>VWZG01004973.1:33388-226716 GCA_013396735.1 Grallaria varia | reverse complement strand
GGGTGAGGGACACAGCCCGGGGCTGAACACGGCAGGTACACTGCTGTGGGAACCTGCTTTCGGCTACAGAGTGCCCTGGGAAAGCATCAACTGTGATGTTCAACAGCCTCATCACCAGTGCTCTGTGTAGAAAACTTCCATGCGTGAAACATTTTTTAATTCATAACGGTGAGAGACCGTTTAAAGGTCTAATCCTTCTTCTTTCTTTGTGTCTGCTTCAGGTTTGCAATGCTGTAGAATAGTAACAGCTAATTCTGCAATATGCAATTGAAAGTCAGAGAAAATGTCAATAAATGTTTATTTAAAACACTTTGTTCGGGAACAGATACTGTGTGATGGTCCTTGGCTAAAGATGGAGTTAAACTTTTGACTTTGATATATCCCAGCTCAGAATTTAAGTTTCAGGTAAATCACTGAATAATTGAGTTGTGTGAAGATTCTGATCGAAATGTTTATGGTAAAGACATGAAACCCAAACACATCAAAGATTCATTTTCACACAATCTAAGGGGTCCTGAAGTTTTTGCCTATGTGTAGACTTTAACAATATAGTTTTACCAAATCCGTAGGAAACTTTTTATTTTAAAATATTGTTGTCCTTTTTAACAACCTACATATGTAAATGATATGACTTCACCAGATAATGTTTTTCCTTAGAGCCCCAGATCTTCCAGCCCGTAAGACACGGTCCAGTCAGGTAAATTGCATTCAACCTGCTGAACTATAAATGCGGAGGGGAAAAAAGAAGAAGCTGGGATTTCCATTTTGCACTATTTTAAATACTGGATTTTTTGAAATTGTGGTTCAGCCACGTAAATAACCGAATCAGCCCCTGTCCTCGCCGCTGCCGCGGCTTCCAGCCCGCAGCCTGTTTAAGCCCCGTTGCTGGTCTTGGGAGAGGGGTTTGCGGCGGGAGCGCTGCGGGCAGGGCTGTCCTGCAGGGTGAGGAGCAGCAACACGGGCTGTTTCTCCAGGGATGCTCTTCTGCCTCTCGTCCTTTTAGACGGGGTTTTAAATCTTGAAGTACCAGCTTGCGGAGCAGCGCGCCAGCTGCACGCCAGACCTTTCAGGTGGCCAGGGGTGGATTTTCCCACATTCTTTTTGCATCTGACAGAGCCAAACGCGGCGTCTTTGAATCTGCCTCTGTGCCTGGCGGTATTTTTCCCTGTCCGCTCTCAGGTTTTGCGGAGCCGCCGCTGCCCCGCGCCCCTGGCCGGCCCAGCGCGCCTCGCCCAGGGCGCTCCGGACGCTGGTGCTGCGGGTTCTGCCCCGGGACTCCCTTAGCCCCGCTGCCCCTCCGGAACTGGCGCCGGCGACTGCGCCTTGCCGTCGGAAGCAGGCACTGCTGCCCCGGCATCGTCGCTGCCAGAGGCCAACATCTGCGCGGCGGTGCAGCCCAAGCCTCTCAGGGTGTTAAGAAAGTGAAGAAATCGCGCGCGTTCAAAGGACGCGAACAGAAGAAAATCCACAAGACGAACCTGGAAACTAAATTTGTTTGCACAGTGCAAGGTGTAGATACACCGCGGTGTGAGCCAGCCGCCTAACTGATACCAAACAAATTTCTTTTCAGATCTGTGTATTGATGAAACATCTACCCTTGCCAAACCAAGGCAAGAAGCACTGCCTATTTGCTATGCACAGTGCAACAGACATATCCTTGAGCTAAGCACACTTAATCAGTTAGATATTTTGAAATATCTCATTTGAATATTTTTAAATATAACAATTATCGATGTTAAATATAGCACAAGAAAAAACCTCAGAGTGTACAATCTGAAGAAATAATTTCAAGCCACATGGAATTTTATGTAGTGCAGTTTAATGATGCTGAAAAATGCCAGTCTGCACTGATTGACCATTTTCCATTTAAAAATCAAACTTTAAAGGTGGGGGCAAAGATCAGCAGTTTTGAGATGCTGCACAGAAGCTCAGGACAAAAGGAGATTTACAGATGTGCAATGCAAATTCACCTGCTCAGAGAACATATTAAAATACACTGGTCTAAAATCTTTGCAAGTTCCAGTGAGGCACTCTTTTACACTTATTGCCCCTTTATTCAACAGGGACAGGTGACAGCAGCATTCAAGAGCATCAGGTTCAAAGAAGAGTGAATTGGATGAAACCACATGCCAAGGGCTGGATGAGAAAAAAATTCTGATTAAAAAAAATCAGCCAATGACTTTCTGCTAATTTGTTTAGACATTTCCGTGGGCTCTGAGGGGGACATCAAACCACTGTGCAGCCAGTGGAGCTGTGACAGGGCCTCTCAGACCTTTGCCCAGCTGTCTCTTGTGCTGCCCAGCACAATGGGAGAGGAATGGTGTGTGTTGCAGAAGACTCTTGCCTGGGAACCAGGCAAGCACAGGGGCTTCCTCAAATGGCTTCTCTGACACCCTGAGTCTGGTACTTTATTTCCCTGTGGCTTTGAATTTCCTAAGTAAAACAAAGGCAATAGCATTCCCTACTTTGCATAGTTAAATTAGATACTTTGGGATTTAGCACTTCTCCTCTAATCCTTAAAAATACTCCAGATTTGGCCCTATTCCTGCAATCAGTAAATATTTAATCATTGATTGAATAGGACCAGACCTACGCGGCATATAAATATGCTCTTTGTATAGAGGACTGACTTCTTACATCAGTAAACAATTTTACTACCTTTGGCAGACTTTTATTCCTTGAGTTATCTTATTTCAAATGTAACTAAGTCCTAGAGCTGGCAAAGCACTTATGCGCCTGCTCAAATGCAAACTGACAGAGTGAGCACTGGTTTAATGTGGGCACCTGCTCAGTTTTCTTCCTCCCAAGGGGTGATCGCGTGTTCAGAGAGCTGCATCAGGGCTCGCTTGGCTTGTTCATGGCTTTGCTGGTAGACAGCAATGATCCTGTTCTGGTTTTCTCCTGGACTTTCCTCTGTGGTATACACGGCAGAATATGATTTCTTAAAAAGAAAATTAAATCAAACCAACAACAGTATAAATTGAAAATTTTTATACAACGTCATTTGGGTTTATTTGCAATCTATGGTCAATTTTGATTATCTATGTCAATGCGCCTTAAGTGCTGAGAGCATGTACCATGATTTCCAGGCAGATAAGTACATTGGAACTGCATAAAGAAATAAGGATAAACTAGGCTGAACATTGAGTCTCTAACCTTAATCACAGAAAGCTCAAAATGAACAGTCAGATTTGAAGTGTTTAAAAAATACAAATGGATTATCTTTACACTGTATTTTGCCTTATCGCTGAAGACGTTTTTTGCTGTCACTGCAAACAGTTCCTTTTTCCCAAGGTTTCAAATTTAGATCTTTTAGGAACAACTCTGAACTGTTTTCCCATGATTGATGCTGAAATTCATCATTCTGCCCTTAAAATAGTTTTGTTTAATGAGACTTGAGTTTCTATTTCACTCTCCATTGTTCCTTTTTTTTTTCCAGAGCGGATTAACCTTCAGCCCCCAAATGTTATCAGCTTCCATCAATGGCTGCTACTATTCTTAGATATACTGTATATTGTCTGGAACCATTGCTGTGATAGGTTGTAAAAAAAAAACAGTTTTCAACTATTTTAAGTGGTAGTTATACACTCTTTCAGGACTGATAAAAAGTTGTTTAAAGTCTGTCCAATCCCACCTTTGCTATTAACTGCTGCATTTAAGAAATAGAGATTGTGACTTAGTTTCTATTTTCATTAGAGTTATTTACCTTTCCGATGGGTATTTTCATTGTAAATCCTTATTCTTCAGATTATTAGAAAATAAAAACATTGAAGTGAAGGAAGAGAAGAAAGAAAATAACTGGAATATAGGTAGTGATGCTGCTTGAGGTACAAATGGAATTATAACTGAGTGGCAGAAACTCAGTTATGGATAATTTCTCTACCAGTTCTGCTGAAGTGTGGGAAGCTTTTAGTGAGTCAGTAGAAGTAACTAATGCACAGGAGGTGATGTTAGTGATAGTGCAATGGTAACAGCAGTGCAGATTTTGGTTCAAGTTTTCCAGCATCAGCCTGAGAACCAGATCAGCTTCTTGAATCTTTTGCAGGGTATTCCCTCAAAACCTTTCATCTCATGCACTTGCACCCTCCTCTGATCTTTGGGAGAATGGAGACTTCAGTCATTTTTTGTTTTAAATTAAAGATGTGTGGAAAAAATTTCACTCAATCGGAGTCCAGTTAGCTCCAGGGATTATTTTAGAACTCTTAAGGGACACATATTAAAAATGTGAGACTGGCAATAGGTAGCAATGGCGAAGGAGTTATTAAGAACGGGTAGGACCCTTGATCTTCAAATCTTTCCCTTCCTCTGAGGTCCTGAGCAATATCTTGCAGCTGCAGAAGGGTTTCATAGCTCATAAAAAATTCATCTTGGATCAGCATTTACTAAAAATGCCCTCATCCACCAAAGCCCCCAAAGCGCATCCTGACTCTGCTCTGCTGTATTTAGGATTTTCTTGCATCAAGTGAGCTTTGCCAAAGGAAGGCTGATTTAGGAGTACGGTGGCCTGTTTGAATTTTTCAGATCTGAGCCTTACTTAGTAAGCTGTTGAGTGAATATGGGTTGCTGGTGTTGATGTTGACCCGTCCATTGTCTGTATTTCTGCAGCTCTTGTCTGACCCCAGAGTTCATGAGATATGTCTTTGCAAATTTTAAAAAGTTTCAGTTTTAAGATCCCTTGATCAGAAACTGATGAAGGGTGCCACCCTTAGAAAAAAAAAAAAAAGTAGGCTAAGTCACAGCTGACAGTGTCTTACAGACCGTGTCTTGCTAAGGAAGATGTTAAATTTCAACGGTTTCAGCTGTCGTCACTCTAATTCGTGGACCATAGAAATGGTCAGCAGATGGCCCAGCCAGAGATGTCATCAGGCAAGGGATTGATGAAAGGAGGTAGAAGGTCCACAAAGGCCTAAATGAGCCTTTCTTGCAAATTTGCAGAAGAAATGTAATCTCCAGTTAAATCCTTTCTCCCCTCATCGGGGGGCTGCTCCCGCCTGCAAAGGAGACTTGATTGCCCCAAATAACAGAAATCAAAGCCAGCATGGCGTGCTGGCGTGACCCACATTTGTCAGGTGACATCTGACTGTGGGACAGACACGGTATTGTTGGTCTGCATAGGGCAGACTGTGCTGGGCTGGTCTGTGTACATGAAAAAAATGATGTCTGCCTCAATGAGTTCACCATCCAAGGCCCAGAGCTTACTGTGGGAGCTGGCATGTGTGCACAGACCTTCTTACAGCACATAAACCAGCACTGAAGTCAAAGAAGAAAAGAGACCTATTAAAAGTTAAAGAGTGCAAAATTACTGTTTCAGTGGGAATATTGCACATATTTTCTGATTTCTGAGTTTAAAGATATTTTCTAGTATGTATAATTTATCTGTGGAATTCATTGCTAAAATCCATTCATACAAATTGCTTTTAAGTAGAAATTTTTAACAAATGTATTTTTCTTATAGTTAATTAGTAGTCATAATTATATATAAACAGATAAATGTATAAATATATGTGTAGACCTAAGGCAACTGGTAAATGATTTGTACGTAGGTTACTGTAGCATGGTGGTGTGTAGGATGTTTATCCACTGTTTCACGTATTGATTATTCCACCAAACCCATGTTGCTTCATTAGGTGGAACAGGGCGAGACTGCCAGACCAGTGGCATTTCTCATTTTCCTTCTTGTTGCTTTGTTCTGGATATTTGGAGGTCACTGCTTTTGAAGTATTGTAGCATTTTATGATGATACAATACTACAGTATTTGCATATTGACTGGTTGAAGTATGATTTTCAATCCTGTAATAGCTACGGCGATGCAGCTGAGATGGATTCAGATGCAACTTTTATTTGCTTTGTGTGTCTCCTGCCCCAGCTGTGGTTTGGATTTGTCATGAGGGTTTGCTGCATGGAGAGGGAAGGAAATGGTCCTGTCTTACCTCTGAGAGTAAGCAACCTTTCATTCTGGCCCTTGTTATGAGAATTTCAATGGTCTCTGATGAAACGTTCAGTCTTTTTAACATGCTTCCTCTCTTTGTGTTAACATTTCCTGCCTTTTCATCAGCCATGAAAGGTGCATAGAGTGAAAATGTGTGTCTGGAATATTTGTGTAATTCCCACCTTTTTTCCTCCCCAGTTGGGACTTACCTATGGGATAAACATAGGACGAACTCTGATGGTGCAACTTTCAACGTCTGTCAAAGCCCACTAGCAGATTGCTAAGGGAAGGACCTTCCCCGTTTGTCAGATGATGCCTTCTTGTTAGGCAGGCGGCCTTCCTCCATCCCTCCTTCCCTCAGATCTGTCCTGGAAAATGAAAGCCATGGACTGTGTCACAGAGTTTGCACAGCTCAGGTGGGCTCTGCCAATGGACAGTGGCATCATGAAGGCAGAGATCCCCCTGGTCCATGCCTGTGGGACCTTGTCCAGGTTCCCTCAGTGCTCAGATGCCTCCCACAAGCAACACATTTTTGAGTCTTTTGCTAAAGGGAAGAGCAGGGTCATGGAAGTGGGGGGTTTTTTGTTGGTTTTTTTTTTTTTTTTAAGACTTTGTTCTGTTTTAATTTATTTCTTGCTGAGCATTTGCCTTAAACAGGACCATTTCCATGAGGTGTACCTCCTACTTTTGCAAACTGGGATTTATGGGGGGCATTAGGGTTTGTGCCTGTTTATTCCACAGTCCAGGACCAGATATTGCCCTGTCCTTCTGCAGCTGGAGAGTTCCTGGCTGGGGCTGGAGATGGCACCCAGTGGCCGGGCATGAAGCCACAGGCTCCTTGCCATTGTCCCCTGTAACCATCTGGAGCAGCTGATGCCTCAGTGGCACCGCGGTGTTTCCGGGCAGCTGGGTTCAGCTTAGCTTCAGGCAAGGGCACCTGTGGGCTTGTTCTTTGTCTCACCAACCTCAGCATCACCTGCGTCACTCCAGACTCCCTGTGGTGTAGTTGTTGGCTCTTCTGCCTTGTCCTGCTGCTGTCAGCGTGGCGTTGTGTTTGGGGATGCTGTTTGGTGTATGTGGGTTTTGTGTGCCGGTAAGGATCTCGATCCACAAGGCTCCTCTGTGTTCCCCCTAGTGGGGTCTTGGTTATCCCAGGGAATCAGGACATCCCTTACAGTGTTTCCTTATGACCTGTTGTAGGCAATGGCTTTTATGTGAACATTTCAGTCTAGAAAGCAGGAGATGTCCTGGGGGACTGGACACGAGTGGCCTGTGAAAGCTGCTGAGGAACAGGCAAGGAGTTCAGACACTTTCCCAAAGGCTTTTATCACAAAGTGGAGGCTGTTTGTCACAGCCTTTGTAAGGTCCCTCTTGTCATATTTTTTCATCCTGGAAACAAAAGAGAAGTGGCTGTTCCCTGCCCCTCTCTAGTGCTTTGATATTAATATTGGTTGTGAGAGTTTCACAAGCATCTCCTTAGGGGTGTGAAGTCAATGGCACTTTCCCAGACTGTGTCTGTTGAAATTCAACCTGCAAGAGCCCCGAATGGCAGCAGGCAACAAATCCATCTCCCCTACCCAAAGTCTTCTTTCAGACCTCTACATTGACCTTACAAAAATGTTGTGTGCTGCAGGTTTCTTTCTGAACGGTGCGTGTGCTTCAGTGTGTGCCCGAGTTCTGCCCTGGCTTCCCATGTCCCAGCGTGACGAACACCACGGAGTGTATCCAGCCCTGCAGTGGGACTGGTGTTACCCACAGGCCTGCTCCCCGGGAGGAAGGTGGTGTGCTGAGGGACAGCCTGTCTCCACCTCCTTGCTGAAGGGCTGGATGCCAGCAGGGGAGCACATCAGATGGATGGTGGCCCTGCATGCCTTCATCCCTGTGCGCTCCGCTCCTCTTCCTCTCTGCCTGCTCAGAGGAGGGAGCAGCCCTAAGGGACAGTGTGGAATCTTTGACTGAGATGTCCGGTGTATAATTTGATTCAAATTTTCTAGATTCTGGGTGTAGGGGTTCACTGGGTGTTGGAAATATTTGTGAAGCCATGTGTAAAACTACTGCAGTGTCTCTCCTGAGGCAGAAGCCTTGGGGCATGCAGCCATGCAGGGTGGTCACTCGTTTCTCTCTTTGAGTTTGCCAGATACAGGAGAGGGGGAGCTGGCAAGTGCCCTTGGTTTTCTTCAGCACGGTGAACAGATCAATCATCAGAGATCAGGCTTAAGGTCTGTGTGTGTTTCCCCGAGTGGCTTCTACTCACACATACACATGTTTATGACAGGACCATACACTGAGGGAACTGAGGGCTGAGGGAACTGAGTTGTAAACCAGACTGATATGAAATGCCAAGAGCTCTTGCACCATGCTTAGCAAAATTTTGATTGCCTCACATTAGACAGAGTAATTTATTCCTCCCCATGTCTGCTTGAAGGATAGTTTTGTAAATAAACAGGTATGACCTGACAGATCTGAGACAACAAAAGAGTCTGCCTGCCAGTCCCAGCTCCAGCTGAGTCTATGCCTCCTACTGGCCACCTTATCAATCCTCACTGCCATGGGTGGCTGGATGCTGGAACCCTATCCCGCGTCCCCTTCCGAAGCCTGGCTGCAATGTGGCTGTACACTGAGCTGTCCAGCTGGTGAAAAGCACACAGAATAAGGGACCTCACCATTTTCCTCTTTCCATCTCTCCAGTGTAATTTTCAAGAGTGCAGTTAGATGATCAGAAGTTGGCAAAGAAAAAAACCCTTCAGTTTGTACACTGAAGCCCACCAAGCAAGCTCCCTTTCGTGCACAGGCATGCATCCAAGAGCAAAGGCTGTTTTCTGCTCTTCATCCCTCTGCATCACATCCGCAAGTTCCTGCCCCAGCTTGGTTTGAAGGGATTCGCATATGGGTTGTCCACAAGTAGTATATGTAGGATGCTCCTCGGGAATGTGTGGGGAGACAGTGAAAGTTGATTGTCTGTCCATGTGTATATGGCAAAGGAGAGGAGGGAAGGAAAGGGTTAAAAAGAGAGCACGCAACATTCACTGACCAGAATACTGGAAAAAATCTGGGAATATTCTTCCCTTTATGGCTGAGAGGTACTTTGTGGTCATAACATTCAACATGTCTGGTAGAATATTCATAAATGAGTTAGCAAGGATGCAGAAAATCAGCTTTCCTGGGTAGGGGGCCTGTGCTCTTGCAGAGGAGCATTTCATGGAAGAGCTGGGTGGGTCCTGAATGGGGGAGCTCTTCCTGCACTAGAAATGAAAGCAACTGGTAGGTGATCAGCCTTTTTAACATCTGAAAACAGCATCATGACCTTCTGTGGCCTCGCTTCATGTCAGGCCCTGGGATGTGAGAAGTCATTCATCATGTCACGGGGCTTGGCAAGGTCTCTGCCATTTGCCTTCCACTTTTCCCACTGGTCTCCACGACAATACAATAGATAGGAAAGAACAAGAAATATAGATAATATTTATCTTTCTGACTAAACAAGCTGCAGTTTCCAACCCACAGTAACCTTCCAGTGCTCCTGTCTCACAGGGGAAAGGCGTTGCTAGAAAAAAACAACACTCCTTCCAGAATTAGTCACATTTATCTGGACATTGGATGAAAAGATTATTGATACCACGGACTGCAGAGAGAAACAAAACAGCACAACTGACCGCAGCAAAGATCCTGGTTTAACAAAGTGTTGCCCAGCCTTGCAGTGCAGCCGTTTGAGGGGACGCCAGGTATCAAAATTAAGGAATCAGTACTATGAAGTGCTATGTATGTTTGAAAAAAAAGGATCTCTGATTGAAGTCCAGCGTTCAACATTTTTGTACAGTGATTCTTCTGACTCTGGCCCAAAATGACTGTAGCCTTCAGAACCTCATTCAGGTTAGTACAAAGATTCAAAACTTCTGGCAAATATTTTTATGCTTTCTGATTATTATACTTGATTTGCTGATGATGGATACCCTGGCAAATAGTTTTTAAAGTTGATAGTGTTCTTGTATGAGCAATCCCAAGCACAAATACAGGCTAGGTGGAGAATACATTGAGAGGAGCCCTGAGGAGAAGGACATAGGGGTGCTGGTGGATGAGGGGCAGAACATGACCTGGCAATGTGCACTTGGAGCCCAGAGAGCCAAACATGTCCTGGGCTGCATCCAAAGCAGCGTGGCCAGAAGGTCAAGGGAGGTGATTCTATCCCTCTGGTCCACCCTGGTAAGACCCCACCTGGAGTCCTGTGTTCAACTCTGGGGTCTCCAATATGAGAAGCACATCAACCCGTTGGAGCAAGTCCAGAGGGCCATGAAGGTGATCAGAGGTCTGAGGATGTCTCCTATGAAGACAAAATGAGGGAATTGGGATTGTTCAGCCTGGAGAAGAGAAGGCTCTGGGAAGACCTCAGAGCAACTTTCTGGTACCCGAACAGGGCTGACAAAAGAGCTGGAGGGGGAATTTTTGTAAGGGCATTTGACTTCAAACTGAAAGAGGACAGGTTTAGATGAGATATAAGGAAGAAATTCTCTGCTGTAAGGGTGGCAAAGCACTGGAACAGATTGCTCAGAGAAGTTCTGGACTCCCCATCCTTGGGAGTGTTCAAGGCCAAGTTGGAAGGGGGCTTGAGCAACCTGGTCTAGTGGAAGATGTCCCTGTCCATGGCAGGGATATTGGAATTAGATGATACGTAAGATCCCTCTCAAACCAAACCATTCTATGATTCTATGAATTAATTAACCGAGAATTGCCATGTTCATAGTGAATGCATTTACAATCTGGTTTTGTGAAGGACAAAACCTGGTAATTTATTTGAGTAGAATGTGGTAAAATTTTAATGGGAAATAGGAAGAAGTGAAGCATTTTAAATATATTACTGATATTTTCAAAATATAGTTAAGATTTTTGTTTTGGAAACATATCTTAATTGTGAAACTGACTGTGAAAAAGAAAAAGAAAAGAAGTTACCTGCATAATCAGAAAATGGAATGAGACTTTTCTGCTTGAACAAAATTCTTTATCTGATTGTTTTGGGTTCATTGAAGATTTTCATATTGACCTAACTGATATTTTAATTTATTTTTTGTGCCAGACCCCTCAGTATTTCTCCTTTTTATGTTAACCCAAGCTGATCTCTTTTTCTTTCTTTCTCTTTTCATTTTGGTCACTGAACCAAAAATTGAACAGTTCTACTTCTGACAAGTTGACCATTTAATTTCCGGCCACTGAACAGATCTGATTCAGACCACTCTCCTTGTGTTTGTTCCCAAAATAAATTACAGAATAATAATTCACTCTTTAGGGCACCAAAGCACAGTTGGTAGTGATACAGACATTTCCAAGGTAACAAACTCATGTTTTGTACAATGATACCTGTGGTTGCTATGTGGCTACTAATGTATAAGTTGACCACATTTTCCTTTACATTGTTAGGTTTTCTTTTTCAGTGGGAATCTTTTCCCAATGCAGTGTTCAGTAAAAAAGGCTTAGAGGAGATCTGCCACTTGCCTCCTGGATGTCTTACAGTTAAAAGATATTTCTGTTTCTGAACTTGAAAACTTGTTGCAGTGCATTTGTGGAATTGTCATTCATTGAACTAGACAAATAGTCCTTTGTGTCTCTGAAGTGATCTCTTTTTTTAATGGAATAATATTTACAGGGCTGTCCACCTCAAATAGAGATGAACTGCTCAGGGCAGATGTAGAAATTGGATTTGAGAGATGCAGGTTTATTTTGTCGAGGGAAGTGATTCCCTGTGTTCTTTATTGCCCTGCTTTCCCTTCAACCTGTAGTTAATGCAGTTATGGGGTATGAAGGTGTTTCAGCAGACCTGTGGCGTTTGCAGAATTTGCCTCAGCCAGTGGAGATGAAAAGGTGTGGATTTGGCTGGATTGGGCAGCACCAATCCCACCCCAGCCTCAGGCAGCCCGGATTACTCTGTGGACCTTTTCACTCAAAGAGATATTTGTTTCATCTAGTGGTAGCAGATGTTAGGGAGCTTTAATGCCACTCATCACCAACAGAGTGCCAATGCAATGGCATCTGGCTCTTTTCTTAGTACAGATCGTTCTGATACACTCCAAACTGTCTCTGAGCAGCGGTAGTGGTACATTACACACTGACTACTTCTCTTCTAGGATGTTGCCCAAATGTCCAACTCCCCCCAAGTGCCTTTTTCCTAATTAGTGAGATTACAGTAGAGAGAAAATCCTCCTCCTATTCAACATTTTCCATTTGAGAAAACACATTGTAAAATTAATTGCAGTACAATATTTCTGCTGATTGCACATCACTAACTGCTAAGAAACACTAGTGAGTGACTAGTGAGAGCCTTTCATTCCAGAATTAGGAAGCCTGCACTTGTTGCAGTTACCAAGTATTCACTTGTTGCAGTTACCAAATATTCTCTCGTTGCAGTTACCAAGTGTTGTCTGCTTGCAAACAGTGAGAAACAGGGAACCTTTTTGCTCTAATGGGTGTATTTCCTCTAGAGCGTGGAGATTTTTCATGGGGTGCAGAACTCATACAGGTGCTAGTAAGTGTAGTATCTCAAATCTTCACAATGGTCAAATTGTTGGCAAAAAACGCCCTGCATGTTCTGTCTGACAGCTTGAAGTGTTCCAGCTTTTAGCGCTCCAGGAAGAAGGATGAGGACTGTCATCACCATGAAAGAGTATCAGTGCCAGCAAAGCCCACAGCTCCTTGGTGCCTTGTGTAATATCAGTGATGAGACAAGAGCTTTGGGCATCAGGACAAGCTTTAGCCCTACTCTTGTCTTGAAATTTTTCCTAATTTACTCCTTGAGCAGAACAACTGGATGGCAGTTTCCATCCCTCTTGGGGCAGTGCTGTGTCGGAGCAAGGCTGACCATGGCGTCCAGGTGCAGAAAGGTGAAGCAGAAGAGATGACCAGGTGTGAGGGAGCAATCAGGTTTTCAGCTTACTAGATTTTTCCCCCCTCTTCTCTCCTGTTTCAAGGTGCTGGGCTCATTGCTCACACTGTGCAGCTGTGTCGACAGGTTCCATTTAAGGACTTCCCCCCAAACTGCTGGGCAGATGTATAGGTGGGAAAAGCATGCCCTGGTCAGATGGTGTAGATGATGTTCCAGCTGTGTGCCAGTTCGATTCTCGTCTCTTCTGCTGAATTTAATGTTTGTTATGTTTAGCATACAGTGTGGCTGTAATGTGTTCGATTGAGAGGGGAATCATCTTCTTCATGATTTTTTATGTCAAGAACACTGTGCTCTGGTGCAAAGAGAGATTGATGCCTTTGCAATTAGCTAGGCCAGAATTTGATGGCCTTTTCTGTTTGGGTTTTACTTGTGGGTACCTTATATAGGTATTTACCATTGAGGCAAATCAGGAATGAATGATAATAACACATCACATTTCTTGTATTATTTTTATCAATTTGGAAACGTTTAGGTATAATAAAAGTATAATAATAAATTTCTTTTAGTTATACACTTAAGAACAGGTTCCATGATATCCCTTCTTACCTACTTGGCTGTTTTGCTGTTTCTTGAGCTTTTCTGTTGCAGGCAATCAGACTGCTGCTAGGATCAATAGTTTACACATTGGGTGGCTAAACATTTAATGTACTCTTCAGAATCAGAAGAGGTGCTACAAGGAAATACATGTGAGTGAGGTGACCGAGATCTCAATATGTATTTCAGGGTTCTCAGTGTACAGCAGATATTTATCATGTTTACTGTACATGCCATGGCAGGCCTAGTGCAATGCCTATCATGTGCCAAAAGGTAACTCTACTGCCTGGTGTCTTGGAAATCCCCATTTAATACCTCCCAGGAAGACCACACTTCTGTGGCTTAGATCTGGCTCAGGTTTTGTATTGGTGGGGGCCCTTCTTATGTGGTACAAAGCTGATAGTATATTGGGCAGAAATTGGGAATTATTAGGAGATCTCCCAGTTCTTCTTAAAGAATAAATAAAGAGAGTCCTGGGATATGTTTAAATATAGAATTACAAAATTGTACCTAAGGGCTCAGGCTCATTTTTACTTTCCAGGAACACAAAACTCTGGAAGGATGCAAAGATAATTTAGGTTTTCGTGATTTGTTCACTGTAGGAATGCCTTCTGTTGAATTTGTAGCCTCCAAAATCCTGTGTTATTTGAAAAACTACAAATTGGAACATTTCCCTGTGAAAAATGGAAGAAGAAATAAACCTTTTTAAACTTAAAGCAGGATTTTTACATATTAACTATAAATATTTTGCAACTGAATGATTTGCTTTTAAATAAAATAAAGCTGCTTGCTGTCTCTGCAGAAATGAATTGGGGAAAGGGATTAATCCAGGGTATTTTAGTCAGATGAATGGGGAGATATGTCCATCACCACTAACGTGATGGTTATTCCTTCTAAATATAAACTGATAATATTATATATTAAAGGCTTGATTATACCGTTAAGAAGATTAGTACATTTAAACAGAAAATAAAGGCTTATGTGCCCTAAATGTGAAACTAAAAGAAGGGGGTTTTATATGTGGCAGTATCACAACATTCAGTACTCTTGAACAAGGTATTTTCCCCATGAAAATACCTCTAAGAAATAATCACTGCATGTTGCCTCCGGGGATAGGTGGGATGCCTTAAGTTTAATCTCTTTCAAAGTGGTTATTTAAATACATGCAGGTATTAATCTTGGCATATTTGGGGGTGTTTGTTGGAGTAAGCATAATGATTGCATGTGATCATGTCCACAAGTGCAGTTTTGTCTCTCATCTGTTTTCTGTAAATGGTTGGGATATCTTTTAATTGCAGTAACTGTGGCAAATCTATTTAAAAAATGTGTCAAAATGGGAAGAAGGATTGATGATGCTTCTGTGAATCAGATTTATGAATTTAAAATATTTAACACATATTAAAGATTTCGGTATCTTTTAATATTGTGCTTGACTTACACAGCGCCATCTCTAAGGACATAGTAGCTGAATCTTTTGATGGTACTGAATTTATGACACTGAATTTAAGACTTTTGTGCTCATGTCAAGAAGCTTGTTAGGTAGTGTTTAACATGTCTTCTTTTTAATTCTTTTTTTTTTTTTTCTAAGTCTTGTTCTTTATAGTTTAATAGTTCTTCTCAGTGAAAGATTTATAGTGAGGATGGGGGAAGACTAGCTCCTTTTACAGTTATCTTCCTGATAGATAACACTCCTTGATTTTCTTTTATGCATCTCTCAAATTAGATATTCTGCACCTTAATCACAACATCTTCTTACTTACTTTATCTTTTAAGAGTGAAAGCATTGAGATTATGAATTAACTCAGAAAATATTGTAAGATCTTCTGCCTTGGGGCTTGTCTTTGTTTCCAACTCAGGCATTGCTCCGTGGTCACGTCCTGTCCAGAGAAAAAAGCCACTTAATTGAATGTAGTGGAGGCTGCAGTTTGGATGGGCTGCTCTGCCTGGAGGCAGAGCTGGAGCTGATGGTAACCCCCAGCCCTGTTCCCCTGGGGCTGGCCGTGGGCTGACTCGCTGGGAGCCTGTGGCTGTGCCAGTGGTGGAAGGCACCGGCAGCGCTGTGCGGGTCAAAATTAAAGTCTTCTGCTTTGGAGGTCAAATCATGGAGTTACAGACAGCTAAGTGTGTTGGCTGCTGGCTTTTCCACCCCCTGGTTTCTCAGGACACCATGAGGAGTGGTGCCAGCCCCCCTGAGCCCCTCTGGCTGCCGGCGTCCTGTCTGCCTGCCCGGCACTGGCAGCTCTTGCTCTGCAAGGGGATGTCAGGTCTGGCCTGCACTGAGATGCTCTGAATTTCCTGCCCTACTTTCCAAGGAGCTGGACAGTGCCAAGGGGAAGGGCTGCCTGGCCCCCTCCTGCTCCTGGGGACAGGCTGGGGACACAACCTTGCCTGTCCCTCTCTTGGGGCTGGAGGCTGAATCTACAACCTGGCTTTTTATGGGGCTGTGTATGCTTTTTGTACTGCCCATTGGAACTCTTCAAATCCATATTCTCTAAAATATGAACCCCCCTAAATG
This sequence comes from Grallaria varia, assembly GCA_013396735.1. NCBI lineage: Eukaryota > Metazoa > Chordata > Aves > Passeriformes > Formicariidae > Grallaria > Grallaria varia. The sequence continues at coordinate 210,812 of VWZG01004973.1, read as the reverse complement.
CTTCTAGCTTTCACAAATCTACAAGAGCTGCCATCCTTTAGACACACAAACGTCTCTTTACTCACGTTTTTAAGATCTCTGCATAGTAATTTCCTAAATATTAAAATGTCACTATACGTATTTTTTGCTTCAGTTGCTTTGGTGCTGTTTCCATTGACATAACAAGACATAGACCAATATGCTAAATAAATGTTCCTCACATTGCTGTGGTGTGGTTGCCTTTTCTCCTTGCTTATGCTTGCAAATAAATATATTTGTCCCTGAAGAAAATTTATGTGAACAGGCTCTTTCCTAGGGCACTGAGCGTATGCTGACTGTCCACTGGGAATGTGCTGCTTAACTTCAACCAAATGTAACATAGGGATACAGGTCTCAAAGATGCCAGAGAGCTGAAAACTTGATGGAAATTGATAGCCAGCAGAGTGACAAGGCCGAGGGTCATGCCATCACTAAAAATGAAGATGGTCAGGTGAACTCAGTTATTTTTTAGCCCTAGGACAACTCATGGAGAGAGGAGCCCTGCAATTGCCTGAGGCACAGAAACACCTTGGTAAGACTCTGCTATACCCTGCAGACACTGGGGGATGGAGCAGTGATCCCCACCGAGCAATGATCCCCACCGAGAAGTGTTTTTACTTCCCCGCTGAAAATAAAAACCCCACCACTGCAACATCTGTGGGTCCCAGGCACCAGGGCCTGACTGTCCTGGGGTTTGGCTCATGGTCAGGATGGCCTGGGGGATGTGGCCCCATCCCAGGTGAGCAGAGGTTGGCAGTGATGGGGAGAGAGGTCCCCTCATCACTGGGGTGGGCATGCTGAGTGACAGTGAGGTCCCCGGGGCACCAGGCTGCCTCTGCTCCCACCCTTGCACCAAAGCCCTGAGAGCAGCAGTGGGGGTTTAGGTTTCTAGTAATATCTAGAAGATAATTTGTTGTCCTGGACATATAACCGGTTTTTCTGGTGGCCATCAGGAGTCCATGGCTTTTAAGCCAAAGGTTGATCTAGTCCCTGAAGTTTTCCTTCATCTCCTGATTAAAGAGGAACTTTCTGTAAAGAAAGAGTGTAGTGATCCCTGCTGGAATAAATTCTCAGAAGAAACAGGACGAAGGCAATAACACAGACCCTTGGAAGACATGTAGGGCTGAACTGCAGCAGTGTGAGATGGGTGGAAGGTGGCTGAAGGCTCCTGTTTGTTTCCTTGCCTGAAGCCAGCCTTGGGAAAAAGCCTTTCCCAGGCACCAGCCCCAGCAGAGGTGAGTTCGAGTCCAGGTGCAGTGAGACACGGGAGAACCTCAGCCATAAACAGGCTTTTTCTTTACCTTTTATTGTCCTTAGGAAAATTCTTTCCAATAGATCTTAACTTTTTTTGCTATTCTCCACCCAAGTGTGTTTAAATATTAAGTGATTTATTCTATATTTTCATTTGCCCTCCATGGGAATGGCAGGGATTTTAATGTAGTACAGAAAATCCTTTGAGATCTTCAAATTAGAAGAGCTCTAATGAAGTAGACTGTTGGGCTTTTTTAAGCATAAAGTGATGCGTTTGTGACTATAATTGATGATATCCTCATGAATCCCTCGAGTTAAATAAAGTGAATCAGGTAAACAAAGTACTTTGTCTTGCTCATGCATATTGTTGCTAAACCAAGAATAAAAGACATCTGTAACATAATTAATTTGAATTTGTTTTACCAAAAAAACCCCACTTTTACTGGAATGTCAATATTTAAACTTTGTGCATCATCATAGGATCACTTTAAATTTAATTTAATTTTATTTAATTTAATTTCTGTATGAAATTTTCATTTGGGTCATACTCTGTGGAAATGGAATAATTACTCCAATGGGTGAAATGTTACCAAAGCGGTCCTGAGGAGTGGCAAATTTGCCCTTTAATTGAATCTAATACAATTGTAACAGAATATTTTTAGGCAAAAGCAATGATGCCACAGAAAGATGCCAGCTAGGTAATATTTAATCCTTGAAGTCCAACACTGATCGAGACACCACTTTCCAGTTTCTCTTCCTGCAATCTGCCTGCCCTCTGCCAAGCACTGGTGTGTGATTAATTGACTGACATGAAGTCTGTTATTTACATTGCAGATATATTGTAAGTAGACTCCAGGTGAAGCTCACAGCATGCTGCATATTTACCACCATATGTTCAGGAGGTTGTGAACAGAAAAAAACTAAGTCTGAAACCAGAGGAGGTATTAGAAAACACAATAGAAAAGCTAATTATAAAAGCCTTCAAAAGCAGTCCCTGCTTCCCTGTTTGATGTCCCAATATGTAATTACAAAGAACTAGGAAATAAAGGAAGATAATAAAAGGAAGACAATAAAGAGAAGATATAAAAATCAGGGCATGCTAGTTCGTGAGAAAAGAGGAAAACAGAACTCCCAAACCATTTCTCCTTTAGCTGTTGGAAACAAGGGAGAGCTGTGAAAGGGGGATGGAGGGGGAAGGTGTTCTGGATGGTATAGATGGGAGGTGTGAGCTCAGGAGGAACGGGCAAACTATGCCAGTGCCTGTTTTCTGGTAGAAAATGGTGTTTTACCCTCCTGAGTGGGCTTTGCACCAGGTGGGATGGCCAGAAAGGGAGTGCTGGAGCTGGCAGCTGTATTATCCCTACTGGCAAGCAGTAATTTGTTCCCTTTAAGGAAGGACAGCATGGGATGAAATCACCCCACAGGATGCCACCCTTCTTTTAAAGCCCATTTTGGGCTGCCTGTGCAAGTAGAAAATCTCACTTTGCATCCATTACTCTGTTCCATACTAATGTATATATTTTCCTTTCTATTTATATCACTTCAGAGGCAGGCTTCTTCTCTGAGGGTCACATGTGTCTCCTATTGTTTCACAGACTGGCTTGTAAGACTAGTTTAGAGAGGATTAGAATAATCGATAAAATAGAAGAAAAATATGTCTTTAATTCCTAGCTTTAAAATTTCACGTATAATAAAACAATATTTCTCAGAAAAATAAAGGTGCTGCCCTGCAATTCTATTAGCTACACAAGTAGTAGAAAGCTGGGGGTCAGGATAGTCTTGAGCAAATGAAGCAGCTTCTGCCTGACTCTCACAAGAAGGCGCAGGCAACATGGGGGGCTGGAAATGACAGCTCTAATTTTGCTCCAGGGCTGGAGGGAGAATGTCTTCACTCATGCCTCAAAGGGCCTTCCCCAACACACAGCTCAATTATTTGGACAGTAAGCTGATTAGAGGATTTGAAACCAATCATCCAAAAATGGTTGATGCCAGCCTCCAACTGACACATCAACTTATTCTCAGTGAGGGCAAAGACAAGTCACATTTCAAATTATGATTTTGTAGAAGCGTTCAAAAAACGCTTTTAGAAGGAGTGTTGCGGTGATCAGGGTGAGCAGTCAGCAGACTTTAACAGACCTTTGTGCTTGCTCTAGCGGGTGCTGGAGGTTTGCGTGGTGCCAAGTGGTGCTCATGTGCTTTGCCTACTCACGCGCCATCGTGGCGTGCAGCTGGGCTGGAGGGCCACAGGGCTCCCCTAGGCTGCCTCCTCTTGGAAGGCAAGAAAGGTGTTTGCTCGGGCAGAGAAAGTAGGAAAAGAGAATGGTGTTGGTTCAGTGAGAGTACAAGTTGGAAGATGCGCCAAGAAGATTGGACACTTAGAATGGGGCAGCTCCAGATATCCATTCAGACTGGGGAATGAGATGCTGGAAAGAAACACCGTGGAAAGGGATCTGGGGGTCCTGGTCGATGGCAAGTTGAATGTGAGTCAGCAGTGCCCTGGCAGCCAGGAGGGACATCCCTGTCCTGGGGGGCATCAGGCACAGCATCGCCAGCCGGGCAAGGGAGGGGATTGTCCCGCTCTGCTCTGCACTGGGGCGGCCTCACCTGGAATATTGTGTGCACTTTGGGGCACAGAATGTAAGGAAGACATTGAGCTGTTAGAGGGTGACCAAAGGAGGGCAACGAGGATGGTGAAGGGCTTTGAGGGGAGGCTGTATGAGGAGCAGCTGAGGGCACTTGGTGTGTTCAGCCTGGATGAGACTGAGGGGCGACCTCATCGCAGTTACAACTTAATGTTTAAGGCATAAATGTAGATCTCCTTACATTTATAATTACATTCTGAATGGCAAATTTGCATTGATAAAGTCTAGCTTTAAAACATATCTGCTATTGTCGAAATCAATATACACGTTATTATATTTATTGCACGTTAAACTTCAAAAGCATTTTTCGATTGTTAAAAAGGAATGGGTTCTAGAAAGCATGTAAAATACCAAATTTGACAAAGAGACCAGCCCTGCACTCATCCCAGCCATGGAGGTGGTTGGGCTGCAGATGGAAAACTCCTTTGCTTAGCACTTGCACAGTGCTGAGCGCTTGTGTTTGTCATTATCCATTTCTGCTTTAACCTTGCTTGAAGGTGTGGCTCAGCTTCCTTCTCTGTTCCTGCAGGGACTGCTCTCAGTTTCCCAGACATCAGTCTTGATGTGCACAGCGATGTGAACTGCCTTAGATTTTATATACCTACTGCACGTGCTGATGACATATTCGACGGTTTCCAGCACGCAGAAGTGCAGGTGAACTTAATGGGAGCCCTGGTGCCCCAAATCTTTGCAAAATTCAGAATTTAGATATTTAGATGAGAGGACACAGGAAAGGAGACTCATGTTTGGATTTCAAAGGAAGCTACAGGTGTAGGTAAGTACAAAGGCAGATTTCAGATCTGAATCTCTTCTGATGGGACACACAGAAAACTAAGGTAACCCCCCACTACTAAAATTTAGCTACAGAAACCCAGAACACAAGGAAAGAGAAAGATTTTTGTGATCTACAAATTACCTTGAAGCCAATAAATACATAAAAAGAGATATTAAAGACCTCAATGAAAATTTGTGACCTAAAGTGTAACAGTTTTACTTGTGTGTCTTGTAGGAGGACACTGACATACTTTCCCTATATTGCTAAATATCTTGTTGTCTGGTGAGATTAAGTGGAAAAGCAAGATCACCCCAGTCAAAATTGCTATGGAGTTTTGAGAGCTCAAATAGAATATCTACCCTCCTCATCCTTTACCATGATGTCTTACGTTAAAGACAAAAAATAATATTTTACTCAGCTGTCAAATGGCCCTGGGAAAATGGCTAAGTAGAGTTTTACAGGCTCAGCTGAAGAATGCTTAAGAAGAACAGCTTTTTCATACAAGAAGCAAGATTAAAATCATTGAGGCAAGAGGAGAGAGAGGTTGATAATTTGACCACAAGTAATGGGTGTATATACTTTAATGTGTTCTCTAAGAGCCCTGGGCACCTGTGGTGGGATGGATATATCTAGTAATAAAAATGTGGTTGTAATAGTTTTCCTTCATAGAATACTGTCTGAGCTACCTGTATTTTAAAATCTACTGAGGCTGATTTTAGGACATTTTTTCGCCTTTTAGAAAATCATTTTCTGAGGACTTGTACCAAAGTGTAACAATTCCATGGCCATTTGAAATACTTTTTTAGTATGAAACTTTGAAAGTGCATTTTAGTTTTAGTATTAAGTTGCCTGATTTTAAAAGTTATGTCATTCTTTCAATTAGTTAGGCTGGTAAACCAGTTAACTGCAGGTGGTTATATTTGTTAATCAGTTGGATAATTATTATACACTGGGACAAGAAAGACAGCTGCATTTACTATAGAAGATTGTTAGATTTTTTTTTAGCATAACAATGAACAGCAGCACCTGCCTTCCTAATATGGTTTACAATTCTGCTACTGGTATTATTTCCTTGACCTCCGAGAGCACAGAATGCACAGATCTGCTCAGTGCTGTAGCTGTAAGTTGAGGACGTTTTCATTTCAAATGCCTCATTGAGTTTATAACTTTCCAACAACCTTACCTTTTAGATCAATGTTTGTTAAAGGTTTGCTTTCGTTAAAACGGTCCACAGATGTTTGGCAGATTTATGTATTGCTATTTTATAATTACTGGCCAATTAGTAAAAGATTTCACTGCTGAAAGAAAATCAGGTTTCAAATCAGTATTTTAAACTTGTGCAGTTCTGTATGCAGGTAACTCAGAGACTGCCTGTCGGGACCTGCAGGTTTCCTCCCCTTTGTGATTAGATCTGCAACAAGTTTGAAGGAATTTGTTTTGCAAGGAAGAGACTTAGCTATGCATAAATCACTGGAATGGTATAAGCTTTGCTGTGCTATGTATGTGGTATTTATTTCCATATTTGTCTTATATATATAAATGCATATCAGTCACTCCTCATTCTCCCTTCACTTAATTTCTGCCAGTCTCTGCCCTAAAATATCCCCTCGATACAGCAACCTGACCAAGAAAGGCTGTTTGTTTCACCCCTCGCACACAAAGCAACATCCATCAATGTAAATTGGTGATGATTAGTTTATTAGTAAAACCTGTGCTTTCCTTGCCATTTGGATCTATTTCCACTGGCTGCTTAGCACTCTTCAGGTCAGTCTGGGAAAAGCATGCTGAGCCTGCTGCAACGTCTGGGGTGCTTACCAAAGATAAAAGGTAGTAAGTCTTTAAAATATCTTTATTTAGCTCTCTGCACTTCACAGAAAGGATATTCTCCATATTTCTCCTTCTCTGCAGCTTATCAGTGTGGTGTGATCCATTGCAATATAATTTCTTATTTATGATTATTGGTTTGGAGAATGAATCCTAATGCTTATAAAGAACTATTTGCTGCTCCTTGCTTAAATGCAAAGCCACTGGGCAGAGACCCTCCTTTGTCCTTGCAACTTTTCCATGCTAGCATTGCCTACATCTCATGTTTGACCTTTACAACCACAGTTCCTGTCTTTATTATCATTATTATGTTTATTATCTGTAGCTTTTCAAAACAATTTGTAAATGGATGGACTGCTGTCTCAAATGGACTGGAATTTTAGCAGCTAAGATTCCCCTGAGGTCCTGGGCCTCTGGAGAGGGTTTAGCGACCCTGTCCTTTCTTGCTGCCTTTGTGTTTCTGCCCAGGGAGGCATGAGACCACCACTCACAATGGCCAGTGCTTAAGGACCTTGAGGAGCTACATGTCAATGCACTTAATTTTTAATATATTGCGATTTTATTGTCTTATATGGGCTTGTGCTCTTTTTTGGTTTTGGTTTTTTCCCCCCATTTTTAAATCTGAAGAGGGTATTACGTTGTGTGCTTTCTTAGTTGTCTAAATATCTTTCTCGACCTTCTATCACCCAAACAAATCCTGTTTTCCTACATTTCAAGGGGCCAAATTATGTCCCCAGCCTTATCAGCAGCATACAAAACCAATTAGGGGTTTACCTCTCAGCTCTTTTTCTGCTGTTGAAACAGCAATGATATCCAAGCCAGTATCCACAATTCTTTCATATGTAATCATAGAATTGATTGGGTTGGAAAAGACCTCTGAGATCATCAAGTCCAACCCTTGGTCCAACTCCAGTCAGTTTACTAGATCATGGCACTCAGTGCCACGTCCAATCTCAGTTTAAAAACCTCCAGGGACAGTGAATGCACCACCTCTCTGGGCAGGCCATTCAAATGCCTGATTGCTCTCTCTGTAAAGAATTTTTTTCTAATATCCAACTTAAATTTCCCCTGGCAGAGCTGAAGCCTGTGCCCCCTTGTACTACTGCTGAGTACCTGGGAGAAGAGACCAACCCCACCTGGCTATAACCTCCCTCCAGGGAGTTACAGAGAGTGATGAGGTCACCTCTGAGCCTCCTCTTCTCCAGACTAAACAACCCCAGCTCCCTCAGCCTCTCCCCAGAGGACTTGTGTTCTAGTCCCTTCACCAGCCTTGTTGCTCTTCTCTGGAAGTCCATATTGCATACTGGAGAACTTCCTTTCTCTGATACTGTTCTGCAAGTCCAAGTTCACCTGTGTAGATACCTGTGTTGTTCTATAATAATTTGAGGTTTTTTTTGTAATTCTTTAATTTATGTATCAATGTGATTTCTCATCTGTTCAGGTCTGTGTTAGTGTTTCTCTTTCTTGGCATATTTAAAGTTAGTCCAAATTTTCCCACTGTCCTGTTTTTGGGCAAAACAGTCGGTGCAGTCAGGTCAGGCTGCTATTTGGTTAATTAATTCACCAGTCTGATCTGAAAATTCCCTGTCTGCCGTGGCTGTGTCAATAAGAATCCCTTTTGTCTGCAGGGCACTCCCTGACTTTTCTGGCAAAAAAGCTTGAAAGTTTCTAGAAATTATTTTATGTCAGCTTTGGTTCATCATTTTGGTGTGGTTTTAAACTCTTTCTGAACTCTTGAGTTGAGGGTCACTTTGACGATGTGTATCCCTGTGTGAGAATTGTAACTTGTCTGTTACTGGTGCCTTTTTGATGCAATGGTTGTAATGGCTCTCCATTGATGGCAGACCCCACTGAATTACCTCTTTTCAGGATCATAAGAGTGACTTGCAGGGAATAAAAAGGAAGCGGTAACTCCCATTTTTCCTTTGATAATCTCCTCCTTATTCTAATGAAGTCTGGTTTCCTTGGATGTATGGAGACATCTCTGAATGATTTCCTTGAGCAACATGAGAGAGTCTGTTTGGCCACCTCATGGCCTTTCCATGAGCTGAGTGTCCTGGTCTCAGTTTGTGTCCTTGCAGTTTCTTTCCTGCCTTTTCCTCTTAACTCCCCCATACTTTTCTTTGTTTTTAATAGAAACACGACCCTCCACAAAACAACTGCCTGCAGTAGTCTCGTGTGTGTTTGTTTGCTCTTGGACAGTGATGTTCAGCGCTGGGAATGCAGGACCCACTTTTGTTTTAACTGGCTCTGTAAAGGATCCTGTGTGCTGCTCCGAGCACCTCACTTGAGGACAGAATTGTTGCCACTTATCAGCAATACTGTGAAATCAATGAAGAGTAATTGCTGGAGCAAGGGGGTTTGTGTGTGAAAGCTTTGGTCCTTTGAGGTCTCTCGGTGTGAGTGTGGGTTAGCAGGAGCACAGAATGGTGCAAGGAAGTGGAGCTTCTGTGTTTCATTTGCTGAGTGCGAGCATTTGTGGTGGATTTGGTTACTAAAAAGGACATGATGTTAAAGGATGATGCTTATTTTTCTCAAAAATAAATGGGAAATAAGGGCTTGAGACCTTTCCCTGATTTTGCTTTTTTGTTGTTTTGGGGAGAGTTTTTTTTAATTTTCTGTTCTTAAAAATAGCTCATAGAGGAGACAGGCTGCGTCTTGGCTAAAGACCTACATATACTGATTTTTATGTGCTATAGCTTCAGTTGTAGGGTATTACTGATCACTATAGTTCTCTTTGAAATTATCAACAGTATTAAGTTTTGTAGTATGGTAATTTCAGTTTTGTGGTCATCAGTGAAAATGCAGGCAAACCTTTGTAGAATGAGAGTTATGTATTGAACTTACACTGACTGACAAGGAGTAAAGAGATGGGCAGTAGTTGAGGTGTTGCAGAATCTGAACTCCAAACTCTCAGTCCAAGTGATTTAGAAATGAACATGTGTTCACAGCATAGGCTTTACAATGCTTGTTGTCCTCTTAGAATTTCCATGAAACCTCAACAGTTTTGTAGTGTTGTTGTGTTGAAGTATTTTATGTAGGAATTTTCCAAGTAATTTTCATGTTATTCAGAGGTGGTAAAGCAGAGAATCTTAGAAAACTGTTTACAATCGAAGAAAGCGTTTTAATAATGGAATCAGCATTATGTACGACTCGCTCCCTTCTAAAAAAAAGGTCTTCATGTCATAATTTTCAACTTTAATATGCTTTTAAACACCCTATTTTAAAACTACTCATAGATTACTATACAGTTCTTGTATTCAAAATTACCGTTATTGGCAGCAGTAAAGAAAAATTTCAGAGTGTTTGCTTTTTACAGTGAGGGTATTTGTGGACAGCTAAATGTCTATACATACATTTTGCTTACCACAGCTGGTGTTTTGGAGAAGATTTACTATACTAACATACTAACATTAATACACTGCAATGTCTAAAATGCCTTTAACATGCCATTTACTCTCATCTGAGAGATTTCACAAAAGTATGATATTAGTAAGCCTTCATGAGTAATCCAGCATGCCCAGGAGACTTAATCAGATTGGACATGTATTTACCCCTGGCTTAATAATTGTTACTTTCATTATTACTGTCCTTATTTCTGTTTCACCTGTGGTGAAAATATCGAGAATTTCAGTTGTATTCTCCACAAAATACAGCCCAGCACAAAACCTACAGCCATAATTCAGATATTATGTATAGTAAAATCTCTCACTGTTCCACTTAAAGGACTATACAAAAGTTTAATATTTCTGCAGGACTGTTGAGGTAGCAGCATTAAATATTAAAACATTTAAATGTGCAGAACTGATTAATTCAGAATATATCAGAGCTGCTCATAAATGTTTAATATCTGTATTTTGCCTGATTGGATATAATTTAAGCTATGTGCTTCTTCCAGCACTCTAGGACCAGGTACTCATCTTTTATTTCTAGGAATGGTTTAAACATCATTCCTTTTATTACAGGTTAATATTAATGCCTCAACCTTCTGCTGTTATTGTTCATTCTTTCATAGAACCTACTTCAAAATTAATCTCCTGAAGTTTAACTGAGGGCAGCTGTTAAAGTTCTTTTTAAGGATACCTTTCACAAAAATATGGTTCAGTTGAAATTTGCACTACCTTAGTGGGATGAAAGCTGAAATTTGTCTTTGCAACACTTAGGCATTTCCTTAGAAATGCTGAAATATCTGGGAGGAAGGTTGGGCTAAGCAGGTCTTGGAGTTAGGCTGAGGTTGATCTTAGATTAGGTTGGAGCTTTGTTATTTCGCAATAAACAAATTACACTAAAAAGGTGTACAAGGTGATGGGATAGACCTGACAGGTTTGTTTGCACGTGACTGCTGAACCACAAATGGATCAAAAAACCCCCACTGTAGTGGTGAGCGAACCAAATGAAGATGGTGAAGAGTTTCTTTTCCAAGNTTTTCAAAAAGTAAAAAAAAAAAAAAAGAAAAAAGTTCAAAGCTTTCTAAAAATATGATCTTTATGAAGTCTATGTGTTTTGATAGATTAGAAAAGTTTCCCTCCAATGTTCCACAAAATTCATGAGACCCCAGACTGCATTCAGAGACCTGGGAAATGCACCCTAAGTGCAACACTGCCAGCTGGTAGGGCTGCAAGTGTCATGAGTGAGGTTGCATTTAGCTTTATAAAGCTGTAAATTGTTTAATGTTAAAATTTCCACTGAAGTGTCCACCTTGCTGGTTCATTCTTTGGCAGGACAATCAGCAGCAGGTGTCAGCAGGGGCAGCTGGAGAAGTCACTGCCCCTCACTGGTGCTGGGCTTGGGGGTTCTTGTCTTTCCTGGCATGCAAAGGCTTGGACTTGCTGAGTATTTCTGAATACTTTGTGCCCTACTGGCAGCACTCCCGTTGTCCAGCTATGCTCCCGTTGTCCATCTACGCCCCCGTTGTCCATCTACGCCTGCCTCTCCTGAGACCTCTCTTCTGTAGCACAGCAGGTCAGACAGCCTCATGGTGTATGAAACATAAAGATCTATGTGGAAGGCTATAGATCTATTTGAGACTTAGCTCTAAGTCTGGTTTTAACCCCAAATGCCAGTATCATTGATCTTCCAATTTGCAACACCAGTGCTGTTAAAACTCACAACAGACAAATCAGAAAACCCTATACAGGCAAATTCTTAGCTGTGTTTTTCTTCCCCAAAAGCTGCTTTCTGCAACAGTGCTCTGCCTGGGAGTGTTTCCTCTGCTGGGACTGGTACAGTGAAGCAGGAGGGATGGCCCTCATCCTTTATCTGTTCATTCTGCTGTGGCATGGTGAGGCCCCCACCAGGCTGGAAGGAAAACAAAAGCTCTGTAGGAGCATCTGTCCCGAAGCATACGTGGTTCCAACACTCACCAGGAAGCACACTTAGCGTACAGCATTAGCCGTGCTCTATACGGTTTCATTTTCTTGCTTAGCATGCTTTAAATTATCTTCTTTGCATTTAGGGCTTTTTCCTGATCTCTCTGAAGTTAATGGCAAAAGCTCCATTGCCTGTAATGAGGGCCAGCTGCCTGAGAATGCCTCAAATGCAATAAAAGGACTGCCAGGCCATTTGCCGTGGTCCAAGGCAGAAATCTTGCTTTGATGCAGTGCTTTTGCCTTTTGAAGAGTGCTCCTCTACAGCGTGAAGCAGAATTCTGGTTGCTGCAAAAAGCAGCTGTCAAGTTTAACAGAGAAGAGAATGAGCTCAGCAATGGTACAGGTTAATGCCCTGGTGTGCATCCATAAATATCTGTTCCAAGAGTGTCTTCTCACATTAAATCTGGCTTGAATTTTTTGTTGTCTGACTTTCTGAGGTAGTTGGATGTAATATGTCACTGTAGCAGGTATTTCTCCTTGCCCTTGGAGACCTGTGGGAATGTGAACGGGAGGAGGTTGCACACTCTCCGCCTCATTACAAAGATGAGGGACATGAAAGCTGTCCTTGAGTGAGAAAGTGGAAGCCTAAAACCAGCATAAATCACATGATATGACCTTTTCCCGGGATTTTAGAGGGAGATCTCAGCTTGAACTCTGAGGCAAGTCCTGCAGCTCTCCACTAGTCTGCTCAGAGACACTGTCTAATGATGGCTTTGTTTCATTCTGACTTCACTCTTCGGGACTTGAGAAACTGCCAGGTTCTCTTTGTTTTTGACAGGGTAATATAAACAGCAAAATGAATGCATTGCTGAAACTACTTGTGCATGTAAGCTCACAGGAAAACTGTGTTTAGTCATGTTTATTTCAGTGTTAGCAATAAGGAATAATACATCAGATGGAAAAGAGGGAAAAAAAGTCATAAGGAGGCATTACAATATACTCAGTAGAGATTAAGTGCACCTGTGCTCTCTAGGAAATGGAATAAAGCAGTTCCAGCAGATGGAAAAGAGGGAAAAAAAAATACAGTTTTTGTAGAATGAAAATCTTATTTGGAAAAAAAAACCCTAACATTTTTCTTGACCCTTTTTTTCTTTTATTTAGAAAACAAAATTTTGAAGAAGAGTGTAGACTCAAGTAAAATTTTGTGAATTTTTGGTATGTAGTATCACAAAATCTGTGGTTAGGATCTTACTGCTTTCATCTGTCAGTAGGTTGGATGTATTAACTGGACTGTAAAACTTGCAGTACAGTGAAGTGCCCCCCGAGTGAAGGGAACACCCAAGACGAAGTGTTTGGAAAGGACATTAAAAGATTTACTTTTTTTTTTTTTTTTTAAATCCAAAAAAATGAACTGAAATGTTCAGTTCTAAGCTGAAATTGCACTGGAGAAGATGAAAGTATTTAATTTTCATTGAAAAAAAGGCTAGTAAGAATATTTTATCATTTATGAATTTTTAAGTATTTCAGCCTTTTAAAATCCCTTCATTATTCTGTCTTTTCATATTTGGTAACCGAAAGTGTTCAAATAATATTGACACTGCACTATTTCTGCAATTTATTGAAGTGTCTTATTTAGCAAAATTGCAAATTCCAAGTTTAAGATTTTACTAATGAAACTAATGTTGTGAAAGATAGACTGGGCTGGATTCCTAGAACACCTTGTGTTGTGTGGGGTTTAAATGTATTTTAGTGCCCTCTTGCTGACATCTGTCTATTCTGTATTTTGCAAGTATAGTGTACAGAGCATCCCACCTGGTGCACAGACCACCTTCATATCCAGTTCCATCTTTCTGTACTCTGCTTATCTGATTCTCCTTACTCATTCTTCTGTGTGCAACACAGAGGGTAAGACAGATGTCAGAGTCATTTCTTGAATCAACTGCAGAGTTTGCAAGACAGAAGTGAAAGACAGTATTGAGTATGTGGTTTCCCAGATGCATGCTACTTGTATTTATAGCTTATTTCTTCACAGCTAGAGCTTTATAATCTGTGAAGTGGCATGACTGCTTTTAATGGTGTCCGGCCATTCCTCTGCGCTTTAATTACTGACACAGAGAGAGACACTGAGGATGAACCAGAGACTTCTGCCATTTTTTTTTCCTCAAAATATGTGACTTCTCAGGGAGTCCAGCTTCAAACATCTGCAGTAAAATGAATGTAGAGTCTTCCCCTAAGGGGAAAGTTTCTCTTATTTTATTCAGGATAGTACAAACTGATAGTGATATTGCTTGTTGAGTCAGGAGTTGGGACAGACTTGTAGATGTTTTTCTTCCACATTGGGCAAGTATTTCTTTTCACCAGGTGCTCAGAATTTGCCTCCAAGTATGGGTATTTGCTGGTGAAAGTACATGGAGTGTTTTCTCCTTCTTGTTGTTCCTTGGGTAAGGATGTTGGGGTTTAGACCTATCACAACATACTGGTGTCACTTCTGCTGTGACCTCAGTAATTCTGAGAGGAAGATGATTGAAGTATCTCCTTATTTTTGCACTGGAACAGGAGGTTGAAATAAGAACGTCACCATTTAGTTAAGACATTAACCAGCTAGTACACTTGCATTAATGGCCTGTCTTATTATAGGTGTCTGGTGTCCCCAGGGGGTTATTTGGTACCAGACTTCATTCAGTGATATAAAGAGGTGCCACAAAACAGGAGATAGAATGACCAATAAGGTCTATGGATTTAACCATGTTCCAAATATTATGTTCTGTTTTTCTGGTCAGTGATGCTTGGATCAAATATTGTTTGGATTAACTTTGCCACCTGTTTGGTTTTTTGGGGTATTTTGTTTGTGTGTTGGGGGGAGGGAGGTGTTGGTTTTTTTGAGTGGAGAGGGGTTAGATTTTTTCACTCTTAAAATTTTCATTGGCAAACTGATGAAGAAAAGCTAGGAAGATAAAAATATCTGTAAGTTTTTTTCTGGCAGAGATCTGCTAGTTATCACAGCTCTTGGCTACTTGGCTTTTTGCTGAGGATGCCAATACAAGTTATTCTGGCAAATAGTTTTGTTCTGTCTGGCACTCATCACATCTTCTCTGAGAGAGTGGCTGTGGTAGTTGCACAGCTTAGACTTGTCAGGTAACTGATTTTCCCACAGTGTAACTCTGCTTTTTGAATCTTTTCAAATATATTTACCATTTTAGCCCTTCCCCACCTATAATAATATGCAGAACATCACCTATTCTGGAGGTACTTCTTAGTAATTGTCTCCTGTGGGACATGAAGACCTCTGTGACACAACAGTGCACAACCCAGGGAGCCGTAGGCTTGCAGCAAACCCAGCCAGGCTGCTGTGGGATTTATTTTCCAGAGAGCCAAGTGCCTGTTTCTGTTCTAACAAGATATGAGTCATAGCAGGGACATGGCTGTGAATACTTATCTCTTTCACTGGGATGTGCAGAGCAGAAATAATTTTGATATGGAAAGAGGACATGAAGTGATTTGTTAAAAATCTGCTATTTGCTTGGGGAATTTGTGCTGGTATTATCTGGGATGGTTGTGCACACCAGGGACAAGAACCATGATGTTCCCTGCTCCCTTTCCACCTGCACACCCCCCACCCCCCCCATTTTTTATTTTTTAAGAACAGAAAGTGACCCTTTGGGGATTTGCTGTATATATAAAGTATTTAACAAGCAACTAACCGATAATGACAAGCTCAACACAAGTCACATTTTGCTGTGGTCGTAGTTTTCTGTCTGTTCATGGTTTGGCTGGTTACCTTATCAGAATTTTGGGCTCAGATTTTTTTTGTGACTATTTAAAGGTGGTAAAGCATCTGTTAGAAAGCATCTAGAAACAGGAGTCTGGGAGGAACCTGTCTTTATCTTCATATGCAACCCTTTGCCCAAGCAAAATAGAGAGAAGGCACTTTGTGGGGTCCCCCCCCAAACCCTGTCAAACATTTCCTAATCACAAACTGCCACAGTCCTGGTGTTCCAGCCCCTTGTCTTTCTTGTTCAGTAGTTGACCATTGTAACAAACCTACCACAAGGCACAAGAAACTCTTCACAAAATGATGTATCTATGGCCAGACCCTCACTGAAGTAGCTGTCAATTACTTGGCACACTCAGCCTTTTACAAACCACACCATGACGAATTACTCTAAAGGATAAGCATATGAATGTGTCCCCATCTCTGCCTCTGATCCATTTAGCCACATATCCATAAAGATAAGACATTGAATATTGCTCTTAGTTCAGGAGTTTTGTTTCTTAGGCACAATATTTTCATTCCTTTGACTTAATTTTCATTAGATGTTTTTAAATGTCAGAGGACTAGTGAATGTTTTTCCTATTTTCCTGGATTCCTTTCCAGGTTGTTCTGCTTTGAACCTTTTAAAATAGGTATTTTTAATTGATTTTTATTGACCTTTCAATATTAATATACTTTGAATGATCAGAAGATTGTAAGTTTGTTACAGCCTGGTCATCTTCATATGCCAGAATTCAGATAATACAAATTGATAGTGATAGTGATAAATTGATAGGTTAACATAAACCCTACTATATTTTTCCCATATGAATCCTCACTTGATCTGTTCTGTCTGCATTAACTTAAAAAGTCAATCAATCTCAGGCTATTTAGTCATTAGACATTGCTCCAGTTTATAGATGGGAGTTGTCTTGTGCCTTTTTTTAATAGCATTCTACACCAACTAAATGAGGAACTGCGCTCAAGCAGAATTATTTGGTTGCATGAATCACACATACAAAATGAAATAATATTTTTAAACTCGTGTCCTTTTCCCATAATAACACAGTATCGTGTATTTTGGTCCTCTTCCTTCTGTTTATGGTTCTCAGCAACTTTCAGTGTGGTTGTCTTCACTTTTTCATGCTCATTTTTGCTGTTGCCCTTTTAATCAGGACTCTTGTGCCCTCTTGCTCTCCAGTCTCTCCAGCCAGCTCTCCCAGAGCCTGACTTGGTAACTACTTTGGGATTGCACAGGCTGCAACTTGGACTCTGCTGACTGTGCTGGGTATGTCTGTTGTACAGAAAGGACTCTGAGATGAGCGGTCTGGATAAGGAGGATGGTGATGTTCTGTGCACACATCCAGGCAGATGAATCCCCAGTCTGGTATAAAAAAAATAAAATACCTGCATGTCCATTGCACAGCTGCTATGTTGGATCCCCAACGTGTTTAGGCTACAAAGCACCAGGCTGTTTAAGGTCTCTTACTTCTGCAGTCCATTAAGCAATCTTGTTAAGTTCTGGTTTAAGGAAGATAAGCACAAATGTATTGAAGATAAATGGAGTCAGGCACTTTATTGCTCACTCATGTTCACGATCTAACCTACAAACCTATGTCAGCTTTCACCTGAATTGTATCACATAAGGAATCCACTGTGGGGAAGGAATACTGTGGCTGATGAGGAACAAGTGTCGTTGTCATGGCTTGGTGCCTGAAGTTAAAAGTGGCCGAAATGATAATGGGAGCTTATTAGGAAGGTAACAGCATCATATACCATGCTGCTCAAGGTAGTAAAACTTTATGCTAACTCTGTTACTGTCAAAATGAAGGGAGGAGGAGGGAGAATACAGGGAAAAGTAAGGCAGAATTTGTGGGACAGGATATTGGCAGTGAATTTATATCGCCTCAGTGCTGAGCATGAGTCAAAAAAAAAATGAGGAAAAGAGTGAAAACAGCCAGAATCATTTTACCACCACTGGGTGTGCAATACAATGTTATGCCTAGATTTTGGTGTTATGGACAGATCCGGTTGCCTCTGCTTGGAAAAAACATAGTGAAACTAGATGATGGGAGAGAGGGAACTTCTTGTGCAATGGAAGTTTCCTCAATTTGGCAAGAGATGAGAGAGATCTGAAAGATGTCTATAAATTTGAATGCTTTTGTTGATAAAGCAAACATTTTCAGAGAAATGAGAGCTTAAAAATAAAGGGAAAATATTTTAATACGTTATGTAATGAAATGGTGGAGCTCGTTGTCACCTGAAGCTGAAAAAGTAAAACAGAGTTGACACTTTACGGTTCATTGATGACTATTACGCATCACAGCTCAGCATACGTGGAATTGAGAATGTATGTGGACGTGGGGCTCCTTCTGTGCCCACTCTGCTTCTTGTACTCCTCTCAAAGCATCTGCGGATGTCTGCCTTGGTCCAGTGTGGCTGGGAGGGACTTTTGGCCAGCTGGTTGGGACAGTTCAGTTGCCTGCAGACAGTGTAGTGCTGTTTGCAGTAACGTGCAGCATCCCTGGCCCCGGGCAGCCGGAGCTTGTCCCTTGGTCTCTGCTGTACTTGCTGCCTTCCCGTGTTTTTCTCACAGACGTTATGTGTCTTAAAGCACCCGAAGTGAATTTTAGTGTCCCAAATCTTGTACTTCACACCATCTAAGTGACTGGGAACCTAGTGCTTTCTAGAATATTTTAGAAAATCCACAAGTTATGTGTGCCACCATGCAGTAGCTGTCACACCTGCATTGGTACTAGAAAATGGGTATAGAATTCTATAATGCACCAATATAATTTTTCAGTACATTAGGAGTTGGATAAACTTTATTTATGTACTTTGAGAGTAACAAGCAGGCCTTCAGTAGTCTGTGTTTAAGTTTTCAATATGTTTTTAAGGGCAAATTAAGGCCTAAAGCAAGGAAGAAGCTGACCTGCTTATTTTTTTATTATTTTTTTAAATCTATAAAAATGTAACTGGAGGGTGAAAGCTTTAGGGAATTTCTTTCAGAATGTTTAGGAAAAGATAATAGATTTATATTTATCTAGGGATATATTTTATAGTACAGCTGAATAGTTATTAAAGAACATTGCATGGTATATTTTGGTTTGAAATCATAGAATTATTTAGGTTAGAAAAAACTAAGATTGTTGAGTTCAACCATTAACCCAGAACTGGCAAGTCCACCACTAAGCCATGTCCCTAAGTCCTGCATCTGCATATTTTTTAAATACCTCCAAGGGTGGTGACTCAACCAGTTCACTGGGCAGCCTCTTCCAATGCTTCACAGCTCTTTCCATGAAGGAATTTTTCATAATACTGTATCTAAATCTCCCCTGGTACAACTTGAGGCTATTTCCTCTTTTCCTGTCACTTGTTACTTGGAAGAAGCAGCTGACCCCTCCCCACTGGCTGCAACCTCTTGTCAGGCAGTTGTAGAGAGCAGTAAAATCCCCCCTTACCCTCCTTTTCTCCAGGTTAAACACCCCCAGCTCCCTCAGCTTCAGACCCTTCACCAGCTGCGTTGCCCTTCTCTGGACATGCTCCAGCACCTTGATGTCTTTCTTGCAGAGCGGGGGCCCTGAACTGAAGACAGGATTCGAGGTGTGACCTCACCAGTGTCAGGTACAGGGGGGCGATCACCTCCCTGGTCCTGCTGGACACACTATTGCTGTTACGGGCCAGGATGCCTTTGGCATTCTTGGCCACCTGGGCACACGCTGGCTCATGTTCAACCAGTTGTTGACCAGCATCCCCAGGACCTTTTCCTCTGGGCAGCCTTCCAGCCACTCTTCACCAAGCCTGTAGTGCTACATGGCCTTGTTGTGACCCAAGTGCAGGACCTGGCACTTGACCTTGTTGAACTTCTCACAACTGGCCCATCAATCTCTCCTGTCCAGAACCCTCTGCAGAGCCTTCCTACCTTCCAGCAAATCAACTCTCCTGCCCAATTTAGTGTCACCTGCAAACTCAGTAAGGGTGCACTTGATCCCCTTGTCCAGGTCATTGATAAAGATATTTAAAATGAGCTGGCCCCAGGACTGAGCCCTGGGGAGCACCACTTGTAGAAGGTTGCCAGCTGGATTTAACTCCATTTGCCACCACTCTTTGGGCTCAGCCATCCAGTCAGTTTTTTACCCAGTGGACAGAGCACTTTTTCAAGCCATGGGCAGCCAGATGCTTTTTTGTTCTCCAGTATCACTTGAACTTACGCACTTCGTGATATTTGCTTATCATAATTCATGTGTCTCTAAGAGGATTTGTTTTATTTTAGCCTGAGGTGAACATGTTCAACAGTCTGGTTTTAGTTGGCCTGCTTCCTTAGCTAAAATTAAGACAAAAGTTCTTGAGAATGTTTAGAGACTACTGAGTTATAATAAATTCCTGGTAGATAATTATACTCACTCCCTTTCAAGCCAGCCTTCATTTTCTTTTTTTTTAATGCAGTTGTTAATTGTGTATTGAGAGGTTGTTTGTCTTTTGAGGACAGCAGAATAAAAGGATTTGCCAAATTGTTTTGTAAATCTGCACACTGCAGTAATATTCAGACCTTCTAAATAATTTATTGAGAGCACAGCCAACAATATGAAATTTTCATGTATGGGTATCAAACAGGCAACCTCACATAAACTTGAAAGGCATGAAAAATAAGGTTAGGCTTCAAAATGAGAGTCACTATTCTCAGGCTTAGAGTAAAAAAAAAAGGTAATAACATTTAATCTGTTTTTTAGAAAAATTTTATGTTGGTGCATTTCATAGAAACATGCCAGAATTTGAGGTGAAACATAATAAGGAGATTTGTGGTTGCTGAATATAGACACAAGCCAGTTCCAGCATAGACCAGTAACCAGGCTTGTTCCATGCCATTTGTAGCTGGTGAGGTCTGGG
Organism: Grallaria varia; assembly: GCA_013396735.1. Taxonomy (NCBI): domain Eukaryota; kingdom Metazoa; phylum Chordata; class Aves; order Passeriformes; family Formicariidae; genus Grallaria; species Grallaria varia. The sequence continues at coordinate 190,355 of VWZG01004973.1, read as the reverse complement.
AATGACCACCATCTCTTCCCATCTGTTCCTGGGACTTTGGATAAAAGAAATAATACAATATGACTGACAAAATGCACTTCACAATCATTTAAGTCTAAACATCATGATCATACTGTTATAGCGTAATATACTGGCTGTTATGTTATGCTAATAATTGCCATATTAACAATATTTTGTTGCTCAGAGATGCATTTTAATAAATAGTATGATTTGGTTTGTTTCTCAAACTAAAACTGTAAATAACTGCCTTCTTTATTCATTATAGGAAATGGCATTTAGATGATCATTCTTGTTTTGTCTATGGTACACAATATAATTCAGTGCTTGAATTTTGACTGTTGGTGGCTTCTGCTGGACACCATTTTTTGAGACGTAGATGATGTACGTTTTTGTGCTACAGATTTTGTTTCATATCCAGGTTATTGTTTTTACTGCTTAAAGTTCAGTAATGCTATTTAGAGCTCTGTGAGTTATTAAATGGAATAACAGACATTTGTTGATACCCTATGGAGTGTTTTGGTACTACAAGTGCTTGCTAAGTTGCTAAGCACTAATGATATATTTGGCATAACACAAGAAAGAAGATAAAGATAGTCATTGTCTCTAATGTCCTCGGGTGAGCTCTGGATGCTGGGATACTTCATTCTTGCTCAGTTTCCTCTGATGTGGGCGATAGTTGGACATTTAAATAGGAATTGGATAATTAGGTTACTCTGTGTGAGTGGCTCTTGGTGGGAATAATCTCAGTTTCGCCATCATCAGTGTTGACATCTACAGCTGAGCTTTACAGTCTAAGCTCCCTTTATAGTCAGTGGGGAGAATCAGGCATGTCTTGAGTGTGATTCATCTGGTCTGTTTTAGACATCAACATTAGGGTGAGATTTACAGTCTAAAGGGGGTGACATAAATAGATATGATGTTCTCTGGAGCTTTATATAGCAGTAGCACATATTCACTGGGCCACCGACTGAAACCTCCATCTTCTCCTTCCAAGAAGGCTGCCCCAACCAGAACAGAGAACATGCCTCATTCCGTGCCAACTGATAGTCACTTTTTCCCATACAGAAGGCAATTCCTGCAGCGAAGGGACAGTGGCTGGACCACTCAGGCACTAGAGTTTGAAATATTTTAGAATATTGCATTGGGAAATTCAGGTTTGAATCCTCTTACCTAGGTGAGAACCTTAATCACCCATCTGTTGGTTTTTAGCAGGCTGCTATGATGACTGCAGCCAGACTTACCTCTTCTCTGTCAGGTCTCTGGGCTGTGCCAACATGTTTCGTGATGCCAGCTGGAACAAGGCACCTCATTGCTCAATGTGGCCAAGTTTTTTGGCGGCTTTGAGTATGGTCAGAAGCACATTTAAGTTAGGGATTTTGATCCATAAGAAGCCAGACTCCCAGGTCTTATATAGGAACTCTTTACAGGTCTAACTGTTGAATGCCTCACTTTTAGTGCGGTGGGAACTCTGAAGCATCTCAGACCTCATAAAAAATGTGACCAACCCTTTATAGTTTAAGGTTGTAAGAATAAACTCTACTTATAATGCTGCTGAAGTCATTGCTACTGTCTTGTTATGAACTGTCAGAAACATGTTAAAAGTAGTGTCTCTGCAAGTAGTTTTTTCATAAGGCTGATAGGCCACTGTTTGCATCAGTGACCAATGATGTCTCTCTGTATCGTGTTACGGACATCTTGCCACACATCCGCAATCTATTTTCAGTTCTCTGTTGCTCATTTCCAATTTAGGAAAGGATTTGAAAAACTGTATAGACAAAGGGATTTGATGGAGCAGGGGCAGGAGCACTGAAACTAGTGTTGTAACACCAAGCAATACCAGATCTGATTTTTAAGCTATCTGGAACAAAATTCAAAACTTTCACTCTTCTCCTTCCTGGAGTAATTACTAACTGGAGTTGTTGGCGAAGGCATCACAGGTTAGAGATGGTGCTGCTCTGTGCACCTTCAAGAAAAGCTCGCTGGTGTGTTGTTATGAAATTAGTGCTCTGGTGTGGTCTTCAGAAAACCAATACCAATGGGAGAATGCTTTCAGTTGTAAGAGCTCATGTCTGTTTGTTTAACCACACTGAAATGTCTTCCTTTTTTGTTTTCTTCCACATACCTGGGGAGAATCAAAACCAGTATGAGTAAGAATCCTGTGGATACTTCTTTTTTTTGCTGAGTGATGTGTAGACCTGTGATTCATACCACTCTTGCGTATCTGTCTGGCATTCATAATTGAAATAGCTGCATAATTAGGATTTTCTCAATTTTGGGTTCTTTTGAGAGCAAAGTATTTCTGTGAGCAGTAAAAATTAGTTTGATGTCAATGTAAATATCACTAATCTTTTAAAAATTTCTTTTTTTACCAATTAGGTTCTGTGTGTCATTAAGTGTGTACACTTTCTGGATTCTTGTAACAATTCATTCTCCATTTTTCACTTACAAATACATTTATCAGCGCAGTATTTTGAATGCATACCTCTAAAGCTCTACCTGAGTATTTATAGATTGATAATCACTGTAATGTTTTAACAGTGGACTTTTAAATAAGGCATCAAGGCTTATTCTCTTTTTACTAGCAATTTAATCTGTAGTTGGCATTTCAGGAGTGGTCTGGTATTTTTAGGACTTGGGCTTGGTATTATCTGAGCCCTGACAGCACTACATGCTGGAATGAGTTTACACCCATGTCACTTGTGTTTGGGGTTGCATGTTAGCATAGAGGTTCCATTTCCTAAAAGAGGGGACCAGCTTGGGAAGGGATCGAAAACATCTTCCTTGCCTTGAGGAGACAGAGGGGAGACCTCATTGCAGTCTACAGTGTCCTCATGAGGGGCAGCGGATGGGCAGCACTCATGTCTTCACTCTCATGGTCAGTGACAGAACCCAAGGGAACAGCATGAAGTTGTGTCATGGGAGGTTTAGGTTGGATATTAGGAAAAGATTCTTCACCCAGAGTGTGGTTGAGCACTGGAACAGGCTCCCCAGGGCAGTGGTCACAGCACCAACCCTGTCTGAGTTCAAGAAGCATTTGGACAATGCTCTTAGGCAGATGGTGTGATTCTTGGGGCTGTCCTGTGCAGGGCCAGGAGTTGGACTTTGATCCTTGTGGGTCCCTTCTAACTCAGAATATTTGGGAATGCAGTGTGATGTTGACAATCTTTGCTGGATTGCTGTTAGTCTCCATTCCTTCTGCAGCATCCTGCAGCACTGTGAAGGGCCAGAGGCCTCTCTGAGCAGTGCCATTGCACAGCTGACCTGCGTTACTTAGAGACTGGTTTATTTTTTTAGGAGTGAAGCAAAAAAACCCCAAAAGAATTACTTCAGTATGAGTAATTTATTTCCTAAGAGAAAGGTTTCCAGCCATGACTCAGGTGTGCAATGCCGCAATATTACAGTATTTCAAGGCACTGGTTTTGACCTTGAGAAGAACCTAAAATACTGCCTTTCCTTGCTCTGGTGAAAGAAAGCCTTATTTTGGGAAGACCACTGTCTGTGGTGATCCCACTTCAGATACCAAAATTATTTTCTGTTTTCTTTATGGTATGCAAAAGGGCAGTTTTACACTGTAGCTATAGGGTTTGGCACACGTTAATAGCATGGGGGGCATCAAAGATCTTTGCCTTTATTAATTCCTTCTTGAACTCTCTTAAATCTCCACTCATGGTTTCATGTGTCATATATATACACATGTATCTATCCCTTTCATTGCTTTAAAGTTTTTTAACTCTGTGACTATCCTCAATGGCAGCTGCAAATTCTGTGGAATTTCTGTATATATCAGCTCTCTTAGTGACATCTAGGTGATGATGAAGAGCAGCCAAAATTGGTAAGACTGGCAGTGGCAGGTATCTCCTGAGATGATCCCCTTCCTTCACCTGGCAGTTTTTCTGCTCTGACAGTTAGATGCATTGGCTATATTTTGAGTATCAACCAAAATCCATCTGCCTTTTCAGAGAGGGATCAGTCCCTCAAGAGAATGTAAGGAAAATTATGTGCAATTACTTACATTGATTAATAGATTTCTGTAATAATATGCAGTATGTGTAGCATATAACACTGGAAACAGTGAAAATGATATTCATATAAATAGCATGAGTTTCTTAGAAATATGTGACTGCAACCACAGTTTAAAACCCACTTTGTCTTTCCTGTTATGCTGCTACCTCCACGTATGGTATAATTTCAGAAGCATCTTTGCCAGCCTCCTTCTTCCTGACCCACTTCCTCCTCCAGACATGTCGGCCCCTGGCATCGCCAGAGGCACTTCTGTTCCTTGTCCCATGGGAGGCTCCAACTCCAGGGCTCTGCAGAAACCTGTTATGGGAAGTGTGAGGCATCTCCAGAAAAGGCTTCTGAATCTTCTTTCCCAAGGAAATAACACCAAAGCTTCCCAGAGATGGTGGCACTGGCAGGATGAGGCCAGCCTGTGCGCTCTCTGAGTCTCCTTGGTGACTTAGGTGACCACAGCACTGTGTATGAGCTGAGCATGCAGGGAGTTGCAGTCAACAATTCTCCATATGTTTTGGGTGGAAAATTGAACTGAGGGCCTCATGATTCTCAGAAACACAGTTTATGAGCACAGACATGGTACAGAGAGAAGGGTAGGGCAAAACAGCACTGGAGGATTCATCTGTGGTGTTTTCCAGCCCCAATATGATTTTTTTTTTTCATGGAGCCATTTCCTAGGCTTTTACAAAAGAAACTGAATTTATTCACTAATCTATGTATTCATATCCATATGTTTTGTGGACAAGAGTGTTTCATATCCATCATGCAAACACTGTTCGCTTATTGAGAAGGTGGACTAAGAGCGCACAGAGGGTTGCCATTGTGCTTGTTGACCAGCGTGTGAGGCTGACCCACACTTCGTTGTTGGATTTTACCCCTGGTCTCTCCTGTGGTCACTGTGAGTCCCTCGTACTGAACCTCTCCGGGGTTTCCAGGCTCCTGCTCTTGGCTACTTTGTCCAGCTGTGGTCCCCTCTTCCCCACTGCTCCCCATTTTTTCTCCAAGAAGTTTCTCTTCCCCTATTCCCTGTACTGGTTTCCAGTCACCGCCTTCTCCATCCTAGTTCACTCTTGTCCTTAGGTCTGCTTTTGTGTCTCCTAAGTTAAAGTTGTTGGTGATGGTGCTAGTCAAACTTTAGGAGCAATTTCATTTTTGTGACATTTTGAACATTTCCCAGCCTTTTGAGAAGGACGATTCTGAATTGATGTTTCCTCATCAGAAGGCTTAGAGTTTTGATAAAGATCCTTCTCTTTCCCCTTTTCTCTCCAACCAGCAGACATGACTTCCTGCTTTAAAACACTGAGAAACTTTCCAGATCACAACATCATCAAAAATAGTATCTTCACAAAGCACTTCTGCTCCAACAAAGCAGTATAGCTGGACTAAAATATATTTCATGGGGATGTTTTTTAATGAGCTCTACTAGACAGAGTTCTCTGAGAGTACTAAATGAGGACAGAATCTCCAGAAATATTTAGATACTAAAAATGAAAATGTCTCTGAGTATGTGTGAACTCTGATTTTTTTTTTTTTCTCTTTTTTTTCATGTGTATATCTATAAAATATAATTTGTTCCAACCTTGGAGGAAAGCTCTCACATTTCAGAACAGGAGAGTTGATGAAAGCAGAGGACATTGGAGTTTTTCATCCAGGCCAACACATTTTCCTCTAGCCTCATCTCAGTAATGAATAAAGTGTTTTAATTCCTTCTCCCTTAAATAATTAAATCAGTATGAGGCAGACACCATGAAAAAACAAACCAACCCAAGAAGTCCAAGAGGGTAAAAATTGGCAAAGATCTCAGAAACTGAAAATAGAAGTAAGTGTTGAGCCACTTTTAATGTAATTGTTATCGGCTTTGCCTCTGAGATCTGCAGTGTGCTGTTGCCTGATCAGTAGGTTGTCCCCACATGCAGCTCTCGTGCATTTCTTGGGAAGATGTTCTCACTCTCTTCCTGGACTATTTCAAATCAATTGAGAGCTTCCTACCTACCTCTGTGCCATGGGGTATCTGCTCCCATCCCCTGCTGTGAAGGGGGTCCCTGCTTGCCCTGGTGCAGCTGGCAGAGGGTGCTGCTGCGTGTGGGATGGCCGGGTCCAACATATCCCCTGCCCTACTGATGGGTCCCCAGTGACAGGAAGGGCTCCTCACTTCTCCTCTACCCAGATTCTCCTCCCAAAGAAGGGTGTTGGGCAGGATGGGGCGATGCCTGCTGGGACTTGCAGATGAGACTCACTGCTGTGTTGCCAAGAGTTGGGGGCCAAGTTGGGTGCTGTGGGACAGTGGTGGGTGCTGTGGGACATCGGTGGGTTCTCTGTGCAGGTGGGCCCTTCCAGATGTTTTCTAAGGTCCATGTAGGTCATGGCATTGGTCCTTGCTTCTGAAGTGCCAGATATTTAGCATCAACTATATATGGCATGAGCCGGTATAAAGGCAGAAACAAAGTCTGGTGGAAAGAGGAATCTTCTTGCTGCTTTTGGAAGGGGAGTCTGAGAGCCCTCACTCAAAAGGCCTAGTCCCTACAGAAAATCATAGTCCTGTTGCTGGGCTGTGCTTTAGCACCATTTCCTGTTCTTGGTCATTATCACTTGGCATGGTGTGTGTTTTCTTTCATTTTATGGGAATTTGATGTATTTCACCAGTGGGTAGAAAAAAACCCCCATCACTGAGAATGTCATGATTAATTTTTTTCCTCTTGAAGAGCTATGAAATTATTCTGATATGTATGACACGTGTATAATAACAGCCTAGTGCTCTGTTTTTAAAAAATGTGCTGGAGGCGTTGTGCAGTTTCCCAGAGGCTTAATGAGGGAGCCATACTGTGTTGGGAATTTTTCAACAATAAAAATCAACCTATTACATGCTTATGTAAAATGAGGGTTGACAATCACACAAATATGTCCAAAGTCAAATACAGACATTGTGAAATATCACTTCTTTCCCACAGAGAAACTGGTCACCTGTTCACAGTAGGCTTTTGCATTATATCCTGCCCAGTAAAGAATAAGATGCTTCCCCACAGGGAAACAAAATGGCAGCAAAGTACTGGCCCGGTGCCCTTCTAGCAATGCTTTTCACTGACTTTTTTGCCAAGTCTTCAAAAATAACACATAGGCATACTTTTCAACATATGTTTTGCCTCTTTGTTGGTTTAAAGGCATAAAGGGAAGAAAGGGTCATGCATTATTCACCACTTCATCATCAAATGTAGGAAAAATTCATTGTTTGCCTTTTTTTTTTTTTTATTTTCTTTTACTTAATACATCTTTTCTTTTTAGAAAAATCTAGTGTCTTTTGCTGTTCTTTCAACATATATCAGAAGTGGCCTCTTAAAAATTGAGCATATGGCTCTGAACCTGCATCTGAATTCAGGGAAGTGTCTGTTGCAAAATACTGAAATTTGGAGTCATAGGAGCAGAAAAGTTGGATTCAGGATTTATTCAGTGTACTATTGAATAATCAAAGAAAGAACGATAATTAAATACAGTGAGTTGAAGAATAAATTAAACATAGTAAATATTGCTCCTCTGCTCAAAATAAATTGTTACTGTCAATATTTTTAGTTTTTTTAAATATTAAGCCCAAAGTCTGAGCCAAATGTGCACTGCAGAGAAAACACTAAATGACTATTAGGATTTAACAAACCCAACAGTTTCTCTGCTGAATGTACATCACCAATCAATGTCTTAGCAGTCTCCTCGCAGTCCTTGCTTCAGTTCCCCGACCAGTCACTGGCTCATGATATTCCTAGAAGGAGAGAGCAACATAGGGAGGTAGAATGTGGTTTAGGGAGAGATCAGAGCTCATCAGCAATCCGGGTCAAGCACCGATCTCTCTGTGTTAAGGGAGTAGAAAGGATTGAACTATGAAAGTAGGAGTATAGTGACTGAGGCCCTAATGCATCTTCACTATACAAGTCTACAAGTCATAAAACTTCTCCACCAAAGAGATCTCCTTGCAGGTCCTTTGCCCTTCATAACACAATTAAAAAATCAGGAAAAAGCACCTATATAGTAGGCCATTGATTTGCAGTTTATCCACATTTAATTAGATATGGGTAAAGATTGTAGAAAAGGGTGATGATAAACAGAAAAAGGTGAAGAGATGAAGAGAAGAAAATTTACATCACCAAGCTAATTAATTCTTTTTTTGTTGGTAAAATTCCCTAGTTCTGATTTTCAATTCAGAGGTATGCAACCTAATGTTAAAAAAAATGGACAGGAGATTATTATGAAGCAAAGAAGGTTGCCTGCTGCTGTAGGATTAAAGTCATTCTGGACATAGAGGGTATTGCATTTATATAATAGAAAAAACCCTAAAGCTATCACTTAAGTCTTTCCAAGGTAGAGCTGGTGAAGCTGATGTTAAGTACACAAATATACAATTTGAAACATACCAAAGTAAAAGAGAACTCATCTGTGTAAGAATTACAGAAATAGTGCAAGAATTGTCAGTTCTAACAGAGAATATATAGATTCCAGTGTTACTTGTAGTTCCTATTTTGATGTTTTCTGCTATTACCTGAGAATCTCTTAAAAATACATTTCTGAGCTATTGAAATACACACAATCTGTAATGTCTCAGGTGCCCATATGACTTCAGTGTGTAATACTACAATACGCATGATAACCACAGCTTGGTTAGCTCTCTTTAGGTCCAGAAAGAACAGTATCCTAATCCTGGTTATTTCATTGTTTTTACAATACTCTAATGCCTCGACAATTGCTTACAAGCCATATATTCCAATGTATTATTTTACTAACTCATTGTGCATTTAGTGTATGGCGTAATTTTGTGCAAAGGCAACTTCCCAAGCACCAATTTAATAGAACTATCATAAATGCTGGGGGCATTCAAATGGATTCGCTGGACTGTATGATGGGATCTCATTCAAGAGCAAAAGCCTGCTCACAGAACGTGCACAGGATCTAAAGTACTGCTTATAAATATTTACAAGTTTTATTTTTCTCATTTCAGTGACTATTTCAACAAGTACCTTCTTTGATGGCTTACTGGTAACTGGGCTCTACACATCTACCAGTGTTCAGGCTTCCCAGAGCGTTGGTGGTTCCAGTGCTTTTGGATTTGGTAAGTCCGGAGTAATTTGCATTCTTCAACCCAAAGTAATGAATACTTGGTTGTACAGAGGACATCAATAGCAACACAATTACTGAAACAGGTTAATTTAGGCTGAGTAATCAGTAATACATGGAAGTCAGTGGGAGTCAATGGGATGAGGCAGTGGAGGCTTTTAGGCAGCTTTTGTTGCTTCCTGCACTTCATCTTTGTTCGGTACTGGTATGCTGAATTATACAAATTTTAAGAGAGAAAACCCTCAGCTGCTAAATTGTTTTAAATAGCCATTTCTAAATGGTGTGACATTTTATATAAACTAAAGTATTTAGCCCAAAGCCTCTAACTGTTCTTGGACTGAAAAAAATGTTTCCTTTTAGCTTGTGTCAAGCTACTTTTTCCATTTACTTAATAGCATCTTCCTTAAAACCAGAATACTAAATCACAAATATCATGTCTGGGGAGATCTGATGCTCTGTCTCAGGCAGACCTCCATCTGTATCACAGAAAAACTGCTGCCCTTTCTGACCTTTCTGTTTTTAACTTTCTATTGGTAAATTGTCGGGTCAGTTCTGCTATAGCTGTTAATTGCAAAATATTTTAAATAAAAGTCTCATTTTGCTGTTTTTCTTTGCTACCTTCTAAGCTTGTACCTATATTGGAAAAAAACCTAAAAACTACTCAATGTGAATGTTTCATAACAGATGATGTTCATGTGCAGTGTCTTTGAAGTCACAGTGAAGGAAAAAGAGCAATGGCTTTTAAACTCAGTTTTATATGAATGCTCAGTCCATGAGGTTCTGATGGCTCCCAGGACTGAGAACTACATAAGATTTTCATATCTCTACTTTGCAGTGAGAAATGAGAAGGTTGGCTGCTTCCAAAAGCATTTAGCATGTAAATGATACTATTATTAAAATTATTTGGTCGTTTTAAAAATTAACAATATTTTAAAATCCATCAGTAGAAAAACAGGGTAATCTCCACAATATTTAATATGCTCTTTAGTAAAGTAGTAAGGGGGAATAACATTTTGTTTTCTGAAGAAAACATAAAGCGCTTTCTCCAGAAACTGGATCCATCTGTTGTGTCATCATTTCCAATCAGCAAAGAAGCTGTTTCTCCTTTCCAGCAAGTGATTTTGATGCTCAAGTTAGATTTAGCTTGCTGGAAATTATTATGTTTTTTTAATGTTGAGGACTAGTCAGGTTCAGAGACCTCAATTCAAAGGTTTATGTGGTTTATCACAGATTAGATGGGGGGAGGTAGCAAAGCTGGGCCTTTAAAACCTGAAGATAGTAATATTCTGAAATTGGGTTGATAGTGGTTGCTTATGGTGCAGGGAAGAATATTTTTTTCTCCTTTGCAATATTACCATTGAAATGGTCTTGTCTGTCTCACACAGGAGGTCACGCTTGATTATCATAATCTTCCAGACTGGCCGATAACATGAAGTCTCCCCAACATACGTATATCTGTCTTCTGTGCCATAAGTTACTGTGTTGTGGCTACAATTACCTTTTAATGACCCAATTTAAGGCGTTAGTTGATGGAGACACAATCATTGTCAGTTATATCAGTTAGACATGTCAAGAAGTTTTGAAGAAAGAAGATAAAATAGTTTTATTCTATGGGTTATGTTTTCTTTCTTTTTCAGTATATATTGTGTAGCCAAAGAAATAGCTCCTGGTTCTCTGTGGGATTACATTGACGTGAAGCTTGCTGAATTTTTTATTTGGGAAACCTTCTAACAATTTTTTTAGGAAGAAATAAGCAAGCTTTTGGGTATGAAAGTTACTAGTGGTCATAAATATTAATGTTTTGTCCCTGGCTGAACCATTCTCTGGGTTCAGAGTAAGGTAAAACTAAAACTGTAAAGCTAAAATTAGAACTGGGGTAAAACATAATTGCGTACTTGAAACTTCGCCAACCAAGCTGGGAGGATCCTTTAGCACAGAAATGATTGCTAAATGTAGCTTTTAAGGGGAGTGTTTCCTTCTTCTTTAGATCCCCTGATACAACAGCTGCCCTCCGTTGCATCTCTCCAGTGTGATTTCCACTCCCCTGATTGCTGCAGTGTGTGCCTGGGAACGCTGACACATCCTTCAGCATTGCCTGCTGAGGAGCAGTCCCAGTTTTTGTCTTCCCCTTTCCCAAGGCACTTTGATACCCCTCAGTGTTATTCTCACCCTGTCTGTTTCTGGAGACACATTGTGGACTCCTGTGGGATCTCTTTATCCACCAGTGTTCTTCTTCCCTTCTTCTGCTCATCTCTGAGGCTTCTTGTTAGGGTTTGGTCTTCTCTCAACAGCTTAGGTCATCTGGGATTTATTGGCCCACCAAGACTAACCTCCCATACGGCCAGAGTGTCCATACAGTCACTTAGGGGCTTTCACTGCTTCATTTATTCCAAGTACATGAGAGAAAAGTGGGAAGCAGGAGTACTAAACAAAATGTTAGAAAGCTACAAATGCAGGGGTGGGTTTGATGGGAATGATTCCTTGAGACTAAGGATAAATGATGTGGTGGGTGGTAGGGGTGCCACTCTGTAGCTTGGTCTAAGGGCGAAAATACAGCTCAGCTCCTCCAAAGCCACGAGCACTGGAAAGCAAGGAACACAGTATCATTTCTACAATTAAAGGAGAAGATTACAGTGTAATCCCTCAGCAGCGATAAGGAGCGCTGTGAGCTGAGGACCTGAATCTGTCTCATTACACAGGATCATCCTGGCTGACAGACGGGTTGAGCAGACAGATGTGCTGGGCTGTGCACATCAAAGCTTGCCTTTGACCTGCCACTCACACTGCTGCTCCCCCTGCATTCAGGTTCCTCCCATGGCTTTCTGGCTCCCTGGTAGGCTTTCACGTCATGAATACATGACAAATTGTATTTAAGTTTGGTGTAATTAGTTTCTTACAGACTACAGTGGAAAGCATAAGCCTTTATAGCTAAGCCCCAGACCCCCTAATTTTATGCAAAATCATAATTACTGCACTGATGTTTACCTTTTAATAAATATGGGCTTAACAAGTAATTTCATGATAGCATTTGGATATGCATTAACCTTCCAACCTAAATTGAAAAGGTCCTCTTGAAAGTTCATGGGCTCTGTTGTGGTAGAGACAGTGGATTCCAAGCTCTCATTGCACTGGAAAGTGTTGCCACAAACCTAATTGGACAACAGAAAGTTTTAGGTTTATTTTCTGTGTAGGTTTATATAACTAGTAATTTATGATATTTTAAAGCAGATGTCTCTATTCTACTGTGAGGTCATAAACTGCTCATTAAATTTAGGTTTTGTTTAATTCTATGGGCTGCTTTATAAGAGGCTGTGAGAGTGATGTTACCTGGAAACATTTTAGTGCCTGAACTTGCATCTGCTAGAAAGCAAAAAATAGAATATGAAATATCATATTGCAATCTTTCCTCTTTTACAATTTATTGTTTCTATACTGTGGAGGTGATCACGTGTTCTCTAAGTAATACATTGTCTCTGGGATTGGAAAAAAAAAAAAAAAAAAGAAAAAATAGTTACAAATATTCTCTGAAATATGGTGAATAATAAATTTCCTAGAGGAAATCCTGGGACAATCAATCACCAGAAATAATGTAGTGCCAAGCAAATTATCTTATACTCTTTTTATATTCTATTTCCTTTTGGCAGGATTAAGGCACCCTTTACATAATCCTCCACTTGGTATTTTGGTTACATACGTGTTTGCATAGCAGATGAAACCCAAAAATCCCTCTCAGTTTAATGAAGAAGGATCATTTTGATCTGATTCTGTGTGAGTTGGGAATTGGGGAGAAGGATTAAAGTGTTTTCCAGGTCCCACATCCCCTTTGACTCTGAGCAGCCTTAGGACAGAGTACCTGTAGGTGGATGTCACTGGTGACGCTGCTTGCTGCTGGTTTCATCTCCAGAGAAGGGCGAAGAAGGTGCCTGGGTGGCTGAAGGACACCCACAGTGTCATCTCCAAGGGGATAGCACAGAAAATGTGCCCCAGCTTTGTCAGTGCATCACTCTGGGCTCTGCTTTGGGGGTGTCTGAGGCTCCTGCTGCTCCTGGATGGGGGTGTGGTTTTGAGCTTTCAGAGGCTTGGTTTTGTCATCAGATAGTGCTCAAACACTGATGCTTCTGGGACAATGTTTTACTTTCAGATTTTGACAGGTAAAGGAAAATATCCCCCACTAACATTGTGAGATAGAAAAAGGCCAACTGTTGCATTTTTCTTGTTAGGTGAGTCTATAAAATTGAACCTCCCTGCTCACTCTTTGGCTCTCTGTGCTTGTTCACAGCTCTAAAAAGTAAGGATAGTCGGTCAATGACAGCTCTTAAAAATTTAAGTTTGCAGCTATGTACATGCTACTGATCTTCAAGCCCAGTTTTGTAACTTACTGAAATTGCTGTAGATCTCTGGTTTACTTTGTGACAAGCCAAATGGTCTCCAGGACCCTCCCTTCACACCAGAGATATTTGCCAGAAACCAAACAGATGGTAAACTCGAAAGAAATGACCCTCGGCATTCTCATTAGAACAGTTGGGGAAATTTTAATAGGCCCTCGCTTGCCTTGTGCTGTATCTAATACCCTTTGAACTTCCACTTTTTTCCCTTTTTCCTTTTTTTTTTTCTTTTTTTTTTTGTTGCAAGTCAACTACTGCCATGTATATTTTAATAGGGATTATCAAATACAATTTGCCCAGAAGATGTACCAGCCCTCTGCCGCTAATTAGTAAAGTTTAAATAATCACTGAGTCCTGGAATAATTGGAAAGAAACACTGTTTTTTCTGCCAATGCATAATTACCAATTAACAGGAAGATAAAATGTCTGTATAGCAGTCATATCTTGGAGAATTTGTTAACAGTCAATTAAATAGTGAGTTGGTGCCAAACTGACATTGGTCAAGAAAGTTTACATTTGAGTTTAGTTTTAAGCTACTTCCCCCTACAAATGGTATGTAAGGAAACCATGAGGATGATAAAACTTTCAGAGTATGTGCGTCATGATGTTTCATTGCTACTTAAATATCTTCATGGCCAAAAGTTGACCATTTCTACAAGTGTTTGACTCTCTTATGTGCCTCGCAGAAAGGGTTTCAGCTTTATTAACACAGCATGTATTCATTATTGTGGGCAGTAATTACCCACGCTTGCCTGACAAGGAACTGTGTCCGCAAGTATTTTAACTGCTGAGGAAGAAAATTCCCCACGTATAATTGGATAAGACAGACAGAAATGCCCCAAGGTTGGAGGAACAAGCTAACCAGAGAGGGAGCCTACACAGAAAATACTGAAAGTGGCCTGCTTTTAGTTCCTAGTTGAGCCCAATCCAATCACCCCAAAAACTTTTTACCCTTTTCTGCAAATACTCTGGACCTCGTCAGGTGTACCATAACCCCTACCATGGCAGTAGCAGCTCTTGGACATCAAAATCCAATTTTGCTTAAACTCTTGAGAAGCTCTGGGTTAGTTCACAATTTGGTATTCATAAAAGTGAGTGGTGGTGTCTGCTCCTTAATTTATTTCAAATGTCTTTGGAGCATTATGAAGTTGACAGTAAAATACCTCAAGCTTTTAACCTTTTAAATGTACCTGTAGCTCCTGCTAATATCTGCGTGGTCAAGGTTGAAAAGGAGAATGAACCTCTGTAGAAGGGGCACATGTAACACTGCTTGCATTTGTTAGCTCCGATGGTGGGTGTAGGTGGGTGTTTAATGCTACAGGCACCGCTTGAAGCTTTGCAGATGAGATCAGAGGTGATCACTGCACTGGAGACGCAGAGGAACATTTTCCAGTGTGGCACTCCTTCTAAAGGGGCCTCTGGAGTTTTTAAACAAGAAAATGCCTTTAGAAATAGTTTTATATAGCCAAATCCAAAATGCTCATTGAAGTGTTGGGGCCAATTTTGGTCCAATTTAGTAAGTACATTTGTGCAGCAATGATGTTTTTTTCAGGTCTTATATACATCCATTTTTTTCCCCCCTGAGTGACCAGAAAATGGTATGGAGAAAAGTTAGAGCATAATTGAATTTTAATGTGATTTTTTTAATTGCATTTTAATTTTTTTATAAAATGCATGTAGTAAAGAACTAAAGTAAATGTTTGTGACCTACTCAGGGTTTTTACTACATCATATCTCTGAGAAGATCCTGATCCAAATACAGTAAGGATTTAATTCAAAACATATTAAGAGATTAATTACTCACTGTTGGTGACTGTGCACTAGAGTGCTGTTAACCAGCATATTCCAAATTTTTATTTTTTTGTGTAAAAACTGATGCCCATTGGAAAATGATCTGGGTGTGCTGGTCAACATGGAGCTGGTGGTGGATCTGAAGCACAAGTCTGAGGAGGAGCAGCTAAGAGAGCTGAGGGTGTTCAGCTTGGAGAAAAGGAGGCTGAGGAGGAACCTCCTTGCTCTCTACAACTGCCTGGCAGGAGGTTGTGGTGTGGTGGGTGTCAGCCTCCTCTACCAGGCAACTAGTGACAGGACAAGGGGTAACAGCTTCAAGTTGTGCCAAGTAAAGTTTTGATTGAATATTAGGGAAAATTTCTTCCCTGAAGGGGTGGTTGGGCATTGAAAAAGGCTCCCCGGGGAAGTGGTGGAGTTGCTATCCCTGCAAGTGTTCGAAAAAGGAGTAGATGTGGCACTTTGTGATATGATTTAGTATTTGGTTAAAGGTTGGACTTGATGACCTTGGAGGTCTTTTCCAACCTTAATGATTTTATGATTGTAAATCTTGCCTTAAAATCCATCTTCCCTGTTGTTTTTATGGGTAAATCACTCCTCTTTGGCATTGATTAATGAAATGTTAATGTATGACTCAATTCTCTTTTGTTATTTTCTTATTATATTATTTTCTTAACAATAAAATTTGTCCTATTTGTTCAACAGTTAGGGCAGGATCTCTAAAGCAAGGACTTTCTTCTTTATTACTCTGGACTGACATGCTGGCACAATAAAACTCAATCTTTACTGTTCATGACTGTTATTAGAATATGGATAATAGTGGATGAAAGTCAAGGAAAAATGAATTAAGCCTTCATTGATTGCACTAACAATAACAAAATACTTTCCCCTCTAAAAGATGTTGTCATTATGCTTTGAGAGCTACATTCAGATGGATTGACACGCCGCAGTTGCGCAGTAACTTGTAGCAACAGAGGTATCTTTAATAAAGTAGAGGAAAAAGGGCCATCACCTAGAAATTTAGGGCCATCTTAAAATGAGGCATGCTGTGTGTGTATGCCTCAAGAATATATTAAGCAAATGTTCCCATGGCTGCAGGAACTGCACGCTGCCAATGTGCCTGCCTGCGTCGCTTCTTGTCCCGAGCCTGTTTCTGTGATGCCTGATTGTCATGTGTTGTGCTGCGACAGTCATTCAGAGCCCCTTCTCCTGACTTGCCCATTGTGCCAGGCCTATTATTTTCCCCACATTTTGCATTTGTCAGGAGGCGATAGCATATTCAAGCTGAAATTACTGGGCTCTTGGACTTCATCAATTAAGATGCATTGAAGCCTCTTGCAAATGTGAAATGATATTGGGAAACGGTTATTATTGTAATTTCCAAGACAAGTTTGTAAACTAATTTCTGGCATATTATGACAAACAAATGTTGTGATCAGACTGCTTCCCCCATATCTGCCAATTTGTTGTTTCGAAGTGAAGTTGATTATATGTGGTGAAAAATTAGGCTTATGGGAAAATGGAGCTCAAGAGCCCCCTGTTAAATCCTGATCATCACCTGTCCTACCAGTTGATTTCACTGTTTGCTTGTCTGTTGTCAGTGTTGTGACTGATACTCATTTGTGTGTTTTCAGAAACGGTTCACAAGAAAAATCTGCTTCAGGTCTGCTAAAAGGAATATCCCAATTTTCAAGAACAAACCAGTGGGAGGCAGTTGCTGTTTGTAGGGAATGATTGGTATGGTTGCATCTTTGTTAGATGCTAAAACACATGAGCCAGAGACGGAGGCCACCAAGCTTGTGCTGCTGAGAGGCACTGTGGGAGCAGGGCCAGCTCCTGGCTCTCTTGGTGCACAGAGGGAAGGGCAGAGCCCCTCTGGGCTGCTCCTGCTCAGCCATCGCTGGCAGTATTGGTAGGTGGAGAGAAGAAGGGGTTATGCCTTTGCATGGGCACAAGGTCATGCCTTCAGCTTGGGCCGTGGCTAAAATGGGTATTTGCTGATTAACCTCAAGTTTTCTAACCTCATCAATGTATTGTAATTTGAAGTGATAATTGCAAGGAGTCTAAAATGCACTTGCTTATATGCGAGAGCATAAGTCAATCCAAAAGAGAACTTAGTCCAGTCATCCTTGTGACAAAATCCTCAGGAAGATTAAGTGCAGACCTTCACATTGAGTCCTTACTCCTTGGAGTAGGGTTGCTCCTCAGCTCTGCTCTGCTGGATTTTAATACTGAATGAAGGGTGATCTGGTCAGTCCTGGTGTGATTTTGCACCTTATTTTTAAAAGTTCTTGAAAGAGAGAGAAAGAATGATGATTTTTAATTTCTTTAACAATATATATGTTCATATTTTAATACTTCGTCTACTGCTTGAGTTATTTTTGGTGACCTACTGGGCTTACTGTCATATGAACACTGACTTTTGCTTCTGAAAAGAGAAAAAATATGCTTTTTAGCTCAAAACTATAAATTCAAAATATTGAAAGCCTTAAACCAGGACTTATTTCCATTTATCAAATGAGTCAATCTACTGTAATTCTTGCCTCATTTCAACTCCTTGGAAAAACCATGCAATTATTAAAATTTGTGCCGTCTGTAACCAAAGCAGTTGGGTCTTCATAAGCCTTAGCTTGAGTTGTTTGAATGCTTGAAGGAAAAACATCTTCAGGAGAAATCCATGAGATACACAAGTATTGCAGAAAAGTAAGGATACTTCGCAGCTGTGGGAGAGGGTTGTTTGGTGGGTTTGGTTTTTTTGGTTTTGGGGTTTTTTTTCCCTGATAACATCAAATTAAATAGCAGAGTTGAAAAATCTTGTGGTGTTTTGGGAAGAGGTGATTTGGGCCAAGGCACCCTTGTGGAGCTCTAGTTTGTTTAAATAAAATTGTTTCAATAATTACTCGACAAGGCTATTTTGGCAGCATTACAAGAAGTGATGAAACATTTTACATAGCAGATTGTTACTGAAGTGGGTATTTTGCTCCCCGAACACTCTGAGATTTGCTATATGTCTGTTTCTGGGTAAACTAGTGACACAAATATTTTGTGACACTGGAGTCATACTCCAGTCATGTGGCATCACAGTCACCTTGACATTCTCTGACATGCTGGAAGGATGATGTAATTATTAGAAGTCTGAATCAATAAATGCTGACAGTATTAGCTGTTAAGATGAAGAATATGAACATTAACAAAGTCTAGATTAAAAAAAATAATCTTTAAGAGCTGTTTCATCCTGCAAGTTTCAATTTTTAGGAGGATTAAGTTTAAATTTTTAATTTTTATGTGAGTAGTGAATTTGTTGAAATATTCCATCTGCTTGCTCAGCACATACATACATTAAGCTCATAATTTTCTCCCTGTAAATGAAATTTTCTATTTTTGGATTCTGTAATGAAGGTCTTGGTAGTGATTTCTACTGTTAACTACCGATTTAAATTTATCACTGAACATGTAATAAGTAATATCACAGGCACTAGTGACCACCCAGTAGTCATAATTCACTCAAACAGGCAGCTTTGTGATAACCTTTGCTTAAGAAGGGCAAAGATATAATGAACTCTTTAAAAAATCTTTAGTCATAATCTGCCAAGAGTTCAACCAAAATAAACTGGGATGTGCTTTAGCTGCAGTTTTGCCTGAGACTGTCAGAGGTCTGTGCTAACTTCTAAGGGAGGTTTGGGTAAAGATTTAGCATGACTCCAGAATTCAGATTTGCTCTAAAGAATTTATCAAATATATGCGATAATCTAAAGGACTATTCCTTTGCATGAGACAAATAAATCATTCTTTGTTCTCGACAGAAATATGCTGAGCAGGATATGTAAAATTCAAGAACATTTTTCTATCCTGGAAACGTTTCCAAGGAATTCAGTGGTGGAATTTTTCACATTTTTAAAACCAGGAATGTTTAGGGTTTTCTACTGTGCTTTACTCCTAAGTGGATTTCCTCAGCCTATTTCTGAGCATCCTTTCATTGGGGGCTTCATTGTTGCTGTATGTAACTTGGGGAATTTGGCTGGTTGGCTGAGGCACTCACACACATCAGTGCCTTCGGGTGCCCCATTTTCCAAGGACAGACTGAGACACAAAGTACTTCTGGAGATGCAATTTTCTGATGCAAGCTGCTGTTCATCCAGGGGAATTTTGAAAGACATCTATCATATTCAGTTATGGCAGCGTGTTGTGGTGAGCACTTCACATGAAAAAAAACTAGATTTGGGGAACTCATAGAGTGGGACAGATTGGTTCATGGAGACTGAGGGACTTTGTAAAGCAGAACATTTTGCTACAGAGGGTTTTGATTCAATAGCATATGAAGCATTTTAAAATTAATTGATTGGGATGTTTCTTAGAAAACTAGCTTTTAAGATCTAAACTGTCATTATAAGAGGTGTATAAAGTTTGCTGGAAGTGTGTAATAGTTGACAGGAAAAAAGCTGTCTGCTTCAAGTTGGTTATAAGAATATTAAATGTTAAATACAGAGAAGTTGATGGTGTAGAATTTCTGGTCCATGGCTGAGGGCTTCCATCTGGTAAATTTATCATCATAGAATGGCTTGGATTGGAAGGGACCCTAAACATCATCTAATTCCAATGCCTCTGCCATGGGCTGGGATACCTTCTACTAGACCAGGTTGCTCAGAGCCCCGCCCAGCCTGTCCTTGAACACTTCCAGGAATGGGACATTCACGACTTCTCTGGGCAGCCTGTTCCAATGCCTCAGCACCCTCACAGCAAAGAATTTCTTCCTAATGTCTAATATAAGCCACCCCTCCTTCAGTTTGAAGCCATTTCCCCTTGTCCTGTCACTCCATGCTCTTGTAGTCCCTCTTTCTTGTAGGTTCCCTCCAGGTACTGAAGGCTGCCATAAGGTCTCCCTGGAGCCTTTTCTTCTCCAGGCTGAGCTCTCCAGCTCTCTCAGCCTGTCTTCATAGGAGAGGTCCTCCATTCCTCAAATGATCCTGGTGGCCCTTCTCTGGACTCACTCCAACAGGTTGATGCCCTTCCTGTATTGGAGACCCCAGAGCTGAACACAGCACTCCTGGTGGGGGCTCATGAGAGCAGAGCAGAGGTGCAGAATCACCTCCCTGACCTGCTGCCCACGCTGCTTTGGATGCAGCCTGGGACACGTTTTTGGCACTTTGGGCTGTGAGTGGCACATTCCCAGGTCACATCTTGCCTCTCATCCACCAGCTCTCCCAAGTCCCTCTTGGCAGGGCTGCTCTTGATCTGTTCATCTTCCCACCTGTATTGATACTGGGAGTTGATTATTACTTTAGTTAATATCCAAAGCATAAATGTACAAATTGATCAGAAGGAATAGACCGTCGTGTTTGTCCTTTAAGTAAAATGCTCGCAAAACTCTGACTCTGGTTTAAGAGCCCTTCCTGCCCCTTCCCCAAAGATGAGGTAAAATCAGCTTACAACTGGTTAATTTTCTTTGGCTTTTCTGTGACTGAGCTTTACAACATTGACATTTGTGAGTAAAATATGGAGAATTTAAACTATGTAATTATGGAAAAATTACCTAGAGAATTTTGGTATCCTTCCAGCTTAGCTTTGAGTGTAAAGTAATAATTGAATTACAATTTTTTCCATTTAAGAAGGAAATACGGAATTTCATCTTTTGACATAAACTATTTGCAGAAGAAAATGTCGGGACTTGTATGAATTTCTGATCTTTTCCCTTTATCTTTGTCTTTAGGAAGGCAGATACTGCTTAATTACAGTCCCGAACAAAAATGTCACTCTAAAGAGATTTAATAATGTCAACTGGGCCAGGATGTGCATTCAGATATCTCAGAGTGGGAATATCCACTGTAGCCCCTTTTGCTCAGCTGAGGGTTAAATCCAGATCCATAGACCTGCAGCAAGTGGAGGTGTTCCCTATGCCACCCCCCAGTGTCCAGAGGAGAACACGGAACCCCATCAGGTCTTGTGTCTTGTGAATGCCTCAAGAATCTCAGGTGGTATTATACATCACTCTGCAGTTGATACAACTGGTGACATGTAGGAATTTAATGTCCTAAGGTGGACACGTGTCCTGTGCCATGGGCTGATCCACCATCCATCATCTGTGAGGAGCCGAGACCCCTCACTCACATGCCAGCACGTCTGCGTTGTCTCCACCTGGGGCCGAGTCTCACCCTGGCTTTTCTCCTCAGAGACTCAGGGTATTGTCTAGTTTTGATGGCAAACAACTTCCTAGTTCAGCTGTGGGAATAGCTAAAGTGGAGCTACGGGTTCCTTTAAATGTAGCTTTGAAATTCCAGGAAGCAACTTTCTATTTAAGTAAAATTGTATTTAATGTCGCCTCATTGGCACAGGGTAAGAAAAAGGAGGAGAGGTTACTGTTAACACAGTCTGGTTTTTTGCTGGCTGTGGAATTTGTGCTATTACAAACCCTCTGAAGTGCTTTCTCAAAAGCTGGTGTAGAAGAGTCTCACCAAGACAAGTGGCTTTTCATGCATTGTTTTATTGACTTACATTTGATGGTTTCTCATGTGTATTTAAAGGCGGAATTCCAGTCTCTAGGGAATGACTCAAAAAGCATTTAATTTTGAACTGAATTGATTTGCAATTTCCAACAGAGGCGTCTTCAGACCAGTTATGAGAGGGTCTTGGTTTTGAGTACTACCTATTGTAATCTTGAGGCTTGCTTTATTTTGATCTCCTGTGCTTATACTAGATCTCTTATTATACATAAATTAAGTATAAGTATCTTCAAAAACAATGCCAATTATTTTAAAAATTCTCCCAAATATGAAAACACCTTAAAATCTCATTCAAGTAGTCCTCACTTTCATGAATCAGTCTGATAAAAATAACAAAAGATCATGTTTTGTCTTTATTTTCATTGTTTTGCTTAATTGAAAAAAATGACCTTGCTTTACTAGTACAAGAAAATGTACCATACTCCCACTAAGTTATTTGTCACCAAAAAAAAAGCAAAACAAAACAAACTCCAAAACATCTTGAAGGCAAGTAGTTACACCAGAGAAAACACATGAGCTCTGGAGTGGTTAAAAATGGGATAGAGTCAAGTGGATATTTTCAGAGGAAATAATTGTAGGCATGGTTTTATGAGTTGCACAAGCCACATGAAAAAGAAACCATGTTTCCTAATTCACAGGAACAAAAATCCTGGTTTGTGTGAATTATGATTATTTGTGAATTAAAACTAAATTCATGAAAACTTACTAATAATTCTAAACACAGAGGAACTTGCACTTTAAATCTCCATCCATTTTATTTGCAGTTTGTTTCTTGAAGTGTTTTGTGGTTTGTTTTTTTTTTAATACAGTCCTACAGTTTTCAGAATAACGAAGTGAGAAGCTGTCAATATAATTAAAGCAGTGATGGCATTCAAGAAAGAAAGAACTGATAGCATAGGATAGGAAGATATAAGTAGTTTAAAAATTATTCTAATCAAGGGAAAATAGCTTACAGTCTTCATAAGCAGACTTTGTATTTTTTGTGCCCTGAAGACAAATAATAAATTTCAGGAAACCAATGTAATGAAATGACCTTTTATGAAAAACCGGAGGGGTTGGGAAGAAAATATATGACTATAATGCAGCTAGTTGTTATTAAAGCACTGTTTCATCACTTCATATGCAACAAGAAAAGTACCTGCAGCAGCATTTATTTAAACAAATCAGACAACATTAAGTTGAACTACTATTAGTAAATGCTAACCTGACTTTGTGACAGAAGCACTGACTCCTATGCACATAAAGTACAATAGAAACAGTGAATATTCATTTGACATCCAGGTAATGCTTACTTTTGGCCTCATGGTCTAAATACTACTTATTTGTATGTGAGCCTTGGTGCAAGTCTGCTTAACCAGGGCATTTTCAGTGTAATTTGAGCTTTGCTTGAGAGAAATTAAATGCAAGATTACAGGGACGGCCCCGTGCAGGATAAGGGTGGGACTCAATGATCCCTGCAGGTCCCTTCCAACACAGCATATTCTGGGATTTTCTGATTAATACAACTTTTAAAGGTGGATTTCTGACATTTACAGAAAGCCTGGAAACTGGGCTGCTTTTAAGTAGATATAATTCTTTCCTTTAAGAGGAGATAAGTTATTAAGATATCAACCTCCGGGCTTGATCACAATTTAAGCTCAAGGCTATTTTCATCAGGCCCTGCAGTTTGGGGAGATTTGGCTCATATTGATGCCTGACCCCTGCAGTGCCAGTGAACCACCCCCAGGAGGGAACCTTTCTGTTTGGCTCTGGTCCCTGGTGCTGCAGGAGCCATGACAATGATGCTGTAGCTCGAATGTCTGGGGTTTTAAGCTCCGTCTTAAAGCTTGTTATAGTCGTTTATCTCCCAAATTCCTATTGCAAAATTGTTTCAATGCTTCATTTGCCTAGTGATTAAAAAGCATCTAAATTAAGGTAAATTTATTCAAGTCCAGTTTCAACCCTGTGTTCTTATAACATGGTTGTCCTTTGGCTTAAACAGCTCCTTAACAACCCCGTGATATTTAGTGATAGCAGTCATCCTCTCTCTAAACAAGACAAGCTCTTTCTGTCTCCTTTTGTGAAATGTTTTACATTCTTCTCATCATCCTAGTAGTCCTTCTCTGCAGCTGCTCCAGCCTAAGTTAATCTTTTTTGAACACAAGCGTTCATAATTACACACAATTATCGAAGTGATGTCTTAGCAATACTTTACCAGCACCATACTAATACTTCCCCCATCGTTACTAGAAATAATTGAGCTGATACATTCTAGGGCAGTGTTTGTCATTTTTCAAATTAGTAGCTCATTGTCAAACAGGGATTGACTAATGTGGATTGAGCTTTCTCCTCCTCAGTCGTTTCTAGCTTATAGCTGAAAGTATTCTTGTTATTATCTAAAGTGCATGACCTTACATGTTCTACAAGAAGTAAAGAATCCGCTTTGTATACTTCTTTTCCTAGTTAATCATACTCTGTTTAAAAAGATGCCTAATTTTTTCCTAATTCCGATGTGTCTCATTTGAGCTTCCAGGAACTGTTCCTTGTTATATCTTTAATGGTGTGTCAGAAAGTCCTTTATTGTGGATATTTTCTTTATGTTAGGATAACTTACCTATTGAAAGCAAATCACTTTTTAATTCCAAGAAAGAAATTATAACCTATAGAGATTTAACACTGAGTTTTTTAGTGTAAGGATTCATTTTTGTATCTAAGCAGAAGGTATAAGGTAGATTAATTTATTTTTTTTTCTCTAGACTTTGGCAATTTTCATCTTCCTTCTAAAAATGTGAACCCCATCAATATGTATTCTTGTAGCCTTAGTTCATAGAATCATAGAACAGTTTGGATTGGAAGGGACTCTAAAGACAGTCTAGTAACCCCCCAGGCCATGGGCAGGGACACCTTCTGCTAGACTACGTTGCTCAAAACCCCATCCGAACTTCCTTGAACACTTCTAGGGATGGGGCATCCACAGCTCCTCTGGACAACCTGTAAGAGTGTCTCACCACCCTCACAGTAAAGAATTTCTTCCTAATATGTAATCTAACCCTACTCTGTCTCAGTTGGAAGCCATTCCCCCTTGTTCTATCACTATATGCCCTTGTTAAAAATTCTTCTCCATTTCTTTTGTAGACCCTCTTTAGGTATTGGATGACCACTAAATGGTCTCCCTGGAGCCTTTTCTTCATGATGAACAATCCCAGTTGTGTTCCATTTCTCTAATTAATCAACTTTGTGGCACTCCTCTGGACTTGCTCCAGCAGGTCCATGTTGTTCTTTTGTTGGGACCCCCAGAGCTGGATACAGTAGAGTGGCAGAATCACCTCCCTTGGCCTGCTGGGCATGTTTCTTTTGATGCAGGCTGCCATCCAGTTGGCTTTCTGGGCTGTGAGTGTACACTGCAGGGTCATGTTGAGCTTCTCATCCACCAGCACTCAAAAGTCTTTCTCCTTAGGGCTGCTTTCAGTCCATTCTCTGTCCAGCCTTGGGATTGCCTTGATGCAGGTGCAGGACCTTGCACTTGAGCTGGTTGACCTTCATCTGCCAGTTTCCTCAGGACTCATGGATGTGTTTCATCAGGTTCCTTAGGTGGTCTCTAGCCTGACTTTCTCTCTCTGCCACTTAGGTGGTGTGGCTGGAGCACTTACTAGTGAAGACCAAGGCTGTGGCACCAGTCTTGTAACCATTTGTTGATTCACCAGAATGACAGAAAGGGTGTCAGGTAGGCAAATGGGTGCCTCTGTACCTCTCAGGAGAGAGTCACCTGCTGGTATCACCTGTCACCTTTTGTTGCACTGGTTGTTACACAGAGAGCATATGAGGCTGCCTTACTCAGTTCCAGCATCTCCTGATGTGGTGGGTCTTTCCTCTTCAGCGCTGCAGACCTGCAGTGAAGGGGTTCTGCGAGGGCACCTCAGCTTCAGGGGGAGTCTCTTCCTCCTGCAGGTCCTCACTGTTCCAAGTTTCCTTGTCCCTGGAGGTCTGGGGGTGGTTCTGGTTTGTTTTGTTCTGTTTTTAAGGTAGACTGGGTTTGCCGAATACTGTTTACCGTCTTCCATGTGACTAACCTGACTCAATTTGTTCCCATCTGGCCAATGTTTATATCATTAGAAAGTGTCTCAGTCGGTGATTTCAGATCTTCCAAATTTCTGATAAAAATGCTGACTAGCATTTAGTGACAATACTCATGAAAGTGCTGTTTAACGGTGATTTATAAGGGACAGCTGGCCTAAGTGATTCAAGCACTTAATGCCATAAATACGTTTTGTTCTTTTTGGAGACTACTTTTGTAAATACAGATACTGTATTTTTAAGTAAAGTGCCTTAGGAAAGGCTAAAAATTATATTCTGAAACTAAATGAATCAGAGTTAAAAATTAAAAGTTGCAGAATATTCTGGATACAAAAGTGTTATTTCAGTGAAAACAGATTCTATCATTTTTCTGCTCTGCTAACTGACAATGGAGAAGTGGTTATTACGTGAGATTCCAGCAGTTCAACAAGAATTCACTTGATTAATACATGCAGAATAATGCATGTTAGTCAAATACTGTTTTCCTCTGAGATCCCATTAAAAATTTGATCAAAGTTTAATTACAACATAGGCCATTTATGTTTAGATGACACTGAAAACAACAATGCCCTTCAAATAACGGGAATGAAACAAAGGGAATCAACAACTGTCATCAGCCAAACTAGAATTCTGCAGATTTCAACCAAATGGCTGAACAATATAGAGAAAAGTGCTCTTTCACTGCAATGGAGGGATAGTTTTCATTCTTTGTCAGTCATTTTAGTTCTAGATGTCACTTGAGGACTTGACAGGTTTGTACAGAAGCTCCTGGATTTTGTAAGTGTATCATTCTGAGATCAGTGACAGAAAAAACCCTGACCAATGTATGTTGGATTTCATAACCTTGGCGCTTTGCCTTGGAATTATACGCTTGATACTTCCTTAGGTCCACTTTTTCTCATGAAATACAGTGAGGAAGACTGCTCTGTTCTGCAGTCCTGTAGTCTGTCATTTGAAAGCTACCTGGAGAAGGAGATTGAAGGGATGGCTTGTAAAGAAAATCTGAACAGGGATATTTGAAATCTCAGAAAGAGTGGAAGCAGGTAGAGTAGAAAGAATGGGACAGTGGAGAGGTTGAGGGGAAGAAGGTTTACTGAAGCAATTAGAGTGTGAGAGAAGCAGGCATGAGAACAGAGAAACTAGCTGTTCAAATGAAGCTGTTTAAATCAAAGTGTAAAGACTTAACCCAAGAACTCAGATGTTGGGTTCGGGCGAGGTAGAGCTAGTGGTTTGTTACAAAATGCGTGAAAGTTTGTAAGTTAGACATCAATTCATGGTCAACATCCTGGAATGTCCTGCATGACTCCTTTTATTAATTGAATGTAACACAATCCACTGCTGATCCTTCAGAAAGAGGCAAAGAATAGGATGTTCTTTCTTTGAGTAGTTATAAGGAAGAACCACATGAAGAGATACACCATGGTTTGGTAAAGCTCCACGGGAAAACTATAATCCTCAAAGCATAAACACTGTTCCTGCTTAGATCATCTGACCAAAGAAAGGCTTTCCTTCAGGAAATATTATCTGGACAGAAGTCTTAGAAGCACTAAAACACAGTTTTCTGTGGTTTATTGGATTTTAAGACATACATTATGCACAAAAAATGTTTACTGTTGGAACAACGGGAGCTCTAGGAAGGAAGCTGAGATCCAACTGCCAGAGATCTAGTTCTAACAGGATAAGGATATCTTACACTGTACTAGCTGATTCATTTTCCCTGTAAGAAGCCCTACACTGATATGAAGCATCCTTACATCTACAACCATACTTGTGGAGATGTAGTTGTTTAACTCTCACTTCCTTGTCCAGATGCTCTGAGGCATTTCAGGCTCAGCTTTGAATATAGTCAATAGTCATGCATTCTATTTTATGAATAATACATCGCACTAAAACAGTCCCCTTCAGCAGCAAAGATTTGTTTGTTTCATGACATATTTGTCTTGAGGGTTATTTGCAACCTTCCTATGCTAATACAGTATCATTTGTTTTCTTCATGGTTTCAAAGCACCCCAGAGAGCACCAAAACCAGCCTGCCTCACCCAGTACTGCTTAGAGATCTACCAATACAGGCTCTCCAGGGCAGTGGTCACAGCACCAAGCCTGGCAGAGCTCAAGAAGAGCTTGGACGATACTCTCAGGCACATGGTGTGACTCTTGGGGATGGTCCTGTGCAGGGCCAGGAGTTGGACTTGGTGATCCTTGTGTGTCCCTTCCAACTCACCATTTTCTGTGATTCTGTGACTTCAGTTCAGCCTTTTTATTGTTCTTACTGTTCTTCCTTGACCAATTTTTCAGTAAGTCTTACCGTTTTCCTACTTCAAAACTAAATTAAATTTACTAGGGTAGCTATGCCTAATGATTTGATTCTCCTAAAATAATCCATCCATGTTACATGTCTCTGAAAATTGCCATTTGCAGAGTGAGTAGAATTAGCTATTAAAAGATTTAAAATTTCTGAATGCCACATCTGAAGTGAATATTGGGAATTTTTTTAGCACATAGGCTGTGATCCCTAAAAAGTCTTTTTTTTTTTTTGATAGTACAAAAATTTGATAGCAAGAAAAAGATTTCTTTCTTTCATTTTCTTGGAAATAGCTGGATTGTAGGGCTAGCTAAAGGGAATCACAGTCTTTTTGTTACATATATTTTTTCTTTTTTTTTTTGTCCTCCATATTCCTTATTGTCAAGAAATGCTTGAAATTTTTGTGCAACTGAATGGGTCATAAGTTATAGGTAGCCTTCTGTGGAGCCCATCACAGGCGCCTATCTCTCCATGTTGTTTATGAACGGAGTCTAATCATTTGCTGCGTGAGGACTGACTCATTTAGCATTTAAAGTACAGGTTCAAGTGGTCTGGACCGTACCCCTGGGAGTTATCAGGGGCTGTAGCTACTCAAGTGTTTACTCAGTTTTTATGAAAGTTTGACAACTTTATATATTCTTATCAGTAGCTGACTGAAACAGCTGAAAGCTAATCTGAAGCTGCTTACAGAAGTCTAATTATTCAGAGAAGTGATTTCAGCATAACCAAGCTTAAGATAGCTAGTTCAAGTGGTATCAGTTGCTGATACAGGTTTGACAGATCTGGTCTTATGTCACACAGTGTGAGGGTCTCTGTATTAGTGTGTGATAAAACGCTTTATTAATTTACTATTTCAGAGAATCTCTTATGTGTGTCACTTAAGAAGGAACAAGGAAAATAGAAGCATTCAAAAGTTGGAAGATCATAGTACATGTTTTTGGTATTTCCATCATTATTATTTCTCTGTGGCTATTTATTTTAAGCTTAGATGTAATTTCCAAAGAGCTATCTATACTTTGCACTATGATGCATAGAGTTGTGAAAGGAATAATAACCTGTACATATTACCCTAAAAAAACAGTACATCCATATGTACATCCAAAATGCAGAGTATTGGCAACCTTTGAACTTTTGATGTTTTGCCAGGACAACCTGCAGCTCCAGTTGTGCAGTGCTGGTGTTTCAAGACATTTAATGAAAAATGGATGGAAAACTAATTATGGAATGTCTTTCAAAATGAAATATGGTGATTCATGGAGACAAATTGCAAAATAAAGGTCAGGCAGTGTTCTAAGTGTGGAGTACATAAATTCATTACCGCCACAATTAATGATCAACACCTATTCTACCAAGAATGTTTTTTGGGGAAGTAGGACACAGGCATTTCCCACTCCTTCATATCTTTACTCACTGTAGATGTGGAGCATCTTCTCCAAGGGGCCACCGTGGTGCTGTCTTCAACCTCACTCTGGAACAGCCACGTCACCATTTGGATTCACTCAATTCAATCTACCCAAGAAGCAGTTTAGTCAGTACAGTATCCTTTCTCAGTGATGGTTTGGGACTGTGATAAACAGTTCCCTGTTAGTCAACTTCAGGCTCCCCCATTCTTCTAAGTCAAACTGTCTGGCATGTTTGGCCCTTACTTGTAGATCAATTGAAAACTCCCTAATCTACTCCGATTTGGCAAGCATTTATTTACCAGAAGTAATCCTGGTTTGTACTAGTTTATCAATGAGCATCAAGATTCAGAAGCACGAATTCCATTCATAAGTCAATAGATGCCTTCCAAGAGAAACATCAGTGTCAGATTAGAGAACATGGACATGAAGGGCTGATATTTGTAAGAGGTGATGTTACAGTTTGAGACTGCCAAGTTACAACTGCAAAGTATCTGGAAGTCTCTGAAAAAAACACCTCAATTAGCATACGCGGCAGGGCTGAGGTTAATGGAATTTAGGAAACCTGCTCATTCTGTGAACTGATAATCTGGCATGAATGAGAAAAACTGTATTTGAGACCTTGAGATGGAAAGTTAAATTTCTCCCTTTGTGACACACACCTTTTTTCATCATTGTAAAACAATAATGAAGGGGGGAACTTCACAGTAGGGCTGCAGCTCTTCAAGACATTTTTCTTGCAGATTAGCACGTCAAAAAGCAGAGCCATGTTTTATCTTTATTTTTTTAGCCTTCTCTTTATACCTTAATGGGACTGCTGCTCCCTAGTGTAAGTCCCTTGGGCGCTACTTTGAGTTGGCTTATTTTTTAAGCCCTTTTAAAACCACAGTAAAATCTTGGAACATTTATCCTTCTACACTCACAGGGAGGGGTGTGAGCTAGGACAGGCATGCTTTCAGCTAACTGTTCATTTATGGAACTGAAGCAAGCAAGTTTCAAGATTAAATTCAAGCATCTAGTTCAAAGACCTGCAGCAGCAGCATGCGGGTTGTTCTGCTCACAGTAATACCTCATGTCTGGAGTCCAAATATTTTTCCCTTTTCCATCAATGCAACAAAGACCTCTTACACATGATCATTGATTTGGTGTTGTCCTCATATTTCCACACTCTGGATAAAGCTTTCTTCTTTCCAGCAAAGCCATGGGTTGATTTGGAAGTCATATGGTAGAGGGACCCTGCAACCTGTTTCTGCAGCACACTTAATTTTCATGCACATTATGATAATAGCTGCGATCACGTGAACATTGACTAGGTTTCAAACGTGAATATCGTTTTCTGCTGTAACTTTTTTTCCCCCATGAATGCATAGGACACCAATCAGAGGGGGAGCAGCACCTGGACCAGGTCTGTGGAGCAGTGTGTGCCATTCTGGGGACACAGCTCAGTCCTACCGCTGTGCTGACCCAACAGCCACTTCATGGCAGCACTCCCAGGGCTCTATTTACAGGTCCTGTATTGCACGTGAAATGACTGCAGAAGATTAGCCTTTACCGTTTAGCCGCAGAGTGCTCCTCTGAGGACAAAGACTTCAATAACAGCAGTCTTTTCCCCAATAAGTTTCGATCGGTGTTGACTGATAGTTTACAAGAGGGTAGCTGTTTGTGGTAGCTTGCTTTTAGTTGCCTTTCTTATATCTGATCCAGAAGTGCTTTTGCATAATGAGGATTGATGATGTTTTTGTCTAGAGATAAATTTTGTGCAAAAGAACAGAGTGCAGAATTATTGTTTTTGCTTTTTCGTGACTCTCAACTGATCGTATGTGTTGTCAGGTAGAAACTAAAGTGTAGTATTACAATTTTTTGTCTGTGGTATCTATGTCTCAATATATACCATATGGCTGGGGGGCAATGCACCAGATTTTTTTCTCATAGGTGATTTTTTTTTTTTTGTCACCAGAATTAAAAGTAGTAATTTGGGAATGAATTAGTAAAATAATTTCCTCTCCCTCTGAGCTTGTTGTCTGTGATTATTTTGGCTTATTTTGATGCGTAAAGTATTGTATTTAGGTTTTGTATCCTGAAAGTCTTGCCGCAGTTCATGTTTGTTAGCTTGCAATACGTTTTTGAGGAGTTTTCTTCTTATGGATGCCATTCTGCCTTCAGTGGGCAGAAATTCAGCCTGCTGGCCATGCTGCTGTTCTCTTTAGTAATACTCTCAACATTATGGTCCGTCGCTGATCAGTGCGGGAGAGGCAGCATGAAGTAGCAAAGAGTGGGATCGTTGCACTATTTAAGGGAAACCAGGAGGCAGGGTCAACTGTAGCCCATTTTACAAGGGAATGGGTACAACTGACAGACTTTCTGTTTTGTCCTGCGGTAATCACAAAAAGAGATGTTAAAAATGCACAGAGAATTAAAGTAACTGTTTGTATCTTTATAGAAAAGGAATTTTTTTTTTTTCCAAAAATACCACAGAAGTCAGCAAAGCACAGCTAATATTCTTCTTTGGTGAAGAAGGAAAGAGCAAGTGGCGTGTAACAGGGAAACACTATGATTTTCAAACTTGAGCTTTACTGAGTAACTGATTATCAAAACTTCTGCCTCTGCTTCCCCTGTGCATTTCTCTGGAAATAGTGATGTGACACTGCGTGGTCAGGGTATCATCACCCCGGTGGGAGTCAGCGAGGTCTCAGCCACACTGGCTGTCACCTCTGGGCTCCTCCTATCCCCACATCCTGCAGCTGGCACACAGCACCTGCAGAGTGCATGCTCACCCTCAGGGGGATGCTTTAGCCCAGAACCAAAGCCTTGTTACTACTGCCAGCCAGAGCCTCCTCATTTTGGTTATCCTATGCTATAAAAGCTGTAAATGTAACAGATCCATGGCTACAGATGAGGCAGATCTGACGGGTTTTGTCCTCATGCATAAGAACATCTGTGGAGCACAGAGGTGGTGTGCTGGACTGTGCTTTCTTCCACCACTCGTTTGATGTGGACAGAGACACTGGCGGGTTTTAGCCAGCAGTGTTGAATTTCAGCATAATTTTTACAAAAAAAAAGGACTCTTGGTGTTTGACAATTTCTGTGTAAATTTCTCTATTCAACCCACCAACCCATTTTTCCAGCCCCACTTCTCTCTTACTTCTCCCACTAACTTGGTTGGTAATTTCTCTGCTCCTTTCACCCCTTTGCAGAGGTTGAGAATGACCATGGTGCCCACCACGCAGCTTTATTTACAGTTTATGAATTCTGAGGAATTTGTAAGTCTTTCTCAACTCCCAGGAAGGCAAACCAGTGCGCCTGTGTCACTGATGTCAAGCGCTAAAAAAATGCAAATGTCTTCACTCCTCATCAAAGTGTTACAGACACTATAATGAGTGCTTACAAATGGCACATGTTCTAGTGGTTAGCCGTGTATAAATGCATGAAGGTAAAACCATAATCTGTTGTTGCCTCAGCTGGCCTTTCCCCTGCAGAGCATAGTTGCTGCCTGAACATAACCTTTCCTGAGCAGATAGGAAAGGTTTTTTTGAGACATACCTACCCCGTAAGTCTCCCAGAGGCTGTGGGATTGGCCGTGCCACAGGTCACTTCAGTGTCCCAGCAAGGTGACATGGGGCTATAGGATACCTTACATAGTTCATCCTAATGCAGGCATTGCTAAGGCTGCTGTAAGCCCAGCTGTGGGGAGAGGCTCAGGAAACCTCCAGCTTCTCTAGGACTGCTCCTCTGAATGGAAGTTGCCCCTTGTCTCCAGCTCTGTGGAGATGTTGCAGCTGATGCTGATGAGGGACACACCATGTCTTCTGTTGTAGTTTAACTCCAGAATCCAGCTACACTGAGCCACTCGTTCACTTCCCAACCCCCTCCCCACCCCCAGCAGGATGGGGAGGAGAATCAGAAAAGGGTAGAACTAGTGGCTTGAAATAAGAACAGTTTAATAATTGAAAGAAAGTAAAATATAATAATAATTGCAATAGTAGTAATTAAAAAGAGAGAGGCATTAAACCCAAGTGAAAAAAAAAACAAAAAAGTGGTGCCCAATACAATTGCCCATAACCTGACTGATGCCCAGCCTGTCCCCTGAGCAGAAGTTGGCAGCTCCTGGCCAGCTCCCCCCAGTTTATATTCTGGGGGTGATGTTCTGTGCTATGGAGTATCCCTTTGGCCAGTTTGGGTCAACTGTCCTGGCCATGCTCCATCCCAGCTCCTTGTGCACCTGCTTGATGGCAGAGCATGAAACACTGAAAATTCCTTGACTTAAAGGTCAGCACTACTGAGCAACAACTTAACCATCAGTGCATTATCTACATTATTCTCATACTAAATCCAAAGCACAGCACTCTGCCAGCTGCTAGAAAGAAAATTACTCTATCCCTGTTGAAACCCAGACAACACAACACATGGTTTCAAGTTGACTGTCAGATCATCTGAGATAAGGAACTGGGGAATAGAATGGGATAACTTCCATAATGACATCACTCCAAAACAGGAAGAGATGTCTGTAAATGATAAGTACTCCACCTGGAAAGATTTATGTGAAAGTCCCTCTGGTTTCATTATATGGTTATCCTTATTGATTGGTTTGACTGACTTAGTTTGCCTTGGAGGAAACTATCAATTTTAAAGCATCCAAGTTCACGAATAATGTCAATAACACAGATTTAAAGAGTAATTAGGGACAGTGCAAGTGCAACCAAGATGCCAGACACTGAGTGCATCCTTCAGTGAGTGAGGCAGTGCGGGCAAATGCAAAATACGTCTGCAGGGGAAGGATTAAAATAGAAGAAATGCATTACAAGGCAGACTGCTGCCAGAAACCATTAAATTCATTTAAAATAAATTAAAGAGAGACTTAGGCTTTTGTAGGTAAAGCCTTGAAGCCATTATCCCAATTAGTCATACCAGGGTATAGAAGAGCAAACAGGGTACCAGGAGGTGTTACCAGCACCACTATAACCCTGAACGGGTTGTTGTCACTATTCAAATCACTCAGCCCACACTCAGCAGTGTGTTGATGTTTGGCTCCTGGGACACAGATTTAGGTTTGCAAAATGGAAAGACTGAGAATACTGCAATGTTTTGGGGAAGTTGTGCAAAAGCTGCTTATATGGATGAGACATTCACCAGCCAAATACAATAACAGTAAAAAAAAAAAACCAACCTGGCAAGTGGATGCAAACCAGGGACAGCTGCTTTTCTTCAACAGAATAAACTGGAGTATGCTGCTAAAATAGACCTATGAAAAGCTAGTACACAATGAAGGTATCAGCCTAACAAGTTTCTATAAAGAAAAGGTTGCTATTATAAAACATACTGGCGCTGTTAGGAAAACATTTAAAATAGATTTTGGCTCAAGCCTTTGGAAATAGATTTTTTTTCTTCTTCTGTTTTTCAGCAATGCAGTAACTTATTAGCATTTTCTATTTATATTACTTCTGATCTCTGTTTACTGCTATTGAATCTACTTGCCTTGGAGAACTTAGTACCATGTTGCTCTCTAAGGAGCACTTAGACTTCAACTGTAAATTGTCCTCTCGTCCCTTCTGACAGTGGCCACCCTGAAACCGCCAAGACGCTGCAGACCAAGGTCTCCCATCCCCCTGACCCGTGTAGCCATATCACACCTTACACAAGGGGCTCATTCAGTGTCCTGGGGAATTATGCAAAAGAAGGGAAAGCCTCCTCCTCATGCACCACAATTTCCATATGTGTAACTGTTGTTAGGTTTAATAGACCAGCACTCATAAATCCCTGAGATGAAATTATACCCCTAAGTAGGTTCTAAAAAAAGGCTGCTCAAAAGTTTTGATTAACAATCCCTTTAAAGTAGAACATTAAAAGAGAGATTAAGCAAAATATATCCACTCTTTCAGAGCAAATTTTCAAAAATCTGTGCATTAGAGATCCATTCCTTGCAAACTTGTGTTTCTAGTGAAGGGCTTGCTTCAGTAAATATTCAAAAATGTGAGTATAAAGCACAAAAAAGCCCTAAAGTGATCTGCTTCATACCTGGATCCCAATTTGCAAATGTAATTCAAATGTGAACTTGCAGTAAGTTGTTGTTTTCAAAGCTATAAAACCCCCACATTTAAATTTAACATATGGAGCAAAAGATTATAAACCCCAGGCTTTTTGTCCCAAGTATGAGCTGTTTCAATATAGTGGTACCTTCCCAAAAATCACATTGCTGTTTTAAGGTGCAGTTGTCTTCTGATTACAGAAGTTATGGATTCAATGATGGACTTTATTAAGATGTTATACATTTATCCAATCTTCTTCTACTGTTCCTATTAGCATGTGTGTGGCATTTCCCCCCAGCATCGCATATGCTGAAAGGATTTATTATTTAATAATGAAGCAGCAATAATAATAGTGAAACACACGGCTTCAAGGAAGATAAAGGTAGTATATTGCTGGGTGGAAGAATATATCTGACAGTTGCTGGTCTTTTCTTTCTTTGTACTGGTTAATAATTTACCAAGCCATCCTGACCTTTAATTGATCACAAGGCCTACCAAGTACTTTAGCAGTCTGTTATACTCTGTCAAATGAGATGTGTTTTTCCTGTGAAGCAGAATGAAATCACGCCCCACTCCCCTCCCAAAATCAATCAGAAACAACATATTTTAGCTGGGTGGGTGCAGTTCACTGTGCACCATATTCTGCACCTTTACTCACTAGTTCTCCACAGAATTTTAAGATTTACATTGCAGAGTCCTGAAATGGGTTTGTAACAGTTTAAGGATATTGCTCAAATATTCTTCTCATAACTGAAAACACACCATTATTTCAGTTGCTGTAGCATTCAGTGAAAGCATGTATTTCATTTTACATGTGTTTACAAGTAAGGATCAAAAAGGTCCTTTAAATATCCAAAGAGATATAGGAAAAAGGAAAGTCCCTACTTCTGAAAATGTGGTCTGAAAGTTGCATCTTCAGCAGCTGTAAATAGCACTTTGTGTCTATATACATTCAGATTTGAACCTAAAAACATCCTTAGGGCCTTCACTCGTCTGAGTTCAAGTCTTGCGAGCCACCTGTCCAACTGTGCCTCCAATTTGCTTCTCAAATGGTGTGGAAAGGCATATGGCTTTCCCTTAACCTGCAGGAGAACCTTGGTTCTGCAGTGGTCCTGGAGACCTGTCCTACAGGGACTTTACTAAAAAGCCAGGCTCCTTGTCAGTAGCCACCAAGCTTTGCCACTTGTCCAGCAGCCGTGCATCTGAGTAGTGCAGTCTTACACGTGGCTGGAGAGTGGGAGGCTCTCCGTGTAACTAGTCTTCAACTTCAGAGAGAGGATGTGCTTATGGGAAGAAGGGGCTGAGGGCATAAGCTCTCTGCCAAAGTGATTGCTTTTAATGATACTTACATAAAAAATATGGCTACTAGCAACTTTCCATTTTGAAAAAAAAAAAATAAAAATTAATAGTTCTACGTTCCCTCTCGGATCAAATCCCTGGTGCTGCATGGGAAAAGCAAGTTGCAGGCTCTGTTTGGCCACTTCATCACGGAATTCAGCCTGGGAGGTGTATTCGGACTCAGTCCTATTTGCATCACTCCATGCTCTGTGACACAGGCAGAACTGTTCTTAGCTTGTTGGTTTGTGGATCACTCTTCGAGTCACTACAGTCTGGTTGAAGAATGTAGGTCTCCAGCTCTGTTTCCTAGGGGAAAAGACTGCTCCTAGGACTAGGTATGTCATTTCTACATGATGCAAAATCTAATTTGAAAAGTGTCTGTTTCTGACTTAAATTTGTTATCTACTAATCAGGAATGATTTCTTTCCCAAAGATCCCAGAGTGATTTGGTTACTTGGGCTTTATGTTCTATGTATTTCATCAATATTTTATATTTGTCATTTTGTTGACACACATTAGCTTGGAAAATGGAAGCATATAGCAGATAATCAGTTTACAGCAGCAAAACTAAAATGTGATCTTTCATTTTACACCTGTATTTAACATTAACCCTCTCCTTTACTATCATACTCAATTCATGTAATAAATAGGAAATGGTAGACCTACCATCTGGTCCAGTACTGGAAATTCTGTTGAGCCTTAGCCTCAAAGGATGATATACCAAGGCCCTGGCATGCAGATGAGCTCCCTGCATAAATTTCTGGTTTAGAAAACTGCTTTCTAAGGAGGATATGTCATGTTGTAATTCCGAGCATTATGTTGTTATTGCGTGTATGTCAGGGCTATCACAGATACATATTTCTCAGACTTAAAAAGCTGAAAATGATGTGAATCTTTCTGCATTTATGTGCACCATTAGATGCTTTTCAAGCTCTACCAGTAGAAAAGATCATCTTTTGGCTTCCAGGGGCCTAAACGGGACAATAGTTGCTATCCTCTGTAGTTCTTCCTTTTGGACAATCTACACAACAAGGTGGAAGTAATAAAGAGTTGAAGGGCTACATTTGCATTTGGCCATTTATGGACCACCTAACACAGCATTTTACATCTTGCTCATCTTCCTGTATGTTACCTTATAAAAGAGGCAAAATATTTACCTGCATTAGCTGCTACACCCCTACGAGTAATTCTGATTATCAGCCAAAAAAATTTAAACATGTAAAGATTGAAGCTCTGTTTTAATCATCTGACTTTGCCTAAGATTTTCCATTCAATAATTTTTCTCTATCCCTGGATTTCTTGTATTTATTCTATCTCTTGAAATCTACCCCTTCACATAGAAGTTCTTTGTTTCCGTGGCTATACATAGTGCATTGAAAAGAGCTAAGCACTTTTTTTAAAGTTTACACAGCAAAACCAGCTGCTAAGTTCCCGAGAGAGAGACTGAGTATGTCTAGTTCCTCTCCTAGCAGTGCTGTTGCCAGGTAGAAACCTTGTTTGGGATTTGGATGGTTATAATGGTTATACTGAGACTCCTGAAGCCTCAGAAGTGTTAAGGGATGGAGAATCTAGGAAGTGCAGCTGTCTGAAACACGTCATTGTGATGCGTGCGCGCTGTAAAAACCAAGGCCAGAGGAGTTCAGAGGGGCGCTCACAACTTCTGTGCGTGTAGCACATTTTAGAGCTGTGGGCGTGGAGGTCTCTCAAACCTTTGAGCGATAAGTCAAAATTATTTGTTAAAGTGTTCGTAGTGTTTTATAAAGGCAGACCTTAAAATTTTACCTTAAGATTATTAGTTTTGTAAACAGTAGGCTCGAATGTAGATAGTTGCACTGGTCACCGGGGTGTGAGGGGGTTACCTCTAGAACACTGTTGACCGGAGCCAAGTGCCTTAAATGAGGGCCCGCTCTGTCCTGGAAGCTGTCTGAGGTACGTACAGTTTTGTTCCGGGTGCTGCCACAGAAAAAGGCTTGTTTTGTATTAATTTAATTTTTTTTTTGCAGCAGAGTGTTGTTTCACGTTTGTTCTTTGATTTGTTGTTCAATTTGAGAACTTATCAGGGTTGGAAAGGGGATGGAGGAGAAGGGAGGAATTGTCTTCCACAGTAAGGGCCTGCAAAAAGACTAGAAGCAAAAGGGGGAAATAACCTTCTTTATCCTTAATTGAGTTCTAAGTATCAATTGCATTCTCAATTTTTTGCATTTTTATGATTTTTACATTCACATTTTCAATAGGAAACCTTGGGATTTAAGCATCAGCAGAAAGGTTTTATAACAGCGCTCTCACTCACTGA
Organism: Grallaria varia; assembly: GCA_013396735.1. Classification (NCBI taxonomy): domain Eukaryota; kingdom Metazoa; phylum Chordata; class Aves; order Passeriformes; family Formicariidae; genus Grallaria; species Grallaria varia. Next base: position 151,168 of record VWZG01004973.1, on the reverse strand, counting down.
AGTTTTAGTACTAAATTGTTGTTAAATTTTCTGAAGACCTGAGCTCCTAAATGGAGTTAATGTACTTAGGAAAAGTCCAACAGATGAGTAGTGTTGTTTTTACTGTAAAAATCATGACAACAAATTATTATTAAAATATAAAGGTAATGGTGATAAAATTATAAAATTGGGATTTCGAATAATTGCTGTACTATTCATTGAATTTTTTTCTAAAAAAAAATATTTGAATGAGTTGAATTTTTTCATTGTTTAGTATTTACTCTAGTCACTGCAAAGTTGTTCTTTTTAAAAAACGTAAATCAAAGGAAAAAAGAAACTCTCCACAGATGTTGTATGTGTTTGATGTATTAGACACATTTTTGCAGTACACTGCCTGAAACCCAGGGAGTTCATTAACTCACAAGTTGCTGCCAAGGAGGGGAGCAGTCACATTTCCCAAGCCACTGTGCCTGTCCCCCGGCTGGGGGACGTGGCAGGGCAGTCCTTGTCCTCCCTTGTATTTGGCTGGCTCCGGAGAAAGGGGAATGTCTTCAAACTGAAAGGCTGATCCTGTTTTTCCCCTGACAGTGGCTGTTATTTAATTAACCTGGTAAAGTCTGTGTCTCGCTGTTTCCCATTGTGCAGCCAGGGATGATGACAGGCAAGGGCTGGTCCTCTGCACCAGTCCCAGAGACCCCAGCCCACATCACTGGTGTTACTTTCTTCAGTACAAACTTCAAAGAGAAAGGGACAAAACCTGGAATTTTGGGAAAGAAGCACAGCTACCACCTTTCACCATCAGCAACGCAAAGCAGTTGCTTAAATAGCACTCACGCTGGGAGGGATCTCTCTCGGCATGTTGTTAATGCCAGCCCTCCCAATTAGCCATGAAAGGCAAATAAAGGCTTAAAATAGCAGTACAGCATTGCAAGAGATGGCCAAACCTCATCTGCCTCTAGACTCTTGCAATAAAGAAGTCAGTAAAATACCGTATTCTTGGATTTCCCTACTACTGATCTCCAGAAAAGAGGCTCCACTCAGGGGAGATCGGGCTCTCTGTGACTGTCGTGACGCAATGACCTTCAGCATCACCTGGGGAGTTGGGCTGTAACTGTGTGAGTGACAGAAAAGCTCATGTTTATTCTCCGTGGGGAGCCAACTGAAAACCCTGACTGAGGAGGTTGTGGTTGTTTATAAAACATGCAGGCATCGCTGCCAGCACCTGCAGCCTCCTGGCATTCCTAGGACCGATTGCTTAAATTCGCTGGGGCTTGTTTCTCCCCCCAAAAAATAGAAGCTGGTTTAGAATTTCATAGCCCTCAGGACAGATAACATCTATAACCTTGAGCTATAGCCTGTGATCCTAGTACCTGAATGGGATTTCAGATGGTGCTTTTGATCCATAAAATGCAAAATGGTTTATTTGTGAGACAGCCACCTCTCCATGCCATGTTCTGCTGGCATGGCAGTCCCTGGGGAGCCCCAGGTGGAACAACCTGTTTGCATTAGGAGGATCCATCCCCCTCCTTGATGTAAATCTCTCACTTGCAAACTCCTTCCACCTCTGGATCTGTGAGGGCTCAAGAGAAATTGCTGCACTCCCATTACAGAAGAATTGCCATCAAAAACAGTAGTAAAGGATTCTGAGAGGCAGAGACGGGTTTTATGTCTCTGTTGTTGTTTGAATTGCAACGAGTGAATATGAGAACTACCAGCCACTATAAACTTTGAGACACAATCCCCTATCTGCTGCCAGTGACCTTGTGGAGCATGGAAGTACCTGCAACCATTTGCTTTTCCTTTCATCCTATTAGCAATGTTTTAGCCCGTGTCACTGTTTTCTGAAATGAAGGTTCAATATTTGAAGTAACCTGGAAAAACACATTCCCTTCTGATAACTGCATTTAAAAGAATTTTTCCACATTTACTCTTTCATGTACTAGGATTAAAGGTGTAGTGATCCACTCCAGTAAGGTTGTCTTACTTTAAGCCAGAGGGTGTCAAAGAAACAACCAAGTTTACACTGCTTTGTAGGAAACTACAGAAGGCCTCTAAGGGGGAGAAGTTTGCTGTCAGATATCGTTTTATGTTAAAAAATACATTTTTTTCTCTAATGATGAACTGCAGTGAATTCCAGAGGGAGGGATTAATAGATGACATTTACATTCATCCCTGTATTACAGGCATGTTTAACACACACACAAAAAAATAAAAATCAAAGGAATGTATACTCATAAAACTGTGGAAGCTTGCTGCCTTTATTTCAGATCAGAAGAAAATTTCATGAATCCAGAGCTTATCTGTTTTTTGCAAATAGAAAAAACTGTCAACAAAAAGATACCTTTCTCTAAAAGCTTCGTTTTTCTTATTACAATAGAGCAATTTTTTTGCTTCAGGTTTATTTTCTTTCATATCTATAATGGGTGTAAATGAGATAATGGAATAACATTGTGATTCAGCTCCTCCTTCAGACATGCAAATAATTCCTCCGGTATTGGCCTCAAGAAGAATAATAGCAATAAATACATGGAGCCTTGCAGTAGATGCAAAGTCAGTCTTGGCTCAAGCAAAGGCCAGCTCCAATATTTTGATTGGCATTAATTCTAATTACTCAATGGCACCCTCTTGGATTTTTTTTTCTCTCCATATTGCCTCGATGAAACACATGGCAGATGTATTTCTCGGTCTGTTAGCACCTTGCAATGAGCCATTAACACATGTTCCTCTTTTTCTCCTTTGTGTCCTTCTCCTAGGAATTATGTCTGACCACCAGTTTGGAAACCAGTTTATGTGCAGTGTGGTTGCATCCCACGTGAGCCATCTCCCGACTACAAACCTCAGCTTTGTTTGGATTGCTCCACCTGCAGGGACGGGCTGTGTCAACTTCATGTACGTATTCACAGGAAGGTGATGAGAACAAAAGCGCTTTGGAGATAACGAAGCGATCTAACCTGCTCACACTATGTCTGGGTAAAGGAGTCAGTCAGGGTAAACTCCAAAGTGTAGACTTTAGTCTGAAGTAAAAATATTGAGTTCCTCCTGGCTGAAGTGTTTCTGTGCCTATTAGGACTTTATATTTTCAAAGCATAGGAAGAAGATAGTAGTTTGTAATGTAGCATGTCACCAGAGAAACAGCATACAAGTCTAGCATTTAAACAGAAATTGGTTCTTCTTAGTTATTAATCATATTATTGATCCTTTATATAGCTCATTTGCACTGACCTAATTTTTTAACTATTGCATTTAATGTAAGTTAGAACATCACACAAATACATTATTCAGATTATAAGCATCAACATAAAGTACAAGTATTTGAGAGTAGTGATGCTCAGATATTTACTGTTCCTAATTATAAACACATTTGACTTCTACTGAACCAAGAGGGGTTTTCGGTAACTTGTTTTAAAAACCTAACTAAATATTTGACGATTTTGTACCATAGAAAGTTTCAATAGAATACATAGCTTAACTTGAATTATTAACATATATATGACCGTATTTTACCTTCAACTAATTTCTAGCTATTTGTCCCAGAATTTTGATAGATCAAATTTGAGAGTGAAAATACACCTAGAGAGCAGTTGAAAATAGGAAATGTATCAGGTTTGACATGTTCAAAGAAAAAAAGGCAGACTACTCCCTAATTCAGTGAGGGAATAATTGCAACATTTCAGAGACCTTTTCAGTGTTTCTTTGACTTTCCTGTTGCCAAAACAAACCTTCCTTTGAGTATTATTCCCTTCCGGTCCATACTGGGAAGCTGCAGGTAAGTGCTCTGCATAATCAAGTTGTTTTACTGTTGTGAAAAGTGAAAAAATGAGTGACAGACTTCTTTGAGAACATAAGTTGCTGATGAGCAACAGCTGAGCACAGTACCTGTTGATTGATTCCCCTTTACCTTTACCTACATAATGCACTTTTTTTTTTGTCTATAATGTCAGGATACATTATTTATTAGCTGTGATGACAAACCCAAGACAGTTCTATTTCTAGCTCTCTTTTCTTCTAGACATTTAAAAGCAAATTGGAAAAAAAATTGGTTTTGATGAGTGGTAACTAAATTCTGAGAATTTATTTGTTGTATATACGACAGTTGTATATACCTTGAGGAGATCTGTCAACTGTGGTGTTTGTTTTTTTCTGTGGAAAATCTGAATTTTATACTTCCTTTAATTCCTTTCTAAAAATAGCTTCCTTTGTTGTTCAAGTTGAAGCAGCTAAATTTTTTAACTTGAGCTGCCTGTACATCTGCTCTGTGTACCCCTGCTTACTCCCTTACTTTGGCAATTTTTTTATTTTATTTTTTTTTTTTTTGCTCTCCTGGCATTCAAGAAATGATTGTTTAATTGTTGCTCCTAGCTTGCACAGTGACTGTGAATATATTTGTTTATGAGATGTGACTCTCCACTGTGAATTTTGAGGCCAGTTTATAACCTGTGACTGATTTTTTTTCCCATGGTTTTGTATTGAGTTTTTTGTTCATGTCTGCCATTGTTGAAGAAGAGCTTACAAATAGCTCTACAGAAATGCAAATATTACTATGACTGCTGATTCCCATTTAAGTGAAATTAAAGGGATATTTTTTAAGGCAATGAGTGCTTGCCCAGGTTGAAATCCGCAGAAGGTTCAATATTGTCATCTGAGGAAACAGAGTTAGATCAGCACTGAAGTTTTGGAAATCCAACCTGTAATTTCCTGTTTGCATAAATCTTAATCCACCTTTTCAGCATTAGCACGCCTTTAAAAAGGGTGGTGTTTGCACTATGTTCGTAAAGTCCTTAGCCATGCTGCAGTGCAGGACATACATAGCAGAAATTTGAATTTATTCTTGACCATGTAATTTGCAGCATGGATGTAAACCTACAGCTGGCAAGGCTGAGAGGTCTGATCCTGCACTGAGGAGCCCAACACCACAGCTGCTCCCAGGGTCCCTGGCCCATGTGACTGTCAGGCTTGGTGGCTTTTCAGAATGCCTCACCCCATGGATGAGGATTACTCCATGGCTGATACCGTTTTGTCTTTGAGGATGAGCAAACAGTGCCATTCTATCAGTTTGGTTTCCACAGAACAAATTCAGACCAGGCTGGAAAGGCTCAGCTCCTCTGAAGTTGGTGTTTACTCCAGGGTCACACTTGGCTGCAGGACTGCTGAGTAAATGTGATCATCAGTTGAAGGAAACGTAAGGAGGAGAAATATGTTTTACCTCTAACCCTCCTCCTCAATTTTATTTCTGCTGCCCACACTTTCTTGACTCAGCTGGTGTTTCCCTTGCTTACTAAATCACAAGTTGTGGTAAACAAGGCTATTTTTGTGGTGCAGTATTAGTCTGCCTGCTTTACCCGGTCCCTGACTTCAGGAGTTCCAAAGAATTGGCTTTACCTTGTCTGTCTCCCTTTGTGCCTTTATAGCAAATAAAAAAAACCAAGATTTTTTTTTAACACTTGAAATTTAATATGTAGTTTAAATGTAATATATATTATATTTAATATCTGAAATTAAATTATTTTTAATTTAGTATAAATTAAAAGTATTTGCAAAAGGTACTTGAATTTATAGACTCTGACAACAGTGTAATACAGGTAAGAGCTTCCTGTGCTGTTTGTTGCCAATATGTCTGTGATTCAGATCAGCTCATTAATTTTTGACCTCTCTGGGAATGGATAATGAGGTTATTAATTAGCACTAGCCTTGGCATGTGATTTTGCAGTGTTGATATCTCTCCCTGGACAATTCTCATGAGGAACTGGACAAAGGTCATCAGGCAAATCTCTCACAGGTCAATGCACAGCTGGCTTTTATTAACTGCACACACTGTTCACCTATTCTAGCTTCCAGTGGAACAGTGGAATTCTGTGGATGTGCCCTGGAGAAATTGCAGCCCTACAGACATCATCAGCAAAATTCCCTTTCACTTTATCCATATTTTTTGGTGTGCTCTTCTAGAGCTCAGTCCTGGAAAACACTGAACCCCTAAGAAAAAAGGTCTGTGTAGTGATGCTGTCAGCCTGTCCTTCCTTGTCGCTCTTGTACCTATTGATAACCCAACAAATGTGCCAAAGTGGCTGAAGTCTCCAGATACAAAGTTTCATAAAAATCGGTAGCCAGGCATCCCATTTATAGCAGTAAATTTGGACATTCCTGCAACAGTCCTGCCTGCTACAACTGTTTGTCTATAAACTGCCAGAAATACTCTTGGCAAAAATGTGTCCATTTCCAGTTACCAGCCCACCCTGCGTTTCCCGGTCATGGCAGAGGAGGATGGCTCCTGGCCATGTTTAGTTGGCTGAAACAGCCAGGGAGGGACACACGACGTGCTGCTGCTGTTGCAGGAAAGGAGGGCTAGCAAAGCTCTCATCCTCTGAGAATGCTTTGGGAAGGGATGTGGGGCACAGTTCCGCAGGGGGCTCCTGCAAGGAAGATGGGCTTATTTCTGAGTATGTGAGATGCAGGGGCACAGCAAATTGGGATTCATGCCTCATACACCAGCATGGCAGCACAGCACTAGGTTTCTTTTCTGCCCCACTGGAATATCCCTCATCTCTGCCATTTGATGTAGTTCAGTTCTATCCATTGCACACAGTGCTGTGCCACTGCTGTACCTGAATGTGATGTTACCTGATGGAGCCATGCATCTTTCCTTGGCTCAGTGTTGCACTCAGCAAACCTTCCCTGCAGTTTCACTGGCACAAGGGATGGTGTAGAGCCTTGTACTCCATGGGGGAAGGTGGCTGGAGCCAACCTGCTTCTGTGCTTCGTGTGCAAACTTATTTTCACTCTGGGTGTGTGTTTCTTTCCCCCAAAGTAGCTTATTATGGCTACTAAATAAAGATTCAGAAGTACCTTTTTATGAAATACACTTCTAAGAGAAACACTGAAAGCTGCTGGTGTCCCTGTAGTACATCTTGTTGTAATCCTTCAGGATGTTTTCACCATGGATACCTCCAGCTGAGTTGAGGAAATAAAAGCTAAAATGCATCATTTATTGCAGAATAGTTCTCTTAGCAATACCTTAGGAGTGTCTTAAATAGGTGTTGAACACCAGGGCCTCCTAAGCAAATTGACAGGATCTGTAAATGCTCTTTACCACCACAAAATAGTAGGTCCTCCTTTACACTAACAAGTGATTTCTCCGATTGTGTGCAAATTTGTAAAACATTATCTTCGTAATCCTTCAGCTGGGTTTCGTGGTTTGTAATTGCTGCTCTAAGCTCACACTAACCTAGTTAAAGCTCAGCCTGTCGGCGGGGATAATGACGGCTGTTAAGCAGGGTGGCACACTGGGCTGCATCTTAGGTTAAGCCTGTTGTTTTATAGATGGCTTAACTTACTAGTTTGCAAAAGTGATAAAGCTGACCTAAATAGCAAAAGCATATTGTGTTTTGACCAGCAGCATGGTTTATTGCAGAGAGTCCAGTTATTGTATTAAATAGAATTGGTGGCTATAAAAATTACCTAGAGTAATAAGTATTCTTGTCATTTTTGTTAGTCATTGTACAGGTGTCTAATAGGTACAATTGACTCTATATATATTCTCTATATCTGTTACTAATAGTAGACTGGACTTCTGTAAAGCTGTCTGCCTGAGTCTGGAGGCAATGTCTAGTAACCCATGCGAGGGATGTGACCCTTAAGATCACAACTGATCTTAATGTTCTGTACACTGAGACGTCTTTGACAGTGCTACAAGGCCCAATCCTACATTAAGTGACACCTGATTAGCAGAGCTTGTGGTGCAAACAGCTCAAAGGGAGCAGGTAGTTGTGGTGGCATCCCCCTGTGAACACAGGTCAGAGAGCCGTGGTGGCTGAGGCAGGGCACTGGCACATCACTTCTCCTGGGGCAGGAGCAACTGGTTCTCAGCACAGCTCCTGGAAAATGTTTGGGACCAAATGCTGAAGCAGACAGCTGAACTATTGAAAGAACCTTGGAAGAAGTTTTCGAGAAAGGAGATGTATTTTTCACTGAGTGTATGCCTTTTCCCATAAGCACCTAAAGTTACGACTCCTTTCTGGGAAATTTGAGGTACTCTGTTCCAGAACTGGTCTTTTCATGCCCGTATGTTTCAGGAACTGGCAATGGTGTTAATGTATGAACTCGAAATATCATGCTGTAAAAACACTACAGAACATAAAGACTGTGATTGAGAGACTTGGCTACCTATTTAAAGCCTTTATAGAAAACCTATGATAATAATTATAGAAATATTGAATAAACATCCAAGAAGATTACATAGTTTGCTATATCAGTCCTCCAGCCAGGGTGGGAAAGGGCTGTATTGCCTGAAGGAACCACATTCCCCTGGTAAACCACTTTGCTAAACTGTCATTTAAGACACACTGTTTACTGTGGGTTTTTTCAATAGTTTGACAGAAATGCAGAGGATAATCTTCAAGATTAAGTACACAATTCTGTTTGCTCTATACACAATGATAATGCACATGAATACTAACATAACAATAAACAGAAAATAGCAAATACCAGAAGTGAGATCCCTTAGGTCCCTTGCGTTTATGTATACTCAATCAAATCTCAATTATATTGTCACGTTGTTTTTTCTCCCTCATGTTCTTATGATGTCACAGAATTGTACCCTGAAATACATTGTTGTTCACTGCATGCTAGTTGCTGCTATGATTTGAAATCCATGCAGTCAGTTGCGGAGTGTGCCATAATGCACATGGAAACCTTCATGTACAGACAGCCTTAACTTTGGAGTTCTGTGTAGCAGCAGGTCCCTGCTTCAGATAAGTGCTGCACTTCTCTCCCTACTCTTTACTGCAAGATAAGGGTGAAGCAGGATATTTCGTACCACCCTTTGTGATATTGGTGTGAACTCTGAGTCAAGGGATGTATAGGCAGCACCAAATAAGATACAGTCATTGTTTGCAGTCAGGGTACTCTGATGTTAGCCCTATGTTGCAGTCATTCTAATATTTCCATATTTCTTATAAGTTATGCCTTGTGGAAAAAAAAATCATCAGTAATTGTTCCTTGTTGGTGTGTCAGTCTAGTGGAACTATGAAGAAAAATTACTCCTTTGCTTGGTTTTCCTCTTCCCTGGGTAGAGGCATTGTTGTGCTGTCAATCAGCATTACACATAATATTCTGAAAATCATGAGCCAATATTTGATTCAGATCTTGGATCTGTTTTCATGTCCCATTTTGGTGTGGTGCCCAGCTTACCTCCTTCATCTTCTGTGTTTGTTAATTTTCCAGTGAAATGCAAACACTGTGCATGGAATCATTGTGGGTCCTCTAAGTATGACCCCAAACAGCAAAGACTCATGTGACTGTGAATTAGAAGTAGATTTAACTTGTCTGTTAGTTTTGTCTGAGTTTTTTTCCATTTTGTGTAAAGCAAACAGAGGTGACCAAGGAGGAATTCTGTGTGTTTTCAGAAACTTTATTAACAGAGGACAGTAGCACAAAGGGCACTGTGACGGTGACTATACAAAAGTGTTCTGGGCAAGGCAAGAAAATCATGAGAGAGGATAGAAGAGGCTGCACCTAATTTTCCACTCTTCAAAGGGGGTTTCTGTTGTTTTCAGGTGGAGATAGGATATGTAGATATCTCCAGTAGGTATTAATGTGAGTTGTGTGTCTGTAACTCCTTTGAGAGTTAATGGGGGTGGCGGTCTGGTTCCATAGACATCCAGAGCTTGACATTTAATTCTGCATCTAGAGAGAGGTACCTGCAGATCCAGGAGGTCTCTGGAATATCTCTACTAGTTTCCCTAGGACATTCCAAATTATTCTAATACATTTAGGCAGCTGAATCAAGCCCTAGATCTCCACTGGCCAAAATGGATCACTAGCTACCTTGCTCCTACGTAGACCTTTATATAGGCACATTTTTCAACGTTTTTTAAATCTGGGCTTGAATCCCACCCAGACAGACTCAGCTGCCTAAACATAAGCACCCTGTACCAAGCCATGAAAATGAATTTTTCATCCCCACCACCCTCAACAGTCAGTAGCTTTGTCCGTGTCAAGAATTTCCGATGAGTGGACTGTTCAACAATTAAAATCTGATGAAGGGTATGAATAAAAATGGCAACTTTGTGAAGTTAATAAAATTTTGCAGTTGATTTCCTTTTTCATTGGAGGAAAAATCTGCTCTCTAATATTCTCTTATGAGACTGATACATCTACTAAAAGCCCACTTTAATGGGAGGAGTGCTCAGTTTCTTCAAATTTTCAGAAAACTGGCTAGTTGCTATTTTAGGCTCCTCGTGCTGCGTAGTGGGTGTAACAAAAGCAGAACCAACAAAGACAGAAAGAATAGGTATGTGAATATAAAGTAAAAGCACATGAAAATTCTGTTGGTGCTAGTTAAACTTAGGTGAGCAAAAAGCATAAAATGCTACTTCCATCAACTCTGTGTAGTGCCAGAATAGAAACTGCAAGATTATACAATGTTGGGATGGTTTCTTTTCTTTGTGTGATGCAAATTTATTATATCACATACTTGTAATGTATGATAGCATAGTGTAGCTCAATATAGCCTTTGGCTACTCTATTAATATTTTTTCATGGTTACATATAGGATTCTGGCACCTGAAATAAAATGAAATTCAGTGATTTTCTACTATCCAAATAATAAAACAATGAATAAATAATAAAATGGTCATGGTGAGAATTACTTCCCTTCTTCCAAATGTTCATTTGGCAATTCTAGAAGCAGAGATTAGATTTTATTTTATTCCCTGTCTGCACAATGTTTCCATTATTTTTGTGCATAAGACCATCAATCCACAATCCATGGTTCATTTATCAATAGTTGTGTTTAAAATTCTCTCTTGAACTCTGAAAAAAAAATGTCTCAAATTTAACCTCAGGGTTATTTTTCAGACTATATTTTAATTCATTATCAGCATAAATCTTTGTTTCATTAAAAAATTGCTTTGTCTTCCCCATTTCTCAAGGTGGCTTAATTTTGAAGATGTGACTAGAGTACAGAACATATTACATGCACTCCCAACATTTTGTTTCCACCAAGAGGTTTTCCTCTCTACCAGAGGAATTGAATGAGATTACTTTTGGCTAGTAATAATTGATCGATAGAAAAACCTTTCAAAATGATGTCCTAGAAGAAATACTCTTAGTACAATAGGCATGAAACACTTCTTGTGATTTCTTTTGAAAATGTGAGTTATAGAAAGAGTGAGCACTAAACATCCATGAATCCGTTCCCTACAGTTAAACATACAGTACATAAAACCATGAGTACAGGCAAAGGCAAAGGACAATTGTAAGAGATGTTTTAGGAAGCTGCATTTCAGTAGTGCAGACAAGCCTGTACAACTGGACACCATGTCTGCATGTAAGCCCTTTGTGCCTCTGGAATGTCTCACTGCTCATTTCAATGCCATCTCTCAAGTAGATAATGTGTCCAGTGCATGAATGAGTTTGAGATATGTGCATTGTCTGTATATTTCCTAGGAAGTACTTGACTTCTTGCAAGGGACTAATACTAAACAACTTAGTGAAGAGCTCAATACTGCGGGATGCTGAGCACTGGCCTTGATCCAGCAGAGCAATCATGCATGTTCGTGCTGCCGTCAAAGGCACAGACAACAATTCTTGTGTTTTTTAAAATTCATGCCTTCAGATTACTTGTTGGAAATCGTGCTTTGTTTGTGTGCACAGGCAAGGACATACAAGGATGTTCTGTCCATGTTCTCAGTTCACAAACATTAACTTTCTTTTCTCACCTTCTTTATTTGGATGAATTTTAATAGAGTGATCTACAAAGTATTGTGCTTTAATATTCAGAAGGACTTCATGTATGTATATATAATGTGAAAACTTGGAAATTATGAATATGAAGATCCAGTAAGACAAAAAAATTAAAAAAAAAATCTTCCTCTGTCTATAATACAATGGTTTCCTCACAGCAAATTCTAGCAAAAATTTAGAAACAAAAAAGAAGGAAACCTTCTACTTAAAGATATAAAAAACATTAGATCAGCTTTTGTTGCCCTCACATTGGGAAAATTTAGATTTGATTATTCAGAATGGCCATGACCTCAAACTAGCTGACAAAGTGAACTCTAAAACATTTCTCATAATTATTGTTTAGACTATACTTAAAAATAAGGTGTATCCCTCCCTTCTCAGTTTGAGAAACTGAAATCTATTACTAATATTTAGATAATTCTTTCTTTGGATATAGAATGGAATATAATTCAATCTGTTAATAATTTAAAATTTTAACATATTACAGTAGGATTATATATAAACATTACCAAATTAATAATAAAATATAATAATCCTTCAGTAACATCAGTATATACATTATACAAATGTCTTCAGAATGGAATGGTGCTAATAATTGATAGTATTTGTCTTTACTTGAATTTTTTACGGTATTCACAGATAACAGTCAATTCTTTTGGTGTCATTCAGAATACAAAAGTTGCTTATATGCAGTGGTCTGTGTATGATCATATTGTGGTCTAGATGCTCATGAACACTCTTCCCCATAGCCAAAGACCTCTGAGGCTGAGAGACCTCCAAAACTTGCAGAGGTTTCTAACACAATTATTTTTTGGCAGATAAAAGAGAAAATGCAAAGAAGTAAATAAAATAGTTAATAATCATTTCCTTGCTTTGTTTTCATTCCATTCTTGACATTAGAGAGGATTAAACCAGAATTTTTTAATAGATCTCTGCCTCTTTCTCCACTGTTTTGCACTACTTGGCTTTTGGAAAAAAATGGAAGTAATTCCTAAATAACGCCTGAATGAGGAGACTTATTCCGGAATCTGTTGTGGCATGTCTCCCTTGTCTCATTTTCTCTTATGGCCTGGAAGACATACTTTTTGAAAATCCCCCATCATCAGCTGAACGCCCCCTTCCCCACCCCGGGTGAATGCCCTCCCTCCTCTTCCATGGCAGTGTCGCCTATTCAGGACACTATCCCACACACGGTCCATCCGTGTGACAAGAGAGCCATCAGACTTTAACTGGTGTCTGTTTCCAGGCTGTACAACCACACTTGGAAAACCTCTGTCCGGTGTGGAACTGAAAAAAAAGGTCATCTGAATGAGAGATGCATAGCATTAACTTTCAGAATTAATAAATGGTGCATCCATTTTGCAAGTCATCATACCTGCCTTACTAGCCCTCTTCAAAGGCCAGGTTGCTGTATAGAAACATCCTGGTGGATCAGACAGATGTCAGGATGGCACCTGCTCTTTTATCATGACATAGAGATGTAGTAATGGTCGATACCATAATGGTGTTGTAATGATGTGCTCATTATCATAGCAGCTCTTGTGTATCATTCTGCTGTGACACAGTTATCATCTGGCAGAAGGCTTTGAGATCCTATGCTAATTCAAATAATAATAAATTCTAATTTAAAAGCAAATTTTTTAAGTAACTCAGATGCTGTCTTCTGGCTGTTCTCGTTACATATTTTACAGGTACAACGCCAATGGAACAGCATGTTTTAGGGTTTTCCTAAGACGGCATTATTACTCTTATAGCTCTGGAGTGGCTTGGATCTTCTAGTTCTTAATAGAAATACAACATTTTCTGTTACGGACTTCCAAATATTCCTTTTAGATCAACATAAGCTCTTTAGCTCAAGTAGTAATGTACAATCACTTGAGCCATTTTCTGTGAAAAAATGAATTTTTAGAGTCTTAAAGAGTAAGCAGCTCTCCAGAAATGTCTATTTCCTACCCAAGCAGGGAAGAGTTTAAAATAACAAGTTTGAAGAAATGTATAATGGAAGAAAGTCAATCTATTTCCCTTTATTTTCAGTACTTCAGTAATCTGAGGTCAGATTTTGCCCACAGTGAACACATCAGTTGCAGTCAGGAACTAAAAACATGCTCCATAAATTCAGCCAGCTCCTATCAGCATTTGTGTTTATGCAAAGGATTACAACTGATATGAGCAAATCACTTTGCAGAACCTACTTACACATTCAAAGAGTAATGCCCTAAACATCCTAAAATACAAAAGATAAACAGTAGAAACTCTCCCAATCGATATCACAGACAGTTTGGCAAAGCAGTGAAGATGTCAGGGCCGTAATTTGAACGATGGTTTTAACACTCAAATAGAGAAAGAATATGTATGGCGAGTTAAGCTGCATAAAGCCTTTCTTCTAAATCCAGATGTAGGCATTAACTCGCATATTTGAGATGGCATGCTTATTTGCTAAGTGCAAAGATGGCTAGAAAAAGGCTTTCCTGACTGAGGATAAAAGCTGGAGTACTCTTTAATTTTGGTCACTGCCAAGCTTATTTCAACAACCACAATAGTTATTTGGCTTCCTACCAAAAAGTGGCAATACAGTACTTACATGTCTATGGATCAAAATTAGATGAAAAATTACTGTTTCTCATCTCCAAAGCCATTTGCCACACATTTTATAGGCCTCAAGATGCCTTTTGTAATATGTGATAAGAGAGCCAACTGAAGCATCTGCCTAGGAAGAGATTACTTTAATTATGGACTCAATGTCCTCTTTTCCGCAAGTGTTCCCCAGAGAATTTCTTGCTGCTGGATGAGAGGTGTTATGATTCACATTAAAACCTACAAGTCAAACAAAAGAGGTTGTAAAAGTGAGACAAGGACACCCATAGAGTCCCCCGTCTTGTATTCAGTGGGCTAAAAAAATAACCCTGAATTGTGACAATAACTTTTTAATTACTCTAACACCTGTTAAAGTAGATTTCCAATATATATATGTAGAGAAAAAAAAATGTTAACAAGATTAAAACTTTTCCCTTATGCTATTATCTTTTGTAAAATTGATTGATCTATAAAAGTCTTTAAAACGCTCCTGTTTTCCTTTTAATTTTTTCCATGTGGTAATTACTAATGATGTAACGTGAAAAATGCAGCAAAGAGGTTTCTTGTTAGCTTCTGTTTCTGTAACATGAAGTTTCTTGTCATTAAGAATTCATTTTCCTTCCACTGTAGTATCATTTATCACAATTGACTCACTTGATATTAAAGTGGATGTGCTGTATACTCCTATAGAAATTCTGTGTAAATCACCATTGATTTAGCACAGTTTAATGGATATTTTAAATATTTGTCATTCTCTTGTTATTAGTTCGAAGAAAGCCTAGAGATCTTCATTAGCAGCTGCTGCAATGATGAGCTAAAAGTTTCTCTTCACACAAAATATAATGGAAGAACTGTAAAGATGACTTGAAGATGCTGTGACAGCATGTGAAGTAGTGAGGAACTTCCACAGAATTTGTGAAATTGCCAAAATGAAAAGGGAAACTAACATCTCCAGAAGATACTGAACTTTAAAAACAAAACAACAACAAAAGCCCAAACAAACAGAAAACTATTAGAAGAGTATTTAAATATTTAAATCTGATAGGTTTCGAGAGTAATGCCTCTTTGATCCTGTACAATTATTAGAAAGGTTTATTCTCTTAAAACAGTGGAGTGAAAACAATGTTCATTCTCTATATTGTCAACTAACATTAGGGATTTTTCAGCTTGCTGATTTTGTAGTAACTGTCTTTACTGAAGCAAAACCAAGTCTGAAAACAATGTTAAATGGTCAGTATTTCTCTGGTCTGGGGGAAAGTAGTATGGAGACTTCATAGCTTAGCAAATGGAAGAATTTATCTAGCCCTATGTCTTCCAGCCCCAGAAGGAGCTCCTTTCCTGAGAGAACTGAGCTTATCAGTCAGGGGTCATCTCACATGTCTCTGCTTCATGGTTTCCAACACCATTCAGGTGTGTGGGGAATACCTGCCCCAAGCTTGGTCTCTTCTGTCTTATAGGCTGAGTTTGTAACCTGGTCACAGCCTGATGTGCTGGTGACTGTGGCTCAGGGACACCTGACCTGCAACTGCAGGTTCGACTTTGGGTTTGGAAGTGGTGATGCCTCTTCTCTCTGGGCTGTGGGCTCATTAAGCTGTGTGATGTAAGCTTCAGGAAGTGGATGGAGGAGGCTGAACTGCTGTAGGTGGCTTTACCCAGAGCCATTCTGGGTCAGTAGGAGATGGAGCTCAGCTCTCTGCTGACTACAACATGGGGTGACATCCTAAATACCACGGAGATCCAGAGACTCCAGCCCCATGGAAGAGTTGAGGATTAAAAGTTAAGTCTTTTGTCTTAAAAAAAAAAAACAAAAAAACCCCCAACAACTTAGATGTGATAGGCCTTTTCTTGTTGTTTTTATTGTTGGGTTTGTTTTGGGGTGTTTTTTGGACTCTGTCCTCTGTCTGTAAGAAGATGTGTGGTGTCAGGGTTTAGGGGAAGGTTTTAGCTCATAAGTAAGTGGGAAAAAGTGAGGGGAATTCCATGAACCAACCCAGTGGACACTGAGTGAATATCAACTATTTCCAGGCTTGCTGCTTTGCCTTTTGGTCTGTTACTGAAAAGCTGGAGGAAAGAGTCACAAATACTCATGGTTTACTGAAGTGACCACTTTGCTTGGACATGGATTCAGGACATTGTTCAGTGGTAGACACGGGGGAGCATGGCTGGTCAGTCACTGGTGTCTCTCCTGGGAGAGATGACCCTTCATCAGGCTGTGAAAACTACACGTGCCTGACCCACATGCCTGGGAACCTTCCAGTGAGCCACACCGGTGCATCCAGAGCTGGCCTTCCTCGCCTGCTCTCCCAGGCTCGTGTGCCCTACATACCACCAGATCCCCTTGCGGCACTTGAATCAGGCAGAAAGTCATGCAGAATTTCAACCGTGATTTCTGCAAGGGCAAACATCTCAGCTGTGACACTTTGCTTTGCCAGAAGCTGTGAAATCTGTTCGGATATTTTCCTGCTTGCCAGGGAAGCTGACCTTTCCTTCGGGTGAAGTGCCCAGCTTTGGAGCTGCTGTCCCTTTGCTCTCTCTCTCCTTTGGCACTGTTTTGGGGGTCACCAGTGTTCTTAGCCAGAGCTTTGTGTTTTAAATAGTATGGGCAATTAGGTCACCATTCCAATTACGTCTGTGCAAATTGTTTTCATTTTTTGTTTCAAGAAAGGTCCCAGGAGGCTGGACCCTGCTGTTACTTAACATGGTGAAATGCCAGTACTTCAAGAAAGGTGTGTCTCCCAGTGGCTTTGAGCAGTGGGTTTCTTACTCTGTGGAGCCTTTAACTTATTAGGGGACTTTTTTTTCTGGTTGTCAACATCAGGAGACCCAGGGTCAGGTGAGTAAAGGGAGGGAAAAGACAGCTCTGTGTCTGAGTTGCTCTTTGCGCTGTCAGCTGACGTTGGCTGTAGCTCACATCCCTCTCCTGCTCATTTAACCTGGCTATGACTGTACCTGCTGGGAGGTCTCTGCCCATCTGGACAGGAGGCAGCAAATGTGCTGTGATGGCTCCTGAGTCCTCCACCAGAAATGATCTGCAGCTTGGATTGCATGGGCAAGGGAGGACACGGTGTGCCAATCCCTCCTCTCTCTTTCAAAACCACATGAGTTGTCCATTGACTGGGCACCACTAGTTTAGTGCTGTAAGCCATTATCCACGTTGAGGGATGAGGAATTGGCTTTGTTTTTTTTTGGGGGGGGAGCGCAAATAGATCTGGAGACCCTGATGACATTGCTCTGAAGTACATTGAGGATACATTACATTTTATCCAGCTCGTGCAAGGATTTCAGTGCCTTTTACTATGAAATATGAAATGTGGTCTCGCAAATATTCCTCCTTGTGAGGCATTTTCTCTAGCATAACAATTCCTCTTTTTCTTTTCTTTTTTTTTTTCTTTTTAAGCCTCCACTCCAGTAACACACAGAACATCCATGTCAACCTTTTCTTCTTCTTACAAGGTTCATTTGTAGCTCTCCTGTGGCAGCAACATACATGGCAATAGTGAAAAATCTCATAACGCTGGCAGAGCTCTGTGGTCCCCATGAGTCATGCCTCAGAAAAGTGTAAATTATTTAATGTCAAATTTCTCAAAATGAGCACATTCCTCATGTATAAATTAGTACATTTATTTGTGCCTATAAGACACAACCATTGTGATATTGAAGTCAAATTTAAATCTAAATTTGCAGTGCCATATGGCACAACCTGTATATACTAAGACTCTGGGAGTTTATGCATTAGGTTGCCAGGCTGATGTGGTGGATAAGTAGATTGTCATAAAAGTAATTAGTTTCAGTAGATAGAGATTGCACTTGGCCTTTTTTGTTGTTAAGCTTTTAAGGGTTGATCTTTTAATGCTTTGTTGTGATGTAAAACCAAAGCATCTCAAGAGGACACTTCATGGTTACAAATTTTTAGTATGTGTTTGCTGAATGAAATAAAAATAACAAAAAAGATCTCACTCTTGCTAATATTTAAGATATGTGAGGAATGTTTACGGATCCAGCTAGTAGTTATGTTTGCTGGCTGTGACTATGTTCAAAGCTCTGGAATACTTTTGGCTACAAGCCCCATGGTCTAGGAACAAAAATAAATAATAAATTTTAAAAATCATAAACAAGTACTTGTGGGGTTGTCTGAAGCTGTATAATGCGATATAGATGGCTATTACATTGCTCAGTAAAGTAGTTTAGTTGCAGTAGTTTAGTTTGGTAATGGTAGTTAATTTGCATTGGCAACTCACTGCTGTAGATCTCTGCCTCACAGGTAGTCAAGCTGGATTTCAGAGCAGCGTTTTAGTCTCATTTCTGGCAGCAGGGCTTTTGTCTTGCTGAATGTGACTTAGAATGTGAATTCCCAGCTGGAGCTACTAGGGAGTGCCAATGCCAGGACAAAGCAGGTAATGACCTGGAGCTGTGTGTGCTCTGCACCTCCAAAGGCTGTGGCTCATGTCTTGTGGCTCTCAGCTGCGGAGTTGTGGTGTGTAGCTGTGGATTCAGGAGCACTGCAGAGCCAGTGACAGAGGGAAGGGGAAGGATACAAACCTCAGCCGAAACAGGAACATGAAGCCAAGTTGATGAAGTTCTCATGCGTTCCATTGGATTTCCAGTCAGTAGCAAATTCATAGAGCAGGTGAAGCTCAGTGTTTGCGTGTGCTGGAAGCTTTGCATGGCTCTCTTTACCAGTGATTTAATAATATCTTTAAACCTTCAGGTTATCTTTGATAAGTTAATAAGCAGAATTTTAATAAATGATTTTTGTTATTGGGGGGGTTGTGGTTGGGTTTTGGTGGTTTTTTCAGGTGGGTGTTTTGTGGGGGTTTTTTTCTTTAAATTGATGAAATAATGTTGTTGGGTCTTACTCTGTGTGTGAAAGAGCAAGTACAGAATACATTTCATGGTTGATTTATGAGCTCCTTGAAAATATGGTTTATAATGAAATTCCAACGGGCCCTTAACAAAATTAGCATAACAAATAGCAATGTAATAATACCTTTCATATCCATGCATTCCTGCAGATTGACTCTCAGTGAGCATTTGCCAAAGAGCAGAGCCCTTCCAGCCGGGGCTGGGCGGCACACCCAGAGAGCTGCCTGCCCGCTGCACGGGCGGGACGTCACGGCTTCAGGGAGTCTGGGTGGGCAAAGTCAAATCAGCAGTCAGGCCAGCAAAGTAATATCAAACTACGAAGAGCTGTCTTTAGCTAAAGTTAATGATGGTCTGCTAAGGCAAAGCATCAGAAGTGCAACTTTTGCTGCTGGCAGTACTTAATTTCAGAGTTCTGTTAGAATTAGGAAATATAGCTGACATGGTAGCTAGAAAACCAGTAATGGCTTGGGTTGTCACTGTTCATATGAGAAGTCTGTATTTATCCTTATATTTAAAAGCTTTATTTTGATGAGATTTACAGTTGAGCCTGATCTCTACAGACTGGGATCCTGATGCTTTGCTTTGTATTTGCTTGTAAGCTGTAAGTTTCTGCTGCTGTGTTTCTTTGAACATTCTTTTTTTTTTTTTTTATAGAACGACCTGTGCCAAAGCTGGATGATTGAGTCAAATTCAGGATTTTATTTTCTTTTTAATGTAGAAAGGCCTGGGCTATGGACATCTCAGATTTAACATATGTAACACCAGTGGTTTGCCACTAGGAATTTTGAGGGCATTATACTGACCTCAATCTGCTCATGCAACCACGGAAACAAATTAAAGAGCAAAAGTACTGTGCAGCTGTTGGTGTGTAAGGAGTTGTTGGAGGATGTTGAAATACAAAGCAAGAGAAAGACCTATAGTGACTGGCATAGTCTTTGGTGTCTTGGCAATGATACACAGTTACAGATAAATGAAACTAAATTTTAGCATTGAGGTTCATATATGTAGAGTATAATTACATTTTTATTCTAAAAACAGTTCAAACAATGTTAGACTAAGTGGTTTCTTTTCAAAGGAGTAGTTAAAATGGGAGATATAATTCCAGATGTATAGTTAGAAAGAACTGTTTACTGTGTTTCCCATTGGCATATTTTTAAGATTATTTTGGGAAATCCAAAAATGCATGGGAACACAAAAAAACAATCTGGGAAATACAAAGGAGGAGTGAGCTTGTAGTGAGACAGCAAAGCTCATAGGGGTGCAGGTTAAACCAGGCCTGGGAAGAGTTTGTGCAGAGAGTGAGCACCTTACCTACAGAAATTTGTAAAAAGTAGAAATCCTTGAGTGACAACTTTATTATTCTTCCAGAGTTGCTTTTGCTTAGTTTTGGTGGCAGGTTTATGCCTGTGGCAATCCCTAAATTTCCCCTATCAAAATGTCAGGTTAGGAGGTGACTCAGTACTGGTGATCACTGTTTTACCATGATGAAGAGCAGAGGTAAAGGAGCCAAAACAGTTCAGAGAAGCCCAAACCTAGGCTTGAGAGATCCTGTTGTAATAATTCAAGCCATTCTATTTCTTTTATTTAAGCATTGTTTGGTAACTAAGATGAAAACTCTTCATGAAAAGGTTTTATCTTCATGTATATGAAATGTGGACAGTGTCCACCTCCAGCACTCAGCCTCAGCTTTCAGTTTGCTCACCATCATCTTTAATAGCAGAATTTCTTCTTTGTGTTAATAGACCTACGAAGGAATGCAAGAGCATACAAATTACCAGACTGCTTTTTTCAATTTTTTTTTTTTTTTTTTTTTTTTTTTTTTTTTTTTACTAGCCAAGGTAAGTATCCTGAAGGAGTGATATTTGGGCTTCAGCCAACATGGTCAATGTCTGGTCCATTAACCAGATTTCTTAAGTTTACAGTCTTGCTCTTTTTAGCACCATTACTTTTCTCTCATCATGTCCTCTGTAGCCTTTAGCAGATCGGAGAGATAGAGATGTTTGTGCACAGCTTTGTGAGGGCCTCCCTCTTGGGATCATATGTCAGGACTGTGCTTCAGTTCCTGGGGAATCAAGCTTCCTCTTTCATGGTACATGCATGACACTACTCATGACCTACACAATGGGGTCATAATCCAGCTCTGCAGTTGCTACCTCACAAATTGTACAGCGTACAAAACTGAGTCTCTAAAGGATTCAAAAATTTGTAACCAGAAAGTTTAACTGGAGGTTGTTTTACTACTTCTCAGACATGGACAAATTATACATAACTCATACTGGCTAATTGCAGAAAAGCCAACCTGAAGTTTATTTTCACCAGATACTACTAAGTAGACTGTAAGAAACAAAGCATCTGGTTTCACTGCCAAAGACCCTCAACCATAACAACCCTTAACAGTCTTTAATGTCAAAGGATTTATAAATTAAGCATTCATTGCCCTCAAATTTTAATTTTCCTATGGAGAACGTTCCCTAATCTCTGTTACACCAGATTCATGCTATGTTAAATCACCTGACACAGGACTGTGTTGAGGGGGTAGTGTGAGCAGTGGTGTACATGTAGGACACGAGAGCTTCTCATGGGATAAGGTGCTGATAGCTCAGAGTGAGAGAACTCTCAGGACCTGGGTCTTCATATTTAGTTGAAGAGCTGCAGCAGCACTACTCGTTGTTGGGGTAGTTGCCTGTGCAGTCAAGTCAGCAGCTTGTAGGAGTAGGAGGATTAATGCAGAAATGCAGGTGCTGGAAGTGATTTGACATGCTGGGTTCTTGGGCTGTGTTGAGGATGACATTATTGCTATTTTTTTTTCCTGTCTGTGTCTTATTTTAAAGAAAGGGGGTCTCATCCAAACCCGGCTAATCTGAAGTCTGATATATGTGATGTGTTTGATAAAATTTCTTGGTCAGAAGTTTCACGTTTTTGCTAGAAATGGCAGGTATTTATAATTTGCTGTGCAAGTAGTTTTCATGTTTTAGCATAATTTAGAGTGAATTAATGGCTTGTTATTTATTGCGTAATGCTCTGTAGGAGTGATTTATAAAGCCATGCTCTGCAGTGCTCGTTACTTTGTATTCTCTGTGTTAGGTGTATCATCAATATCATTAAATGAATTCTCAGTGACATTGCTCTGGAACTATAGGTTTTGATACAAGGGTAACAGAACATAAATCAAGAATTATGTTTAATTCATAAGAGGCACCAATCTCTCATTTAAGCATAGGCTGGGCTGGAAGGTGTCAAAAATATGCTTTACAATACCTTTTGTGATTGCATTTCAGACTCTCTCTATACGGCCTTATGTTCTCTGTGAGAATAATAGATAGCAATACAGTGCAGTTTGTCAAGTGAATAACATTTGTGGTTTTATATATTTGGGTGCAAATGGTATCATTATTTTTACCACAAGCCAAAGAGGAATATATTTACATGAATATACTTAAAACTATTCTTAAGGGAATCTATAAATTTAAAGACAAGTCTTGCCTATTCTGTGCAATAAATACTATTGTTAATTATTTAAATTACACAGTAAAAATCTAATACTTTTTAGTTTTTCTTGTTTTTATTTTTACTTCTCTCCCTGCAGAAATACAAATAAACCTTTATTCTGGTATTTCTTTACTTACCTCTTTAAATTCCTCTTGAATTATTGCATTGAAATCCAGAGCATTGAAAAAACTATCTGAATATTTAACTAGTATCTGTTTGCTTTTTATAAATTTTATGTAAATATTTCTGTTCCCTTTGGATTTTGTAAAAAAATTATTCTTATAAAGCCTAAATTTAGGATTAGTACTGACTTGAAAATGCACTTTTAGCTCACTATCACTCCAAGTGCATATAAACTCTTGACAGTATCATTGACATATAATGGTAATTTTGAAGCAAGAAGATTTAACTCTGTGCAGTTTATTGGAAGTGTTAATTATGCAGGAACTATGGATTGCTCCTGTGCTGTCATTTGCTAGAGGTTTGCTCATTGCTTAGCTGCAAGAACCAGGACCTGTTCTCTTTGTCATTTCTTGGAGTTAACAAAATAGTCATCATATCTTTTAAATGACTGAAAGGAATTACATTCATGTGAGAATACTAAAATTTACACTTAAATCAAAACTAGAAAAAAATATATTTTGTGAAAATGAAAGAATACTTTTTTTCACTATCGTGAACATTTGTTCTCAATGGAAACAAAGTACAATAAAACAAATAACATAACACTGGAAAAGGAGAGAAATCAGACTTCAGGCTCCTTATGCTCCAGCTTTCATGCCTTATTCTGTGTGCCCTTTCATTCAGATTTTCTAACATTTGTTAGAATGACAGAAAAAGATCAATTTAAATGTATGATGAAGTTTTGTATACAAAGTTGGAAGAGATTGTTGGGATTCTGTAAAATTTTCACTTAAAAATAACTCGGAATGGGATTTTTTGGCTTAATAGTTTAATTTTTTACCTTCGTTTTGCAATTGAAAACTCTACCCAGTTTTCAAACATGACTTACATACTTTTCTAAAACAAAAAGCTTCTAGAATAAAAGTTAGAAATTCCCATTAGTATTTGATTAATCTTCCAAAAATGCTTTATCCTGGCCACCTGACATCTACAAGCCTTCCCTCCCTCTGGACGGTGCTGGGTGATGTTAAGGTCAGTTTTGGAAGGTGTGTGGTTGCTGAAGGATCCCTTGGTCTCAGGAGGTTGTGGCCCACGGATTTCCAGGTCTCCCTTACAGCGCACTGGGCATCGCTCCCACCTCTGCTGGCAGCCATACCCAAACTGCAGCAGACTACTCTGGGACACCTTCTGCCCAGTTTTGCAAAGAAAATGGACATCTTGTTGGTTGTGGCATCCTCAGGCAGTGCAAAAGGGGGCTCAGCAAAGAGCTCTCATGTACCTACTTAATGGCATTAATGTGCTCAAGACCACAGAGCCCCTTTAGGATCAGAGGTTAATGGTGCAATAACTGACTGCAAGCTCATTTCATCTACTAGTGCTTCTGAAATAACAGTGACTGGGGTAATTTTTCTTCATTATGTTGTGTGTCTTTTGATTAGGAGGGTTATGTTCTGAAATGACTAACTGCTGTACGTGGTGACACAGCACAGATACATTTCCTGGGCAACTGTCCAGTTTTCAAACAGTCATTAATATTGAAGTTTTCTGTCACCAGCATTAAAAGGTGCCCATGTCAGTTAAAAACAGAAAGAAAAAACATGCAGGGAAATTTCATTTAATTTAGCCTAAGACGTATTTCTGAAATGATATGGTTGTCTGTCCATCCCTCTTTCTCCCTTCCTTGCACTAATTATTTCTGAACTTGTAGGTCCATTCCAATGAAAGTTGACAGGAGCTTAAGTGTCTTTAATATATTATTTTGGATGTTTGAATATAGAGTACTGTGCAGAAGAAAACACTGGGAAGGATCATTATATAAAAATGGAGAAAAATTTTGATGCAGTTAATGCTTGGCAAGGAGCTCCAGCTGAGCATTGGTTTTAGGAAACTCCTCCTCAGCCAGGAGGAGGTCAAGTTAAATTGAGAGACCAAGAGAAAAAGTGTACCAATGTGACTGCAAATGATGAGCTTTCTGTGGTTTAGAAATCACTGCTCCCTGCTTCGGGTAGGGAATGATTGTGTAAACAACTCCACTTCATGGACGTGCACAGGAAAATACATTAAGTTAAACCAGTACCAAATAAACTCATAGTAAAATTGGGAAGCAGCATCATTCAGCATATCTGACATCAGGAATGCAGACATAGATTCCTGATTTCAGAAATGCAAGACTTTAAACAGGTTGTTTGGGTTTTTTAAGTACATTCCCCAAAATTAAAACATAATTTTCTTATTTATTTTGATAGAAGTTTCAGAAATGTTAATTCATAAAAAAATTTTTTTGAAAACATGAATAGTGTTCTAAAGAGACTATTAAATATAGGTGCAGTTCATTTAAAATACAATTCAACAGGACCAATATTTATGCTCTAAATAATAAAGCTTAGCATTTGAAAAGCAAATCCTTTCTGAAATGTAACGTGTTTTGTTGTACATAATGAAGCATATAAAGTAATCTGGGAAAAAAAAGAGACATTTCAGTCTTGCTTCCTAAAACCAACAGATCAAAGTTCTTTAGTATGTTCTTATTGGTAAACTCCTCAAAAGACCAAATAACAGCATGACAAGTATTGAAGGAAATTTTCCACAACCCTACTCACAGCTGCAAAAAAATAAGGTGTTTATTTCCCTGTGGAAAGACAACATGAAAATTTAAGTGGCAAGCACAGTTGAAAAGATTTGTGAATGGAAACTTGCATAAGAGTCATGCTCGGGCTTACTAAGTGTATCTTAGTTTAGGAATTATAGTAATTTTTCGTATATTTTATACGAAGTTGATAATATAGTCAGAACAATGTTTAGACGGAAACATATTGAGATATAAAAATAAATACACCATTTGAAATTCTGAAGCTAAAAGGTACACATTAACATGCATTCACTGAGTATTATTAATATATAAACCTGGGTTCTTAGTTTAAATTAAGACAACGGATTGGCTTCAGGTCGATAAAATAGATTAAAAAAAGATGGCAGCAATTTCATGCAAGGAATTCAGACTTACTATGAGCTATTCAATTGAGGGATCCTCAGAAATGGATGCACCTGGAAGCTAAAAGCCATACATCACCAGCTGTATTTTAAAACATTTTATTTGTTGTTTGTGATACATTGTTTTTAACAGTCTTCATACTGGAATAACATAGAGTTATCTTTGCCAGTTGATGAAGTCTGCCTGTTTTCTTAGTATGTGCCAAACAAGTGGCACTGCATCGTTAGTGCTGCTATTTTTACAGCATGGTTTTTAGATGCTGTTCTCGGATATGTCTTGTTTTCTTTTAAATTGATAATTGTAACTCTGTCATCCACACGCCTTTACCAGTCCACAGTTTGCTGCTGTTCCTCCCATCTGTCTCATGGGTCTTGCTTCAAGTCTTCTGACTCACAGCCACATCCATCCCATCCATAGAGACAAGGTACCTTCTAGCTTACGGTCTTTTTGTTTTTCCACTGTCGTTTTTCAATACTTCAACCATTCTCTGTGCAGATGTGGGATTTATTTTTCTGTTCCAGAGATCAACAGATATTTGACAACCATTCACAATGGGAAATTGCTAATTATGGGAAATATTTGGAGTACCTTTTCGTACCTTGGAGTACCTTCCATCAAGTCTAGTATCTAGTATCAGTGTCAGGAATCCATCCATAACAGCAATGGTCAGAAGTCTGGTCAGTTTTACTTAGACTGAACTAGGAAGATTAATCTCAAGGTTGGGACATCACTGCTTCTTATTCCCAGGGGATTCTGTCTGGAGCCAATACTTCAGATATTTTTGCCAAAGGAGTGCTCAGAAAAGCTGAGATTTTAGAAGACCTGTCTGATTTACCTTGACACTTGTGAATTTATCCCAATCATCTAATAGGAAATGTCTCTTCCCTGAGGGTACGGGGGACTGTACTAAATGGGGCAATGGACCTACTACCCAAAGTTCCTCAGATACAGAGGAGAGATTTGCCAAGAAAAAACTCACATTTTTTGTTGTTGTTTACTTGATGCAGTATTTGCAAAAAATCCTAAAAACTGTGACACCCTGAAAACGCCATTAGAATATCAGTTTTGAGAAGAGATCCTCTTTAATCGTTGTGTTAGCTCAAGTTTGATGTTTTATTAATCAATCATAAACTTCTTAGCTACACAAATTGCAGATGAATTTCTCTAATTTCCAGCACCACTCTGTTGTATAAAGCACCAGATGTGCAAGTCTCCAATGAATGCCTTCATCTGAAATATTTGGAATTTGGGATTCCAGACATGGGAGTTTGAGCTCCCAAGCAATATTTCATGTAACAAAGCAATAACTGTTTGTGTGTATTTGAAAAGTTCACCTTCCTGGCATCATTGCTGAACTGAATTCCCAATGTGTTCCTTTTGATTGGAAACTGTCATTAGCAAATAAATGAAGAGTTGAAGTCTGGTTGTGTTTCACCCAATATGGCCATTTTTTGTTCATTGGGGCACAGGGAATCCAGTGTTGGGACTGTGCTAAAGAGTCTCAGAACATTAACAGGATATTTTCCTACAAAGATTCATTCTGGTGTTGTGCTCATTCTGCCAAAGATTTCTGAAAACAAATCTGTGCTCAGAGGAAAAATTAGTTAGTAATAAAAACCCAGAGCAGCCATCTATCCTGGAAGTGCTTACGCTGTTGCTTAGATTCCCTCTTACTTTGGTTTGTTTTGAGGTTAGGGTTATAAATCTCTGCATTATTACTTTACTTTAAGAGAAGGGGTTTAGAGTTTGATGTCTTCTTTAATAATGGGCTTAAAGAATTATTATCCACATCGTATCAAAAGGAGATATTATAGCAATGTAGCTTAGCAGGTAATTTATTTCTGAGTAAGACAAATCATGGATTGTTTCCTAGTGAGAAACATGGGTTCAAACTCATTATTGTTGGGACAGTATATTGCATGGGAGGCTGCTGTCCAAATGAGTTGTAAATTAACAGTATTTATGCCTGTGTCAAGAGACTCACCAATTCAAGGTAAAGTTTACACAGCAGGTTTTTTTCAATGTAATTTTGATAACCCTATTAGTATTTTATTATGCAGAAAGATTCACAAATAGCAGAACTGTGAGCCTGGACACACTGTTAGGCAATGTGGCGAAAGGCATAACAGGGCTCTATGGGTTTGATTAGTGTAGTTGGCCCTGCTTTGAGCAGGAGGTTGGTCTGGTGACCCCCTGAGGTCCCTTCCAGCTTGGATTTCCTTATGATCCTCTCGGAGGTGTGAAGATGGGTCTGTGTGAGCTGGCCGTGGTCTCTGGGATTGAGGAAGAAAAAGCTCTGGCCATGATTCAGAAGCAGCTGAATGGACCCGTTTTGGCGCTGGCAGCAGAGGCAGAGGTTGGGTCCTTCCCCAGCTGCACAGAGCCCCCATCCACAGCACAGGACAGCACCCAGGGATGCTGAGCCATTGCTAATACCCTGCAAGGGCAGCCCAGGGGCTTTGCTCAACCCTAAAAGATGGTGAAAGTTGATGGTTTGGAAAGCACAGCTGAACGACAGGACCTGTTGTGGAAGCACACAGAGAAGAGGTTGTTCGCTTTTAGATCTGTTTTTATTTGATCTCTCTGGTTGAGGTGAGAAGGGTTGGATATGATTTAGGTATCCAGACTTCTGAGTGTCTCAATCCAAACCTTTAGACAGTACTTAAATGGGCATCTCTGAAAAAAAAAATGTGTTGAAGAAACACCTAACTATGATGTGAACAAGATCCATGAATCCTGGTTTCCTGCATCTTTGGACAGTAAATCCCCAGAGCACCCATACCACAGTATTTCCAGGGGCCCTCACACCACATCTCAACCTCATCTTTAATAACTCCCAGGTCCCCAGATAACCTCCCACCCTTCCCCAGTAAGTCCAGCTGCTGCTGTTGATGCCATGTCCCCTCACCATAGTCTTTCCAGTTTATGCTGTGTACGTGATGTTATTCCAATTGTTTCTTTCAACTGGAGTTATGTGATATTTCAAAAATTCTTTATTTTTTCAGTGGCTGATGGAATTAATTCTTCTCCTAAGGTAGTATTTCACCTGCCTATTTCTGTTTGTAAGCTGGTATGGTCATCAGGGGTATATGCTTTATTTCAACTCATAAATCTGGCTGAAAATTAAAAAGCATGCAGAGGAAATAACTGTCCTTTGTATGAGTAGTGACCCTGCAATTTTGTCAGGAGTTCACCATGTACCCAGCAAGCAGGAGGCAAGTGAGAATAAGAAGAGAATAACAGTTCTTCAATAACAACTGTACCAGGATCTTCCTTAGTTTGATTTTGATCAGTTTGTAAAAGAATAGCATGTTTCATTTGTTTTTCAGTCCTCTGAAAACATTTACGTTGGTGAGAAGAGTACGAACAAACAGCAGACAAGGAGTGGGGTGAAAATTTTGATTTTTGATGTTATATTTTGTAGCACTAGACCAAAGAGGGGAATTTTGTCCTTCCCTTGCAATTTGATTTGCACATTATTGATATACCAGTTGCATCCCTACAATTAATATTGAAATTAGTGGTTTTTAAGAAAGGAAGTTAATTTGGCAATTAGGGATTACTCTGTGTGGGCAGCAGAGCAAGTAGCGGGGATAGGGTTCCAGATTCTCATACAGTCCAGCTCATCCACAGCTATTGGCAATGTCCTTTGGGAGCAGTGGGCAGCTAAAGCAGGTTAGAGCAGATTGGTGAAACCTTGCCTGGGAAAAGGATAGTGGTACAGATGGCATGAGAGCAGTGAACTGAAAAGGTGGTCTTAAAATCACCCTTTTTTCCATTATTTAGGATCTTTTAAAACCAATGCTGTTTTCATTATAGTACCTCATATGTTGTTTCAGATTTTAATCTTTTAATTTTAAGTGTTTTTAAGTTTTCACTGTATTAGCTTAATATGTTATTCATTATGAGCTTCCAGGTAAAAATATATCACATCAGGAAATCCCAGAGCATCAACTAACTTTAAACTCCTGATTTTCTGGAATCATGTAAAACTGGATACTCTGAGACACCCAGCCATAAAATCATAGATAGGAAGAATCAATATCACACGTATATATGTGAAGTGTTAAACATAATGAACTGGTTAATTCTTTTGTGCTATGAAAGTTATCAAAATAAGGGTTGAGTAATCTGATTAGATGCAAATCTTGCTTTCATTTCTTTGCTTTCACCTGACATGCAAAACCTTAGAACCATGGGTCTGTAGTAAAATGCAGACTGGAAGAGATCTCAGGAGGTCTTCAATCCAAAATCCTGCTCAGAGGGGAGGGTCAGACGAGGTCGTTCAGGACTTCAGTCCAGTCTGGTCTTAATACACAGCAGTAATTGGAAAGGAACTGTACAACTTCCTTGGGCTGGCTGCTGCCAGGTCCTCCCAGGGTCATTTCTTCTGCAGGCTGGGGGAGCCCTGGTCCCTCAGCCTCTCTTTGCAGCGCATGTGCTCCAGCCCAGACTATCTTGGTGGTCTCTGCTGAACTCACCCCGACTGGTCAGCGCTGCCAAACTTAACTAGTGCATGTTGATAAGAGTCATTGTAGAGGCATATAGGAAATGACTGCAAGTCCATTTGTGTTCTTTTAGAGGTTCCAAGAATTTTAAAATCCGCAGTAACTGCAATGCTTCTCCTTGTGATAAAGGAAAAGACAAAGATTTTGTTATTCTTAGGATAGTTTAGGTGATTGAATGATACCTCGATTGATTATAGGCTTTAAAAGACTACGCATGCAAAATTTGAGAAAAACAATACTTTTCTGATGCCAAAAATGTATGTGATACATGGGTGTAATATATTCATTAGCTTAGGTTTAAGTCTATATTTCAAAAGTCATAAATGTTCAATTTAAAATTAAAAAACCTGAAATAATTCAGTCTGTGCTTCACTAGATAATAAAGTACAATAGATTGCAAAACCTGAGACAAGGACAGCATCCTCCCCCAAATACTGAAAAAGGTGGGAAACAGGGACCTAGTTGTTGGCACTGTGTCACCAGAGAGACAATGGATGCTTGTTCTATTATTTATATGAGCTGACTGCTTGGCAGATGCCGCTGCAATAACCCTTTATTTCAAGTGTAGAAAAAATAGAATTTGCTTTCCTTTATAATCACACAATGCAAAATACTAATGAAAATGTTGAATTTCCTGTAGTTAAGAAGAAAGTATTGTCCTAATCTGCTTTCAGTCAGCAAGCTCTTATCATTCCAGTCACATAAAACTAGATAGAATTCTCAAAACTCACATCTTTCTAGTCTCTGAGATATGAGGGAAAGGAGGATAAAAATATTTATATTCAGTTTTAAATGGTAATTCTTACTCTTTATGTCTTTTATAATGCATATATACGGTTATGCAATATCCACTTTTTTTACTTGTACTTTGCAACCAAATGAAAATTTGGTGTTCTTTAGAATGGCAAAAGCAAGTTCTTATAAATTGTAAAGTGTAGGGGCTGGAGCTGCCTGTGTACCCTTCTGCTTCCAGTGCTGTAAGCTTAGATCCATCCTCTGTAATACAGGTCAAAATTATAGAATCACAGAAGAGAATCACAGAATGGCCTGGGTTTGAACGAACCTTAAAGAACATCTCATTCCAAACCCCCTGCCACGGACAGGGACACCTTTCACTAGGCCTGGCTGTTCAGAGCTCCATCCAACCCAGCATTAAGACATCCAATCTGGCTGTAAACTCATCCGGGGATGGGCAACCTGCTCCAGTGCCTCACCACCCTCACAGTAAAGAATTCTTTACTAATACATTATCTAAACCTATTCTCTTTCAGTTTGAAGCCATTCTCCCTTGCCCTGTCACTAAATGCTTTTGTAAGAAGTCCCCCTCCATCTTTCTTGTAGGCTCCCTGCAGATACTGGAAGATAATTTTTGTAGGTCTATCTCCTTGATTTTTCTACTTGAGGATGATTCTTTTATTCAAATCTTTGTTAAAGAAGACCCTTAGATGTGTACTTAAATCAAATGCTAATCAGACCAGCACATCCTAAATGTACACAACCTAGCATAAATGTATATATTAAACCATAAAAAATTCAATCTGTTTCATCTGGGCTGATGTTACCATTCAACTGCTCTATTCCTCCTCTTATATTTATGCCAAATCGTTATATTGTCTCTCAGGCGTATAACTTTTTTGGTTAGTTGTCAAAGAGCAACAGCAATCTTTTTCTGTTTTCCCTTAGACTTTTTTAGTTTCAAACTTTTTTAAACAAAATTTTTCAAAAAACTAACTACACCTTTAACTTGACAGCTGAATCCCTTTCCCCACATGTGCAGTCCCCAGACATAAATTCAGAGATGAGAGAAAATCAGGTGCCTTTAGTTCCTCTTGTATTTACTTTGTGTGAAGGCAAAGGAGTCCCAGCTCACCCATGAAGTAATTCATGACCATAATTTATGCATGTGAACCACAGACTTCAGCACAGGACAGCTGCCCCAAATGAAATGATTGCTCTTTGCACACTAGCACCTACTCTGACTTTTACTGGCCATTTTAGTCCTTTCCCCCTGAAGACTTTTCACCTCTGACTGAGGTTTTTAGAGCAAGTATGCTAATTCCAGTCTCCTCAACAAATGTCTACATAAGTAATTGCATTTTACTTGCCAAATTTCCCTGACAATTTCTGCTGAATATGGTCAGGACAGATGACTTTTTTTGTAGTATTTCAGGGAAGAAACCATTGGGGACAGGGAGGGAAAAGCAGAATCAAAATGTGCATTTCAGAACACACAGATCTCGTTCCTGCTGTTTTAATTAGACTGCACTTGCATGTCAAGTAGGAACTGAAATAACAACTTGGAGATAGTCAACCAGTAGCTAAAAGCCTCCCACCCAAGCACCTTCTAGATCAGCAGCCACGAGTGCTCTGTGCATTTTCCCTACTGGCCCCAGCACCAGAACCACCTCCCAGTCGGGTTTAATGTGTGGCCTCGACTGCTCTTGAGGAAATTGCCACTGAGGGTTTCAGCCAAAATGCACCCCAGGCTGACCTTGTCTCCTGCCACACACACTAAATGGTCATTATTAAATCACCTTTGCAGGCCACTGGAAGAAAATGGTTCACACTCCCACCACAAAAGTCTGGGCACAACTATCCTGCATACTTAAGCACCAGAAGGCCTGTTCTCCATCTTGCTTTTAAAGTTACTTTATTTAGAGATCCCTTAATTAGTCCGTACTGGGGGAGAATGTACTTAAACGAGCCAACCCTACCAACAGAAGTGATCACACAAGTTTAACAGTGCATTAAAAATGAATGCATTTATTTGCATAAAGAGGGCAGCTGTCCCCCCTGGGCTCTGGACAATGCTGCTGTCCTCTTGAAAACCTTTTCTGGTTGTCATGAGATAAGGTATTTTACTGTATGATACCTGAGTCTTTTTGGAGCCCCGTCACTAATGGATTTGTCCCAGTGAGTTCCCTTGCCAGGGAAATCTCACAGATGCCAAGCATTCGTGTAAGGGCAGAGCAAACTCCAGGGCAAGACCAAATGGTGACAAACTTAAGGAGAAGGTCTGGACACTGGAGAAGGTACTTTGCTCCTGGACACACAGCTCAGCGTGCTGCATCTAACCAACAGGAGGAGGGAGCAAGGTCTCTCGCTCATGTACAAGTGTCTCTGGATTTATTTCTCTCAAATCACCTAGAATGATTTGTGTCATTGCACAGGGCACAAATTGACATTACTTAAAGGATGGCAATACTGAACTCAAAAAAAGGGTTTGTAAGCTGGTTGGCACTTGAGCAGGGTGACACTTCAAGTCACATGTCCCATTTCCCAGGTGACTATATAGAATAGAGAACCAGCAAGTTTTTTTCTTTTTTCTTTGTTTTGGTTTGGTTTTCAGTGACAGATAATCCAGAAGTCCTTACTGGCACCTGATTTCAACTTGAATACTTGTGATTTATGAAGGGAAATTCTTTACAAAATTGCTGTAATTGAAGTAGGGGGTTAGTAATGCCTTGAACTGCCAGTGAGCCTTGACACCTGACATAGCCTTCTTGTGTTCAGACCTCTTTTTAACTCTCTCAGCAGTTTTATCTCCTCTTGCTAATTTTAAAAACACATTTTCCCCTCTCTCTTGCATAGCCCCAAGCAGACAAATAGATCTAGGCTAATGGAAGAGTGAGGTTAATATAAAGAGGAACCTTATTACCTCTAAGTTGTTTTTCTTTCAAAGCTCTCACTTACCATGTCAGGATGTTCCTGTTCTCTCCCATTTTTCTTTCATTTCTCATCCCTTTGGAAAGATTCATTCCTACTCAGGAATTACCTCTGGGGACACGTGGGGCATGCATCTTGCCTTTTGGCTGACTGACACATCAGATTTGATTAGTTACTTGCCCTTTAGCTGGGAATAAATAGCAGACAATGTCAGAGTGGGACTATAAACTGGTGTGGAGTAACATCCAATGATGGTTAGTAAGTACCCTTCCTCTAAGCAATATTTAACTACATTAAAGACAGCATAAAAACTGTTCAAAAACAGCACAAAAATCAGTTGCTGGATATATATGTCACAAAAGAAAAAGCCCATAGTTAATAGTTGAATAATTTTCTTTCTTTAGTAGAGTCTTTTTCAGGCCTTGCCAGTATTATTTTTGTTGTAATTACCATAAATACTATGTAGTTTTTAGACTGGAGTGTGAATATAGGAATGGATATGGGTTTGGATATGCTACATGTTTTTAAAAGAGAAAAAACCAAATTCATGATCCTGTTCCATGAACCTGTCAGGGAGAAACATCACCAGCAAAGGAAGTTCAACACAGAAAAGGGATGTTTTGCACTTTTTTGCAGAAGTAGCTTAGTTTATGTATAATTGCACTGCATTATTGTTTTTCACTCCATGAATAAAGCATAAATACAGAGAAAAACAAGCAGATAATGCTGGTAAACTGACAGTAGCAATACCTTGAATAATTCTCTGAGGCTGTGCAGGCCGGCGCATGTGCCCATTGCAAGACTAATGCTGATGTGAGCCCACACTGGAGCAAGCGGTGCCCTGCCTGCACAGCACTTGTCCCCAGGGTGCACATCACTCCTGCTATGGAACAGCAATAATTGGCTCCTGGTCTGCATTATCAAGCAAGGGATGACAGGCACAGAAAGATGCCGATCATTCAACTGGCTGCTGGCTCTCTGCCCCAATCCCCTTTTTCTCACACGCATGCAGAGATTCAGTAAACAGTGCAGTGTTTGGTATTGTTGGTATTACTTGGTGTTTGTTTGCATTCAGACACATACTCAAGCTCCCCTCTGCATGTGGTCTGTGTTTCAAGAGTTTGCTCTTATCTGCCTCAGAAAGGAATGCTCTGGTTGCCATCGTTGTTGTGTACATCCTGAATTGTATCCTGGGCTCTTGCATAAACAGCATCTTTGAAGTCCAAGTCTACTGTTAATGTAAGTTTTCTTTCCCACTGTCTGCCAAGAGCCCTCTCTTCTACCCTGCCAACTTGGGGGCAGAAATGTTCAAATTACCTTCTGTGCCTCAGGTGTGGCTTTTTCTTGTATATTGAGCCAGGGAAGCTCAATACATGGAATTCCCATGATGAAACGTATTTACAAAACATGTCTATTGGTGCTGCATTGGACCCAAAGCTGGCTGTGGGATGCCCTGCTGTTTCCCACTAGAGGATCCACCATATCTGCTTCTTCTAAAGGAATTGGGGCAGTCGGACTTGTTTGGTCCCATTCTGACTTTAGTGACTGCACTCACCTGTGAGGAATTCTGCAGAACTGTATGTAGTGATCATGGTTTCTTGCATATTCATCACAACAGAGCTCTAAGAAATACTTCAGTTTATATTTTTAAATGAGACTTGAAGTCTCAGCTCTCTTGCCTTTGTGTGCTGGAGGAATGTATTGGTTTTTACTTTACTCCGTACTCGGTATGGTCACTGGTCATGGCAGCAGACGTAGAAATGCTAATGTAGAATTATGGCATGAAATTTTGCTTGTATTTTACAAAAGTGCTGGAAAGCCTAGAATAGTTTCCATAATGCACATGGTAGGGCCTACAACCCAAACCTCGCACTGGTACTGCGATCCCGGGGCTGTGACCAAAACGCTGTCACTGCCAGGTGAGGCAAGGCTCCAGATTTATGTTTGCCTCTGAAAGTCCAGGATGGGAAAGGCAGAACAGCTCTCCTTCCACAGCACTGGAAGAGGGTGTCCTGAAAGCCGCAGGAGCATGTGGTGGTCGTAGTTTTGCATTTCTGGACACACACCTTGGTGTAAATAGAGCTTTGCTAAATGTGAAGAAAGCAAAGCAGATCCCAGAGAAGCTTTCATTTTCTCCTGTTTGTACTCTAACTGTTTGCAGATGGGTTTTACCGTGAGGATCTGGTGTATATGAAAAATTTGGTATTAGATGTGTTACTTTCATTGTTCTTCCTTTTCAGTGTAACTGGCCTAGAAGAAAAAAATAATTAATTTCAACTTTCTTTTTCAGACCATTGCTATATGGTCCTTCCTGACATTTTATAAGCAAGTGGGGCCTCATCCATTAGAGAGGGCACACAGCTGGCTGCAAAACTACACTCATAAAGTAGCTTTCAATATCTTACTGCTCAACAAGAGGCTATTTCTAGCAGTTCACATGCATCTATATTGAGCCCATTAAT
Source organism: Grallaria varia (assembly GCA_013396735.1). NCBI lineage: Eukaryota > Metazoa > Chordata > Aves > Passeriformes > Formicariidae > Grallaria > Grallaria varia. The sequence goes on along the minus strand of VWZG01004973.1, from coordinate 114,773 downwards.
GTTAATTAGAGCAAGGCTAAAGAACACCTATGAATAGTGTGTATGAATCTAGACAGATACTGGAAGAACTTTGGCCAAAAGAAATCTGACTTCAAATCCAACACTTGCAAATACTGAAAGGTTTTAGAATCTCTGGGATAAAACTGATGTTGTGAAGTACTGCACTTGGAAAGAGGGGAGAAATGAGCAATCAGAAATAAAGAATAACTACCACTGTTAGCATGACAGCTCTGTAAGAGGAAAACAAATCACATTGCATTATGTTTCTAGCTGATCGTGACAAAACAAAATGACAAATCTTTCTGTGTGATACATTAGCTGGTCTGCTAGCTGTGGGTCAGTAACGGGAAATAATTATTGGTTAGACAAAGCTGTTGAGACCTCAAGTATGGCTACTCTACGTGCAGCTATAGGCGTATCACTTTCTCGAAGATGGAAACAGACTGAGGCCAGAGGAGACCAAGAGAGCGTACATCGTTCAGAAAGTGAATGGTTAGAGGACAGGGAGTGTAAATGTACCAGGCTTCTTACTTGGAGGGGAAAAAAAGAAAGAGAAAGAATGATGATGATTTAAACAAAAATTAAAAAAAAAAAAGGTGGGGAAAATATTTCACTTTATTGTCTCTGGACAATGGGGGAAACATAAAGAAAGAACTTAATTGGAAGCAAAACTTAATGCAGCGTATCAAGAAATGTTGCATGGTCTCCTTTTTTTTGGAGATGTTTGACAGGGGCCTGGAGCAGAGAACTTATTCCTGTCTCCCTTTGTTTCCAGAGAAGGTTTCTGGGCACCCATTCAAGCTCTACTCTCTATCCATAGCGTGTAACAGTACTGCCATTGCTATTGCCTGTTGCATCGTGTGGCTATTGATTTCACAGGGCAGCCACTCCGCAATCTTTTTTTCTGCTCTGTCCTGAGAATCTGCACTTCTCAGGCAGAGCGGTGTGCTTGGCTTTGTGATCTGCTTTTACTTATGTCCTTCACTGAATTCCTGTACCAGTGATTTTTATTGACAACCTACCAATTTTGGGTTTGGATTTATTTTTTTTTTTGGCTATGCACAAAAGTATCTGTACAAATTATTCTATAAATTTAAAAGAGTGCAAAAAGAGGAATACAGGAAGAAAGTAGAATGGGACTGCTGATTTGATTAGTCATGCATATAGATATACAAATGCATATAAAAATAAGTATACTACATTATTTATTGTTGTCTTTTTACCTTCACAGGGCTACAGCTACTCATAGGGGCCAAGTTATATTCAAGGATGCCTTAGCACAACAGCTGTGTGAACAGGGAGGTAAGAGTCACCATAATTCTGAAAATATCTGGCAAATGTTTTCCATTGTACCTGTGTCGGTGTTACTCATCATGAAAGCTATTCTGTAGAAAACTCAGTATCAGGATCTTGCGTACATTTTTAAACCTGGTACTGCCTTTGGCTTCATACTTCCCATTAGCAATCCAGAAAACCCCACTGTCCTCTCTGCTATATGTTGCAGAATATACAAAACTTAAAAGAGCCTTATGGGCGAGTCCAAAATCAGCCGGTAATAACCACAGTCTGAGTTTTAACCCTCTCTGTATCAACTATAAGCAATATACACACAGTAAAATCTTTGTTTACCCTCCAGCTCACATGTGCCCTTGTGAAGAATTTCCCTTCCTGTTTTGTGAAAGTAGGTCATTGAATTTATGCCATCACCTACAACATTTGATCATTTTTATAGCTCAACAAAATGTTTGACTTACACAAACTTTGAAAATCTAATTGTTTGCACGGCTTATCCTTTTGATGAATACCCTAAAATATAAATGACCTATTGTCAGCTCTTGTCTACAAACTATTCTGCTTTGAACCTGAAGCACTCAAACCATGAGAAGTAGAGAAGGTATCCATAATTTTCAGTACAGGAGAGAAAGGAATTTCTGTGCTGATTCAGTTATATCAGCAAAATTCCATTGATATTTCCATGTGAAAAGAAACAATGAAACATGGGGCAACCAGTCTAAAATAAATATTTTAAAATTGGAAATGTGTTGTTATAATAACATACAAGAGAAAAACCCATAAAATACATCTTTTGGGAGCATTAGAGCTACAGGTTGGGTTTTTTCCTGTGAGTTTGGGAATTTGGAATAAGATGATGTTGAACATTGTGTCAGGAACTGTTATTCATATTAGGTCTCAATAGTACCTCTGTGATAATGAGGGAGACATATTTCAATTTTCAACTTCAACATATGCGTTTTCAGTATTGTTATCTTTAAATGGAATTAAGAGGGGACTGAAAATGACAGCTAGCAAGGTAGGATGTTGGTTATATTTTGAATGCCTTAGAAATACATAACACTGGTGCTGGCAATCAGAAAGGAGTGTTATAGTCATCTGGATGGAAAGTGGTTAGGCCAACCACGGTTTTGCTGTGCGGAAGGAAAAACATCTGGAGAAATTACCAACATGCATTTGGTATTCAGAACAGGAGATAATTGTACACCCATAGTGTGGGTGTGAAAGAGTAGTGTTTCAGTGACTCGTAAGGGCATCTGGGAACAGAGGTGTTGGCAGGAACACCACTTGAGATGTAAGGAGGGTAGGGAGGGTATCTCACACAGGCTACTGCTGGCTGGACATGAAACACAGTGGAAAAATTAATATGCAGAGTAATCAGCATAAAACAACAAAAAGACTCATAAACAGATGAAATTCTCCAAGGCAGGGCTGCATGGTGAGCACTCTGCAGGCAAAGGCAGTCTGGGGTGAAGGACAGGTATGGAAGGGAGAAGGAAGTATAAGACATATTGATGGCAGAGTGACAGAGAGCTGGCCATGACCAGCACCACGAAACCTACGCACAAGGAAGCTGAGTGGGAATACATCACTATCAGTGTCAGAACTGGCAACATGGTCAAGGAGAATATGGGCAAAGCAACACGATTTCTCCCTGCTAGAGGAAAACACCTTGGTAAGTAGAGACAAGTGGGTAGAAATCCATCCATACAGACTTTGACCGTCCTTCTTCAGACGTGCTGTTCCACTATATTTTGCTAGGAGAGCTGACAGAAGAAATTGTAATTCTTTCACCACTCTCTGCTTTTTATTTCTGCAATTTTGGAGCATAACCTAACCTCAAATAAACATTTTAGTGACACATAAGTTGGTTAGAACAGTAGGTCCTTATGTTACTTCATGCTGTCCCCAATTTCACAGGAGCTCTGTAGAACAAGGAGAAAATAGAATTTGGGTATCAGTTGTATGCAGAGAATAAAGGATGCTGAGATGTGTCATTTCTGAGCCTTCACTGGCTGCTCAGCTGTGACAATCCCTTTGTCACTTCCTCCTCTCACCCAGCCACTGGTAGTCATGTCCTATCCTGCCACCCTGAATGGGCTTTCAGCTTCCCCACCTCATCATAGCCTCCCATGTCTTTATAACTTTTGTGTTTCCTGTGATTTTCCCAGCAATTCTCTTTGTTTTTACACAGTCACTTCAGAGACTTTCTGGATTTATCATCCTCAAAATATGTGGTGTTATTGCGGTGGCTCTGCAAACATCAGATCTGACTTAGCCCAGGCTCTCCCAGAGGTACTGCTCTGTGAGCAGCTGACAGTGTATGACAGCAGTGTGATGGGTGACCAAATTTCCCTGCAATACTGATGTGCAGCCTTCTCAGATGTTCTCTTGCTTCTTCTCTCACGTTTTTATACTCAACATGGTTTCTCTCCCCTTAGTTTCCTAGCTGAGTCACAGTTTCCTTGACTTGGGTATTCAACCACTCCATTGCCCATTACTCTTCCTCCCATCCCTTCCAGCACCAGGCTCTTTTCTGCCTTTTTATTCTAATTTCTTCAGCAGACAGTGTGCAATGCATTAGTGTCTAACCACTGCATACTATTATCACTCTTACACTATTAGAATTAATTTTCCTATTCAAAGAAAAGAGCCTTTCTTTGAAGCAGACCTCACTTCATTTATTCCAGTTTCATCAACACTGCTAATGTAAACAAAGGATTCTTTCAGAAAGAATTAGTGAATTTATTTAGATGCAAATATCATATTAATATATATGCAAAACAGCAAGGTGGATTGACATAAATGAGGCTTTATGGTCTGTTTCCAGCTATAAACATTATTGTACTGAAATGCTGTAGTGAATAATGTGACATGTTAAGTAAAGAAAAATAAAACCACAGGGCAACTTTATAGATTTATTATGGGACATCTTCTTAATAAGTATGTTCACTGGAGGTGATATCAGACTTCATATATCTAGTAAAAAGGATATACATGAAGATGTGAAAGTAGCAAGGAACCTCAGAAATCATATTCACTGTGTCTGTCCACCCTCAGATGTGCATTAGTAAATCTTAATAGAGTTAATGGGATTTGTGCAGTGAAAGGAGAGTGGGGTTTTGTATTTTAAAGGGAATTAGAGGATGATAAAGGGTAGTGTTAAGGGATGGCAATGCCAAACAGCCATATGTATAATGTAAACGAACTAAGAAATTATGCCGGAGGGAAAGACACCAAAGAAAGTAAAATAATTGCTTAGAAAGCTCTGTGTTCAGAAAATAATACATATTTTAGGAAGCCAGAGAGATCTTTGATACTTGATGTAAGCTTTAAATTTTATGAGAATTATATTGAAGAAAGGAGACATAAAAATCATCATAGAGTTAATCCAGCACAAAAAGGAAAAAATAAAACAAACAAAAATAACCTGTCAAAGTGAAGGCAGTAAAGATAGATGTCTTATAAATACCTCTAAGGACAAATAAGGATTAAAAGGACCGATGATATTCCTGACACTAATACTATATTTAATTAACCATATATTTAACTTTTTTATCTAATAGAGAAATAAATGGAAAATAAGGTAAACTTAGAATTGTGTGTATTGATTCATATTTATTCCTGGCTTGAGTAGAACAAAAATCATACATTAATAAACAATATCATAATTAAAACGGAGCTGGCAAGACATCAGACCTGACTGCATTGCTCAGCAGAACTCAGAAGGGTTTAGGTCTGTATGAAAACAGTGATGCTGCTGGGAGGAGCAGCTCATGGTGCATGGGACCCACCTGCCTTTGCCACACCAAGTGGGCTTCTAATGGTTAAAGGTGGCCATTTCCCTGGTACACTGTGTAACTTTGGACCAGTGGCACTGTTCTTTGGAGTAAGGACCATACTGGGAGATTTGTGCGTGTGTAGTTTCGTTCTGACTGGCTCGCAGAGAATCTCTGAACAGTAAAAGATGGAAAAGACAAAGGAGGAATAGTGCAATATCATTCCCTTCTGAATCACCCATAATTTTATAGAATCTTGTACTTGATGCCACAAATTATAGGATTGAGTTTCCTCTCTTAAGAAACCACTCTGCAGTCTGACAGATGTCTCCGTATTGAAAGCAAAGCCTGAGAATTGGCCCAGATTCTCTTTTATTTGAGAACTTTTGCCTGAATGTTTGTGGAAGACCTTTTAGATGTGTTCTGTACCTTGTAAAATTTAAGCATGCTCTGAAGAACAAGTGCAAAATGGATTGCAGGCTCTTGGGCTTGACCAGAGCAGTGTTTTATAGAGCAGAAGATGGAGTTTAGAGCTGGTGTGTTGTTCCTTGGTTTACGTGTCAGCACAAATAATGCAGCCCTTGGGCAACACACTGACTCTCCCTTGGGGATGTTCAGCCTCTACCATTCAGTAGCAATTTTTTTTCTACCAGTGGAGAGAAAGTATTGAAGAGAGCCTAAATAAAAGCATGATTTCCTTTTTCATCTTCATCTGGCTGCTAATGACAAAGAGATGATTAGACTTTTTCATAATCCACAAAATAGAAGACATCCCCCTCCACACCTCGATTGTGATGAATTGTTGAGCAACAGCTGGCTGTTGAACTCTGAGTATGGTGTTTCTCTGGGAACGTTTGAGCAAAAAGTTATATTTTCTAGTGAGTTTTAAAAATATTTTCTTTTGCTACATTTTCTACCTGTCTCTATACACAGTCTTGACCCCACAGGTCTGTGGAATATGGGTGTCAGTAGTACAAATGGATGGTGCTGGGACACGTGCTTAATTTGCATTATGCTTGCTCTTTTTATCTGAATGGAGGCTAGTGTTGCATAACAGTTAACTATTACCGTGTGTAATGATTTTGGTTCTTATTTTTCCACTGACAACAGGACCACCACAAAACCATTTTTCCCTCTTCACATTCCAGTTTCTCTATCTGCTGATGACATTCCCTGCCCAGTTCTTTCGTATTTCCCTCCCTTCCAGTTTAACCAAAAAGGGACTTAACTACATTGGCTTAACCTTTCAGTAGCCTTACTTCATCCACAGAAAAATTTAACCTTTTACCCCAAAAGATGCCTTCATTCTCCCTCATCCCATTGACACAGAGCCCCACAATGTCCCCATTGACTTCTGAATTCCTCAGTATTTTCCTCAAGATTCTCAGGCTTCCAGTTTGACTGTGGCCTTTCTCTCTCTGAATCATTCTGTATTGTACTTTCATCCCTGCTCTCCCTTACCAAAGGCTTTGCCTTCTCCTACATGGCAAGCTCCCTGCATTTCCTTACATTTTCTCGTATTGTATTTGCTCATGCCTCTTAGATTGTGACCTCAGTTAAGCTCTGCTTCCATTCTTTGCTCAGTACAATTCTTCTCTTGTAAAGTTTTGTGTATACCCAGGGTGCTAGTTAAAAATCAAATAATAAATTCATTTACTTTACTTTTTTAAAAGGTACAACATTCTCATTCAAGCTGAGATGTATTTTGGAGCCACACAAATAATGATTCTAAATTTAAAGCCATCCAACCATGTTAAGGAACATCTAAGAAAGCGAATCATGTTTTAAAGTATGAACTGAAATGGTCTTTCTTTTTCCCTCTCAGTTTGAAGTATTGTATAATTCCTTCTAAATTCTAAATTTCTATCTTTACACTCTATAGCTACTCTGCACCATATAATTTCTTTTAGCTTTGTCGTATTGTCCAAGGAAACTCCAGTTGACTTTAGCTGCACTGTATGGCCTATGAAAAAATCCATATTATTTTAAAGTAAGTTGTGCTATAAATTGATTTAAAAGGCAGATCTGAAATATTTAAAAAATATTACAATTGGGTTTGTGTTCTGTTCTGAATTTCTGTTATTTGAGGGACCTTAAATACAATGCTTGTAGATCAACAGAGTGCAGTTTTGCAATGAAATATACAATTTAATACAGAAATTATTTATAGGGAGATTAAAGTCTAGGTTTGTCACTCATTAAATGGTACCTTCAAGTATTTTTTCATATTCAGCTCTGGAATTTGAATTACAAATCAGATGAAGGACTACCTGATGAAAAAATACTTGGGCTTCTTAGATCATGTCAAGATTTTGGAAACTTAACCCCTGCTCAGCATAAAGTCTGTGTTTGTAAGAACAACCTTTTGTCCAATGTTTAGTGTTTGCTTCATTCCGCCTTTAGTTTTTTTAATGATTGATCAGTAGCAATGGTACACACCTGCACAATTCCCTTCATGTTCGTCTGTTGGTAAGTGGTTTTGTTTTGCAAAGTACTGTGTGTATCATTGTAGAGCTGTGTCAGGAAAAAATCTCAGATCCCAATTTTGTGTTGTTTAATCACATAAACAGCCAGTTGAGTTAAAAAATGGTGAGGTCAAAAGAGTTTGCAAATGCAAAGATTCCAAGTTTGTGCTACACCTGTGCCTGTTTGCTGAAGGCTGACATTTTGCATAGTGACTTCAAAAAGTATCGTCAGTGACTGTGCGTGCCCTGGGCTGGAGCATTTTCCACAGCAAGCCTCTTCCAAAGAGCTATGCCAGGCAACCTGAGATGACTGATAACCCCGTCCTTCATTTTCATTTTGAGGTCTGAACTGCTCTCCTTGGAGAAGGTAGTCTCTCTCAGCTGAGTTACTTTCAAAGGCTGATGAAATTTGCTGGACAACTAATGAGTCTGCCCATGATGCGACCTGACATGACCATCCTCCTTGTAGATGGGCACTTGCAGGATGGCTCTCAGCCACACCTGTGTTTGCAGTAGACCACCCCTTAGCACTGTTCTGGAACTAATGGAAAGGGCAAATGCAGAAAATCAGAGGCCGAAGTCATATTTTAAGCCTAGCCTCTTACAGCATCTGGAGTATTACAAATCCTATACCATAATGTACTTCCGTTCCTTCAGGCAAAATCCAGACCAGTTTGCATTGCTCAGTCTGGGCAATAATTCAGTTAATCCAGTTTATTACATTTCTTTTGTGCAAATATTTTTAAAAGGTTTCTAGCGAAATTTACTCATTCCCATGGAGAAAAGCAACACCTGGCACTGCAAGGGACAAATGCAGTCTTCTCCTCTGTAGGATTCACCAGTGCAGTCCAGAATTATTCTGGAGGCAGTTGCCAAGCTAAACATGCAATAGGAGTTGTATTCCTCCAGATTTTGTACCATCATGATGAGAGGTCTTGGCCATTGCTAGAGTCATTCTTGGCATTTCTTCTTGGGCAGGCAAGGTGGCATGGGTAAATTTCTTGTATAAAAAGTGGACCAAGTTAGCCACATAAAGGAAAAGGGATTTCATATTTCTGTCTGTCTGTGATTTCTGCTCAACAACAGACTCTTAAGAAAGTCTTTGGGCTTGGCTGCAGTAAAGGTCTCACTATTTCTGTGGTTGTTTTCAGTGTTGCATATATGTATGTATACATATATGCATGAGATTAGTGTATTTATATATATATATTTATGGTTAGTGAATGTAGTAAAACATGTCAGTCTTCTGGTTTGTAAGTCAGTTAAATCAGTTTTCTGTCTAAGGTAAATCCATGTTGCAATTCCGTTACAGAATGTCATGCCTCCTTGCAAACCCAGCGTTTAACCAGCAATCAGGAAGAGAAAAGCAAAATTCTTGAGATATGTGTTAGACTTTCTATTCAAATGACTATGTGTGAGAGCTCTACACAGATTGCTGCATTCATTTTTATGTTTATTTTTAATCTAGTTTTAATTTGTCAGATGTTATGACAGAAATTGCAGTACTACAGTAATTTTTTGCAAATAAGCTGAAGAAATCAGGAGTACTGGTACAATTTAGGTCAGTGCCCAACAAGAAACACAGAATCATCAAAAGAATCCTGGCTTCAAAAATTCTCTTTTTTTCAGTGTGTTGTTTTGTTTGGTTTTTTTTTAAACCAATGTCCAAAATACAGCTATAAATACAAATCCATGGCTGAGGTACTGACAGGTGAAAGAGGTAGCTGCTTCCAGGAGCTTGACTGTGTGCACTCCCTTCGCCTCCATTGAAGAGGTGTCTCTTTGGATTCAGGGTCAGGCAAAGCTATGGATATAATAGGTGCCGTGGAGTATATAGCACGCTGTGTAGCCAGCTTCTAGTCTTCCCCACATGTCTGGATGTAGCTGTGCCCTTTCAGATACGTTCTGGTTTTATTTGTGCAATGTTACACTGAGACTCCTGTTGCAAAGTGTTAGTAGAAGGCTACTTAATGAAGTTTTGTCAATTCACACACATGCACTGTGTCCTTACAATATTCTTCTGTTTCTTGGAAGACAAAGACCTACTGAGGAATTGATCAGCAATGCCTGTAAAAACATGCTTTGATATAAGTATTTGATTCAGTGATTTGTGGACTCCATCTGCTACTTATTGCCCTAGGAATATTAGAATTATTTCCCCCAAGCATATGCCCAGTAAGTCGCTGTTCAGTGCAGTATAAATAATCAAAGTGTGGCGTTTTTTTCCTCACCTGGACTATTTATTGTGTTCAGTCTAATTCCCACTCTTTTTGTCAATCACTGAATTACAGAATCTTGTCCCAAATTATTTCTGCTATCTCATAATTCTAGAAGTGATCTTTCCTACTTTGCTGTACAACCAGTACTGCCTCTCAATTATTTGGTGCATATTTTAATTAAGATAATAATATTTTATATTTCCGATTATATTTTTGTCACCTCAGGGCTTTATCTGATTTTTCATAATTAAGCTATCAGGATAGTTGACTATGAATGCACTGTACAATTTGTTTTAAACAGAATCAGTTTTTAATGCTGCAATTAAGCTCTGATCATAGATAATACTCATGCATTGTACGTCTGTTTTCTGCAGCTCCAACAGAAGCTCCGTTACATCCTCACCTAGGTAGGTGATTTGTCATTCCTATTACTAAAACTCAGAATCACTAACTATTATAATAAAAAATCTGTAAGGTCATATGCAACTAGGTCTGGGGAATTCAAATAAAAATGAGATTTGTAAAAAATGAATTATGTCTATTTCTGATTAGTTGTTTCTTCATTGTGATTTTTATTGCTGTATATTTATTGCCTTTGAAGCCTTGTACTGTGAGTATATCATGCTGCAGAGCTTTTCTTCATAGCTGTTTATTAGAACATCTGTTTGCATGAGAACCAGGACTGGAGCACCCCTCCCATGAGGACAGGCTGAGAGAGCTGAGATTGTTCAGCCTGGAGAAGAGAAGGCTCCAGGGAGACCTTAGAGACCCTTCAGTACCTAAAGAGAACCTACAAGAGAGCCGCAGAGGAATTTTTTATAAGGGGATGCTGTAATAGAAAAAGGGGTAATGGCTCAAAACTGAAAGAGGATAGATTGAGAATAGCTATAAGGAATAAATTCTCTGCTGTGAGGATAGTGAGACCCTGGAAAAAGTTGCCCATAGAAGTTGTGGATGCCCCATTCCTGGAAGTGTTCAAGGCCAAGTTGTATGTGGCTTTGAACAACCTGGTCTAGTGAAAGGTGTCCCTGTCTTTGTCAGGGAGTTGGAACTAGATGATCTTTAAGGTCTCTTTCAAACCAAACCATTCTGTGATTCTATGACCCATAACCCTCTGTGTGGGACAGCACCTCACACCCGTGCTGTGTTCCTGGGAGGAAGATTTTGTCCCAGTACACCTCCAAGGTGTACCCAGGAGCAGGGCACTGACGCTCCTGCTCTCCAGCCCTGCACCCACCAAATCATGTGTTGCAGTTTGGTTAGTCCGGAACAAATTCGGAGTCCTTGACCAGTTTGAATAGCAAGTGACATTTAATTCCTTCTTTTTGCGGAAGTATTTGTAAAGAAGGATCTGTCTAACATAAATGTGGATCTGTCTTGGGATGTGAGTCTTGGGATGTGAGGTGGGTTTTTTGGTCATCATCCATAAAAGAGACTGTAAATCTTGGTGGAAAATTGGAGTCCAAAGTTTGGAGACTGATAGTTAGAAATATTTGCATTACATAACTCACAGTTTATGTTCCTTAAATGAATTGACGTTTCCTGCCAGCTCCACTGATAGCAACAGAGAAATTCCAATGAGCTCATGGATTTTTGCTTGTGGATTGTCAGAGTGCATATCTTGACTGTAAGAACTATAACACACTCACTAGATTTCTCATCCCTTTATGTACCCATGTCTCCAAAATCTGAATTCAGAAGGACTTTTTTCTGAACATTCAGAAAACGAACAATTTGGAACAAAATGTCTTAAAATATTTCCTGTGTAATTGATGATTTCGTGTTTTCATTCATCACACTTTGGTGATGGGGACACTTCTTTTTTGTGGTAGTATGATCTAAAGTAAGTAAAAAAACCTCTAACTAGGAAACCCCAGCTTTTGTAACTAGCATATCTTAAACAGCTGATTTTACAGTGCATTACTTTAGCTCTAGGTAAGGCAACATTTAGAAAGCACTGGATGATTACGCTGGATTTTTTTTCCTTACACTGCTTTCTTTTCTTTGCAGCTGAAATGCACAGTGACAGCATTATCCTACGAGATGACTTTGATTCTTACCATCAGCAAGAATTGAATCCTACCATGTGGTGAGTTTCAGACTTCTGCTTTCCTTTATACGCATTTGAGCAAATAAAAACGTTTTGGATATTATAGTATTTGTATTATATTAATTCTTCGATATCTGAGCTCACATTGCTGTAAACTCGTGTGTGTCTTTGCTCCATTAGGATGTAAATATATTGGTTTATTAATTAACTGATTAATGAGTGACTGAAAACAAGGAAAGAGCTGAGGAAAAGTAATCATTTCAATGTTAATAAAGTCGAGTATCCACCCCTCGGAGGGATGGACTCCTTAAGTCACTGCCACAGTTCTAAGACTCCAGAAGTAGATAAGAGGACAACATGGAGAGATGGCTGTTGGCTGAACCTGAAGGAGTGACACCCCCACTGCCACCTTAGCTCAGGAGTGGGGAGTTGGAAACAGTCACAAAATATTAGCTTTTAGTCAAAAGGAATGATCTTTTGACTCTTAGACAGACCTCTCCGTCTTAAATATTAATAATTTTACCACCACCTTGATCAGAGAGATGGGGTACCATTTATATTATATATATGCACAATGTCACAGAAGGGGAAGTTGTATGACTCTTATAGTACAAAACTGATTCTCTCCTGGATAGTGAATATATCTACAGGTCATATTATACCCAGATAAACACATATCGTGGTCTCAACATGAAGTTTAGAAGGATGGAGCCTCCTTTTTCTATATGAGATCATTACTGAGCTTCCTATTGCTTCCAATCCTATTTAATAAATATAACTAATTTCATTGATTTAATTCATACAAGATATAGAAATATTTTACTGGACTAGTTTATCTTGTTCAAATAAATTCTTGATGGGCATTTTAGCAATTACCTGCATTTGTTAGTTAAGAATACATATGTTCTGTGAAATCTGACTTCATTTTCCTTTTTATTAAGGCCTGTCACAGCTTTCCATCTGTTCAGGTCTTTCACAGTTTAACCATCTCATGTAAAAATGCTGTGATTTATGGAATTTTATGGATATTTCTATTTTGCACATACTCATTCTAATAATTTTTAATTCGTGCCTACAATTTTTGCTCCTTTTGTTCCTTTTGTATCAGCTCTTTCAATGTTCTACTGGACAGAGGCATTAAGGGCCTGCAATACCATACCATGAAAACCCCTCTTTCTTTATGGGTCTGAATAGATCAAGGACTCTTAATGGGTTACAGAATAGCTGCCAAGGTAGATAGCTCTAGCAGCAGTATGTTAAATGGACTTGAGTGGAAAGAAATGAGAAGAGACATTATTTCCCCGCAGATGTCTCATAACTCACAGAGGGCTTGTCTGTTGGGAGCCTCCATAATTTATTTATCCATTGCGCTCAACTTCAAATTCATCCTTGCTTTATGGAAGTCTCAACAGAGAAATTTCAGACTAAAAGAGCCCCCAGTTTTCTGCTTATTTTGTACCCAAGGTTTGGATTTGATCCCCCTGGAATAAACTTTCCCCACGTTGGTTGGTGAGTCAGGGCAGAAAGCTGGGTGCTGGGAGGGACAGTGCTGAAAACCACTGCAATCCTGAGACAGGTTTTCCTGCAATAACAGCAGAAAGCCAGCATTTTCAGCAATGCCAAATAGAAGTGGAGCACAAATAAAAGAAAACCTTAATGAGGTATCATGAGCTTTTCACCATAAAGGATTTGTACAGTAGCTCTGCCTCCAGTGAAGACCCGCTTAGTGGCAAAAAGCTCATTCTCATTTGGTTGTCCAGCGGGAGTTAAATCAGGAATTATTAACAGTTGTCGCCATCCATCCATCCTGAAATTACATTTTTTTTCCCCCTGGCAGCTGCTAAAATCCCATCTTTACCACAGACAATTGCAGTAAGTGCTGGAGCACTGTTTCCAGCCCTGCTCTGTCCTGGGCTGTGTGATCGGAGTGTGCAGCAGCATCTGCCTTGTGTGCACAGACACCCCACCAGGGCTGTGCCACCGGGGGCCTGTTAGGCTAAGCCACTCTAATAATTTCTGAAACCATTATTTGTGTAAAGATGAAAAGAGAAGTGTTTGTATTTTCCTATGATCTTTTCTTCGTAAATCCGACATAACACTGGCTTGGAAATTATTAATATTTTCCCACTCCTCCTGATCCCCCATCTGGCATGTGCAGTTCTGGCAGAGATGTACCATCCAAGTGCACCAGCAAAGCATTTTACAGCTTCTGTATGTGTCTGTTTTTATGAGTCCCAGCAGAACCTGTGTGTCACTCCATTGCTGGAAGAGGCTTCACATCAAATAACTATTTTGCACAAGGGCAATGTATGATTTCGAGACTGACTGCCTGGTTTTTATTAAATTCTGCTCTTTCAAATACATTAAAAGACACATCCTTCCCAGTAACAAACTGTTTCTTTGGGGGCCCAGGAACGGGGTAGGAGTGGGTACAAGTGTTTTCTAGAGATGTGGAGGGAAGAGAAAGGAAAGGCTGGGATAAGGCTCTTCGTAAACAGGAAAATCACAGCACCTGGGAATGGGTTCCTGACCTAAATTGCAGTTTTATGACTGAAAGAAAACTGCAGAAGCATCTAAAGTGGGAAAGGGACAGGGACAGGAGAATACAGGAGGGGACACATAAGGAGAAGGAAGGCAGAAGATTTCTGTGTGAGGAATGCAGAAATAGGTGCATGCCTCACATTTCTCATTTGCTTGGGACTCACCCACTATGAGAATTTTCTTGTGTGGTCTGTGCAACTAGTTTGTGTATTCCTTCCTTCCAGTGTGCAATCATGTCAGAATATGTCCCCAACCCATAGGCACAACTCTCCTTGGTTAAGCAGAGATTTCCTCATTTCTTGGGTCTTATTTGCCATTAAATTTATGAAGCTCTCATTTTGTGAAACAAATATGCTTCACACATTCATAAATGTCCCATTTATTTGATGTCTGAGATGTAGTAGCTGTGAAATTCTCGGTAGGTAAGTGATTCCCAATCCGTGGTAAACGTAGCACCAATGTCCATGCTCAGTGGCTCACTGCTGACTTGTGGAACTAATTAGACAGTAATATTTAGTGCATTTTTCAATGAGAAGTCCAATAGTACAGGTGACTAGTGGTCCATGAGACTTGCTGAAAACTGACAGAACAGTGTTAGATCAGAAAGATCAGGAGCCATGGAAGTAAAAAATGTCCTCTGTATTGGAAGGGAATTTGCTCCACTTTCCAGGGAAGGATCAGGGAAGGGCTGGATGAGAAGAGACTGGATATGAGGGGTATCAGGAAGACAGTCGAGGTCATTGAGAACCTGTTACTGTGACCATCTTGCCTCCATGTAGCCTCATAAAACTGCAGTGGACAGTATAAAAAAGGGTGCTATATAAGAGCTAAACAAGGTAAAACAAGAACAAATCTAGAAAAAAAAACAATCTGTTTAATCCTATGATAAATGTTTTAGTGTTAAAAAGTTGCAAAAATTAGTAAAGAATAGATGCTGGCATTAATGTATGCTTCCGTATAAAACAGTTTTAATAGTAGGACTGTAGAAAACAGGGGATTCAGTGCATTTAAAAGCAAAAAAGCCTGTACAGAAGCTTGTTACTGGCCAAACTTTCCTTCCCAACCCAATGTCATGTTTCATCTCAAAGCCTATCAGCACACCAAACAACAATCACTTACAGAAGACACACTTGTCAAAGATGGCGTGACGAATAGCTGAACTTGTGAAATCAATCAATAAGAAACAGAGATTCTCTTGGTCATCACTTCTTGATGGTGTATGAGAAATGTGCAGGTACAGTGATATTTCCAGTGGCAAAGAGGTGGAGGAAAGCTTTGTGACAGCAGAGAGAGGTCCTAAAGTGGTTTCCAAATTGCACTAAAACTGTGGGATTAAACTTCAGAAAGATTTATGTTTAAAAATCTCTTGGCAGTTTGAGATGTTTATCTTCTTTATAGTTCAGACATCACAGAAGACGTCAGTCAATATAATGTCCACAAACTCAGGTATTGTAGAGGGAAACGAGATGACGAATAGCGATGGGGGAGACAGCAGATGTTTCCCCTTCAGCAAAGTGAAGAACAATAGCAGAGAGAGGTGGGACTCTCCAATTCAGAGAGGAGAGCGATGGCAGCTCTGCTGAGAAGTCATCTCGATAAATGTGACACATGTCAGCAGTGGCAGCGAGTACCAGCTGTGAAGAGAAAGCTGAACTGATTTTGATGTGCTCAGATTTTAGACCAGGCAGGTGAGAAAGATAATGTAAGAAGCTGCACCCAGCCAGGGCAATTAATACTGTCTCCTGTTTATATAAATGGAAAAGAAATTAACCTTCCTGTCTGCACCAGGAGAGGAGCAAATTGGATCGTTTCTAAACACATAGTACTATGATGATGATCTGAGGAACAGCAGATCAATTATCTTGCTCTTCATGATTTCTTGTCAAGCTAGTGATCAAAGGTAATGCGTTTCAAAGAGAGCACAACAGTTTGAATCAAGATTCCCAACAGCCATCCAATTTCTTATGAGAGGAGTTATCCTAGAAAAGACGAGTGAAGAAGCTGCTGCATTAGCAGGACAGTGTTTCTGGATTTCCAGACAATATTTCATAGACCATATTACAGGAATAAAACAGATGAACAACTGAATCACTTTTTTTTTCATTGAAATATGAGAATTACAAAATTAAAATATCACTTGCATTATGTAGCTTGATCTTTCACCAGGGACTAAGTGATCTCTACAAAGTATTCATTGCCATGTCTATCTCTCTCTGCACATACCAGAAGTCCAGGCAGATGCTCCACTATAAAACTCAAAAATGTAGGGGCAGACAATGAATATAAATTTTATAAACAGCCAGAATCCTACAGGATTCCAGGCATTCTTCCGGTTCCTGTCCCTCTGTTCTTCAGTTATCAGAGTTTAAGGATCAAGTGACATTTAGATAGCAACAAAACATCCTCTGTGAATTCTGCTTCATAAATGAAAAAGACCTCAAAGATTTTTTCAGGTTTTTGACTTGGTTTCTGCAGTCAGGCTGCCCACAAACTCCTTCGTACTAAATTAATAAATATCTGGAGAGGTGTAATTAGTTGTCTCTGCAGCACTTAGCAACCTCTCTGAGAGCTTCTTCATAGTTTTTCCCCTGAAAGGTGAATGTGTGGGTAGACTTCAGCTGGCCTGGACTCTCTGTGGAATAGCTGGACTATGCTAGGAACCTTCTGCACACGGCAGGGTGATATGCATGGAAGGAAAGCTGTAACACCTGGAACAGAAATCCAGTTTCTAAAGTGATGAGTAATGTTTTCTGACATGCGTGGTTTGTGTGTCCAATTAGGAATTATGTATGTATAGAGAAACCAATCGTCCTTGAACACGTGTCCATGCTCAGGTCTATAAGAATCACAGCCTCTGATACAATAAAGTTCCTGTTCCTGTCCTGTTTTCGGAACAAGATGATGTCGTTTCTTTGACCCACCTCTAACTTTACGACGACAGGTGAACAGAGCGGTCACTCTGTCACTAGGAATATGGGATGTGACAAATACAAATAGAAGCAACAGCAAGGCCCATGTTAAAGCAGCTGAGGTGTAGGAGCCTCTTGGCGCCCAGTTTTGGGGAGGGTCTGCAGCCTCAAGCCTGCCCTTGGGGGAAACAACCCTGCGGGAGTGGGGGCAGGAGGGGAACCAATCCCAAACCCTTGGCCTCAGCTGTTCCCTGTGGTAGCTACACAGTGCGGGGTTACATGTGGTATATCAGACGTGCAGCAAGGATTTTGTGAGAGTAACTTAAGGGTAGATTATACATGTGAGAGTTCAACTTGGCTTCCCACGGTGAGATGTTTCGTATTCAGCAAGCAGGGACACCTTTTTTTGGAGGGGGGACACTTTGCAGAGATCAAGTACTGACTCACAAGGGCCTTTCATGAGAGGCAGCTCTTAGGACACCATATGTACAGTTGCTCAACCTTTATATTCACCTCCATGACAACAAATAGTCCAATTTGAGCACCAAGATAAAGCAGTGTGATTTTTACAGTTTGCAAGCTTCATGTGGCCTCCAACACAATTTCTGATTTCCATTTTGAACGTGGTGTGCTCTTCCTGCAGGTCTGAGTGCAGTAACTGTGAGGTTGGAGAGCACTGCGGGGTGATAATGCACGGCAACGCTGTCACTTTCTGCGAGCCATATGGTCCCAGAGAACTGGTAAGTGAGGGCTGGCTCATCTGCCGGGGCTGGGACTGCAGGCTGTGCATCGGAGCTGCGTCAGCTGCAGGAATGTTGGTGCGCGCTGAACATTCAGTGGAGAGGCTCTTCAGCAAGGTGATAGGCCCCCTGAAGGACACCCAGGAGCATCCCAAGGTCTTAAACTATAGATGCTAACCAAAGGTTATTGCAACAGTCTGCAAGGGACAGTCTCTTGATCTGGTGTGTATCCAAGTTATTTGAAGTGTCTCTGAAATGCTGAAAAGTCAAGGGAATAGAACTGTGTTGTCAAAGACATCACACTCTTTTTATTTCCAACAATGAAATAGAGACAGGCTTCATTTTTCTTCTATTATTTTATTAATCATGTCCTGTTTTTCTTGTCGCTGTTGACAAATGATAATTTGGTTGTAAAACATCACTTGTGAACAATGAATCCCACAGACTTAAACGCAGCCTGGAGCAAGCACCTGCCAGTCTCAGGAAAGTGTATGTAACAGACTGAGTCATGATGAATGGAACAGAATTCATTTTGCTGGGGGTTAATTTGGTCATAAAATTGCTGTAAGAAACATCGTGGTGCAATTTGTATGAACTTGAGATCATCTGGGTGTGTAAAATGAATTGTGATACATGTCCACATGCTAACACTGGGCAGATACCTGAAATTATGTACATAAAGTGGGAGCTCTAGAAAGAACTGAAAGAATAAAAGGCCAGAACAAAGCCTGTGTATTTTAAAATTAATTTTCATGTTTTCAACAGTCTTCTGAGTGGAGGGAGAGGCTGATTAGAGCTATTTGAAGAGCAAACATGGAAGAGGGCCATAAAACAAGTGGTTCTGGCCAGGCACCTTCTCTTCATTTCAGGCACTGACAATTCTTTTCACAAGGTTAATTTTACATCCTTAGCTGAGACCAGAATTCCACAAATGCAATGTACATATTGCTGCTGTGGTGAATGATAGTTAAAAACACATATAAAATAACTTAGAAATTTTACAGATAAAGGACAATTTCTGGCTCCAGCCAGGGAATCCTGTCAGGGATGCTAAATCTCCTCTCTGCTACTTTGCATCCTATTTGAATGTAATATGTTTCTCTAACTGCCTTGAGAAGAGATGCATTGTTTTATGTGCTGTGAAGTGACACCACTGGGACCTTTTTCCCATTTTTTAAGTTTATTTTTAGTTCTAGTATTGAGCATAGGTAACACTACTTGAAAAACACTCTGTTTATGACATTTAACAGACCCAGAGTCCCAGCTCTGAGGGTTCTGACCTGTCATTCATTAAGTGTTTCCCCCTCCTGATATGTAATTTAGCCGGTCAGGAATTGGCTTCAAAATACCGTGTTGGACTGTATTTTTCATATTGCCATGGGGTAAAATAGCACTACCATGGCATCAGGAACTTGGAAAAAAATTATGATACAGAAGTGGTGTGATTAAATAATCAGCAGAAAAAAAAATCATCATGCTTATATACAGCTAGCAGTCTAATAATGGAAGTATTTATAAATATTATGGCAGTGTTGCAGAAAAATCAAATCCTTCTGAAGGAATGTGCTAATGGCTTAACATTATGGATGAGCACAAGACAGAGTTCAGGCCAGAATTCTGATCCAGTTTTATTTTTGAGTATGGACATACCTTTAAATCCCTGCTGTCTTAGAATCAACCAGTTTCTAATTTGTAGTTATTTGGCAATTTCACAGCATATCTCTTCCTATCACAAATTTTAAAACCTGTTTTATTTCTCCATGAATTTCATCAATCCTATTCTGTCTCTGCTTGAAATGTCTCTTGAAATCTCTATTCCTTTTGCTAGTTCCTAATACATGGATTACTGCATTAAAATACTTAGTCAGGAAGAGTTGTATTTGCAAAATATACTCTATCAACAGCTCTGACAGCTGCTGGTTTGCTTCCTTGACCTCCCTCTCTTCTCCTGACTCCCAACAGCCGCCTGCAACTGCAGGCAGAGGGCTTTTTGTTACCAGCCATCTCTGCTGGTGAGAATTTACTGCTGCCAAAATCCTGGAAAGATGTACAGCATCAGAGCTGTTACAAGCAAAGGAAAATACCTACTAAAAGCTCCCTACCTGTTTCTCTGCAGTGTCCAAACTTAGTAGTCTTTTGCAGAACTTTGAAAAAAAGTTTTTAGTAGGTCTTTTTTTCCAAAGCGTTGCTGAGATGATTCACAACATGTCTCTTCTAAGTCTACATGAACACCTCTTCTGCGATAACTGATACATTTGATTTCTTGGTGATGTGAGCCACTGAACCTTGATAAAGGTTTTGTTTTCAAATTATAACTTGCACAACATAATTAATTGAACGTAAACTGACATAATAGGTGCTCATAACTCAAATCAGAAAGATTTTATTATTTGTCATGGTAAATGTGATACCTAATACTGGCAGATTAACTTAAATGGGAATGTGACTGTGTTTTTAAAGGTGTTATGTAAATGCAGCTTCCCTATTCTTGTTTAAAAACTGAAATTGCCTGTTAGCACATATAGTCTTGTTATCAGCTAATCTTCAGCGCACTTAGTGAAAATCCCATTCCTTAACATTTGTAAGAAGATCCTCTCTGTATGTAATATGTACATAGAAAAGAAACAAAACACACAGAAAACCTCTTGCCAACTCATGCAGGTCTCCACCCAGTATTTTCAAATGCATCATTTAATTAATAACTCAGCTAGGTGGATACATCACCACCACAGCATGCCTTGCTTGTTACGTAGCAGTATCATGAAGTCCAACTTTGAAAATAAATTGAAAATAATGAGATGTATTTCACAACACACTAGTGTATTTTATTTTATAGCATTTTCAGGAACACGGTTTTAATTTGAACTAATAAAATGTGGAGACACTGAAAGAAGAGAGAAAGAGAGGCCTCGGAGGAGGGTGGTGTGCTGAGTACAGAATGAGCTGCTGGGTGTTTTCTGTCAGGTTCTCAGTCTTGTTGGGATGTGATCACTGTGTAGATGCTACTACAATATTTCAGTGTACATACTGTGTAGTGTCACCAAGGTTTTGTTTGCTTTGGTGTTGAAGATTTAAGTTCTGTTATTTCCTCTTAATATTTCATTATTTTAGGTTTACTTAATGGTATTATTTATTTATGGTTTTTTTTTGGTCCTTGTTCTGTGCTGAGAGAAGTGAAAACCATTCTGTATATACAAATTTACACTAAGCTGACCATAACCCACAGAGTTCATTTTGTCAATCTTCTAAGCAGTGATCAAGCACCAGTGTTGCACATAAATGTGCTTTTTTTTCCTAGATATTAGTACAATGGAAAAAAAAATCCATATGATGATATATCAATAATCAAAATGACATAACGAAAATGTCCACAATCACTCAACCTGAAAAGGCTGGCGATTAACAGTTCTATGCACTGGAGATGTAGGTGTCTGGAGATTTTCCATGCTTTCAAAGAAAAGCAACTGAAGAATGTATTGTTTTGCTGATCTAACAAAACTATTTGCTTCTCTTCCCACAGACCACCACTGGCCTTAACACAACTACTGCATCCGTCCTTCAATTTTCCCTTGGTAAGTTTAGATTACTCTTTCACCTCAGAAAGTGTAAAAAGTCATTTCTGCAAAGGAAAATGGCTCTCAGTTTTACCTTTCTGGTTGATGTTCCACTTGACAGGGTCTCTAAGATCTTTTAAAAATGCCAGTATATTCATTCATCTTCTGACTCAGAGCTCCTAATCTAAATTTTGGAACCGAGAAACCTGAGTGGATACTCTGATGATGAGAGGCATCATCTTGGCTGGGTTTTGGGTTTTTTCGCTAATTTTTTAACCTGATGTTTAACATTATAATCTCTTGCTCTTCCTCTAAAGTGTTATTATTGTTTCTAAAAAAGGAAGATGTTTAAAATTTGAATCCCTTGATATATTTCAAGTCACACATAGGCAGTGGTGTTTTTAATACATCTGTACAAAGAGAATAGGTAGGGCAGAACAAAATTAAATGCTATTCTGTTCGTATTATCAACAACATGGTTGTATGTTGTATTACTTTGAATACTGTGAGTTATTGCACATTTCACTGTGCAGTTGTGGCTATAAATTAGAGTAGAATTTGTGGCTTGGGCCAAGGGCAAATTTGGAACACACTTAATTTGTTAACTCATATCTCAGTGTTTAAAATATGAAGAAAAATTATTCTTGCGTTATAAATGGCTCAATAAAAAGGCTAGCAGGAAATGTAACCTGCTTCCTCAGTGGACCCCTGGATATGTATTTCAAAATCATATTCCAATTTTTTTAAAAGTAATTCTCCAAAAGTATCTAAGCAGACGTGATTAAACTCTGGCAATCTCAGTTGGAAATAAGAACTACCAGGTAGCTTGGCTAGCTGCCTGGTTTTTTTTTAATGGATTGGAAATCAAAATCCTAGAAGGCTCAGAAATACATCATTTAAGTTTTTTACCTGAATTGTTCATTTGGGCATTTGAAGTCATCATTACCTGCCATTGAATGTGAATAGATCTTACTTTGGTATCGAACCTTTTATTTTGAATTACTGGTTTTTAAAAGCCAGAAAAATGTATCCAATCCTCAACTGAATTATTGCATAAAAATTGGGCGCCTCAAATGAAAACCAAGAAGTTGCTGCCCTGCAGTTTCAATCAGCCAGTGGAAGGGTACCAGCTCACTTGATCCACTAGGACATGTCCCTCCCTGCAGAAGCCCTCCCACCCTTGGCTGTGCCCGAGGAGAGGTGACTTCTATAGTGCTGCAAGTTTGAGATGATGGAGGAATTTTGCTTTTCATGGAAATTTACAAAAATCTTCTTTGGATTGTCCTTGGAGTGACGCAGAGTGGTTAACAGGGTTGGTAGGTACATGTTTGCTAGCACAGCTCAGCGGCTGGTGGGTGCTGCAGGCCAACTGCAGAAGGGTACAGCCTCCCAGAAGTTTCAAAATTAGACTTAAGATATCACTGGGAGCCTTTGTTCCTATCAGGAATGTCAAATAAAAAGAAGGGTAAGAAAAAGCTGAGCAGGAATTTCTCTATATGACAGGGTTGTCATGCATATATGGTAAAAATACCTTAAACCATAGCAGTAGGAACCAGTAAAATCCTTGGTATGGTGGAGCAGGAGAGGGGTGGATACACATGTGAGTAAATCAGATTTCAGCCTGAAGTTCAAAATGTATCATATTTCCCCACGTTCCTCTGTTGAGCTTGAAATACAGCACAGATTGGTTTTGTAGCTGATAAGACCGGCAGGAGCCAGGGGACTGCTGCTGAGCTCAGCAGTACTTGGCTTCAGAATCCAGCTTATTCCCAAATGTCCGATTTAATCATAACCCTATTTAGGGATTCATCCAAGGGAATTGCCTTTTTTAGAGAATGTTTACCTTTTTCTATCGACCATGGAATAGCTTAAGCTGTAACCTTTTGGGGGTGTCTTTATGTTAATTTGTCACATGGCTTTGGCCACATTAAAGTGCATACCCTTTGATTTCTCTCACCACTAATTATGAGATGGAATT
This sequence comes from Grallaria varia, assembly GCA_013396735.1. NCBI lineage: Eukaryota > Metazoa > Chordata > Aves > Passeriformes > Formicariidae > Grallaria > Grallaria varia. Next base: position 91,245 of record VWZG01004973.1, on the reverse strand, counting down.
TTGTATTTGCAGGTATATAGGCAGATTAGAACTAGGAAATGGAACAAAAAATAATATAAGATCCTGGTTCCACCATAAATGCTAGATCCTTTTAAACTGTGTGATCAGAAAGGGTAACACACTAGTGAATTTTTCATTAGTTGATATTCTGTGTAGTCTCCTTCATGTATCTCCTATTTGGTAGTCTTGCCCTTTAAAGGGCAAGGCAGTTGAAAAGGTGCACTTAAGATGAAGGCTTAATTGGGATGAAAAGATAATTAGTAAGGCGTTTTCAGCACACGGGACAAAATTAATATGCAGTATCCTTTCTGAATGAGAGGGATTTGTCTGCCATGCAGCATTCACTCAGGGCTGGTGGCTTTGCCCTTTGGTCCAGGGCTGGAGTGGTACTTACACTCATGCACAGAAAATTTTGATTCCTTCAAACGTCTTAATCATCCATCACTACATTTCTCCAAGACCAAATACTGACATGTCTAGCAGTTTCCCTTAATGTTCAGTGGGGTTGTTAATTGAGATATTTAAAGCAATGCCTTTGGGCTCTCTCAGGCCAGAACATCTGATTCAACAGCTTGGGAATTGCAGGCTATTGCAAAAAAGCCCCTGGACTCGGGTGCCACACAACGTCAGTCTGATTCATTAGCTGAAATAGTCCCTATTTCTCACTCCAGATCTCAGCCTTGTCCCCTTAGCTACATCCCTGGACTTCTCCAAGGCTGAACACGATCTGTCCTTTGCACAGACCGCTGTGATGGATGGTGACTCACAGTACAGGGAGATTAACGACTGAGCTAAACACAGCAAGGAAGAGGCACATGAAATGCATGAGGAGAAGAGGAAAGGCTTTAAGAGAGCAATGCCAAGGTGTGAGTGTGCAACCTGGTGTGCCCATGCGTTGTTCCTTGGGTGTCCTCTCCAAGCGTATGCTCTGGTGGCAGTGGTGTGATAAGTTTGTCAGTATCATGTACTGGATAAACACATAATCTTTGTGAAGCAAAGTTCTACTTTAAAATTGCTTTCCCTTCAACTTTCATGCCATTATCACAAAGATCCTCTGTCATTACTAGAGAAAATTAGCAAACCTCCCTCCCTCACTAATTTTCTAAAAAAATCTAATCTCCTTACTATTTTGCATTAAACCAAAATTGGTTTATGGGGGAAGGGCTGTCTTTAATCTTCTGAGAGGGAATATGCCTTCAAACATTACAAACATTTGACACTTCAGTTTCATTGTTTAAAGATCAAACCATTAGTCTTGCAAACAAAGAACTGACCAAAGGTTCAAAAGATTTTTTGTTTTACTTGGAGAAAAACCTTGGACTTGGACTCTCCCTTCCAAAGAATTATTATAAACTTCCACAAAGATTGGGCTCCCAAATGTACCAGATTTCACTGAGTCAATCATTAATTCTTACTTTCAGTCCCCCTCAAAGCTACCTTTCTATGGCAAGTATGTGACTTGCCATATTTAAAATTGGTTTCTGATCATAAACCATTTTTCCCTAATTGATTTTATCTGAAGTATGGTCATTTCGTATGTGTAACATTGACATACGTGTCACTGTGACAAATGAATACTCGTACAAGAATCTCAGCATGATGCAGAAAAATAATAATAAAGACAGTAACTAAATATCTGGTAGGCACTGAGAATACCATTGAGCTGGCAAAGAAGATGCAACTCTCTGAGAGCATTATTTGCTGTTAACATGAAAGACTTGAAGATGGAGAATGCATGAAAAAAGATGATCTTCAATGCCAGAAAGTTGTCAGGCCTTGCACTGGAAATTCATTAGGTTTCTTTGCTGCATGATCCTATGCTTAGTCCCTGCTATTGCTAGAGGAAAGACTTGACACAAAGTAAATATGGATCTAGCACATCAACCTTCATTAAAAACAGTTTTCAGCAAGGTTTTAGTTGTAGGCTTTAATCTGGGAGAGTGCTTTGTGATTTTGCCAGATGGACTCTGTCCTCTCAGGAAAATCCCAGTAGGTATTATCCAAAAGACGGGTCATTCACGTTAAGATTTGCTCACTGGTCTGGAACCAACAGCATTTGGACCTTGTAGATTAAGAATGATCCCTTTCTCCTGCTGCTTCTGGGCCAGAATAGAATAGGACTATTTCAGATGGAGGGGACCTACAGCGATTATCTAGTCCAACTGCCTGACCACTTCAGGGCTGACAAAAGCTGAACTGTGTTGTTAGCATCTTTAACATCATCCAGTCACTCTCCCACCTATTGCTATTGCACCTTCCATTGTTCCAACTTATTTTCTATGAACATCCATCAGATGACCAAGTGTATTGTTGATTACAGTATTTGTCAAGGATAAAACCTACAGGGTTCCATATGGATAAAACTAATCTGTTACAATCACTAACAATACCTGGCAGTTGCTTATCAATCTCCCTTAATATATTTCTAATGGAACCCTATAGTGAGGATAAATGTATGTATCTATTTGTTTTAATATGGTTAAAATACTACGGAAGAAATATTACTATTAGTATTCAACTATTCAGGACTTTTTGGTAAGGACAAAACCTCACTAATTCAGGGGGCAGAGATGTTACCAGGGTGATCTTCATTCAGTGGTACCCACTTTTCTATTTTCTATCTTCCTCAAAAGGAAATAAAATGCCAAACTTTCTGCTTTTACATGCATAAATATTTCATTGACAATCTCATCAGATAATCAATTAAACCAGTAACAAAAGTAATAATTTATCCAATCTTGTTCAACACACTTTTCACTCCTGTAACTTTATTTTCTGGCTGAGTAATCGCCTCTGCCTTCACTTCAAATTTCTTGAGCTTTCAAAATCCACCAGACCATCAGCTGTACTTAACTGCAGAGTAATTGTGTTACCTGTGGTGACTTCAGATTTATACTGGCATGTTTTTTAAGAGATGTACGTGCAATACACATACAAAGGACTTCCATGTGGCTTAGTTTATTTACAGTCTGGTCTTAATGCTGCTGATTTCACAGTCCTCAGTGACTGTACTGGAGAAAGCTATTGAAAATATGCTATTGGTTGCATTTGATTAGCGTATGCGTAAGGGTCACAGATTTGGATAGAGATCTTTGACATAATGATTCCAAAGCGTTCTCATGTTATGTCCTGCCTCAGCCTAAGGTGTCAGGTTACTGAATCATTAACCAGCAGCCTTCCTTTCTTTCCCTGAACTGCAAGGTCAGTAGGATCTACATGAGAGCTGTTTTACTCAGAAAATCCATGGGCTAAGGGTCTCGGTGATGTTTGTTGAAGACAAAGCGCAGGCAACATTTATCACCTTTAGAAAATAAAATGCAGGTTTTTTCAGGCTCATTTTTTCCCTTTACTTTTTGCAGTGACAATTTGCCATTGTTACCAGTGTGAGTCTTACAGAATTAAATTATAAAATGTATTTGATTATATAGATAATGTAAATACTTTTTTGCTTTGATGCATATTCAATCTACATAATAATCATCATCATTAGAAATGTTGAATGTGCCCTTTGGATTAGCCCTTACCTGCCAAGCTTTCATGCTTCAGAAAAGTAACATTTACATCTCTATTAATCTCAACAAATAGGAGATTGTGATAGACAAAAAAAATCTTACAAAAATAAATAGTGCAGCTGATTCACTGACCTCCACGTATTTCTGTGGAGGAAGCAGCAGTCTCTCTGGGCTGTCCCCTGGACCAGCATCTGGAGGGCTCTGCAGAGCATCTGCAGATGATCCCATCTCCTTCCCACCAAAAATATCCCGGCCCCACTTTGGCTCAGCTGTGTGGACAACCACGACTGCATTTGGCCCTGCGTAACAGTCTGAAGCCATTTATTGGCATGTCCTTATCATTATCCTCTGCTTGGATTCAGACCACTTGATAGAAGACATTCAAACTTGTTTTGCTAAATAGGCCTTAGCTTTGGCTGAAAGGAACTATTGCTGATGATTTTCTCTTAATTTTCCGTTTTGTTTAGTCAGCTTTACAATTAGAAGCTATCAGATGACTGACAAATGCTGTAATAGCCATTTTGTGAGATAGCACTGGGCTTACCCTCAGCACAACTGCATAAAGATGAGCAATTTCCTTCAGAACTGCTATGAAAATTCATGTCCATGTCTCTAGAGAAATAACAAAGTGAAAAATAACCCCTTTCTGAATCTGGCATGGAAGAGTATTTGGTCTTTTAAATCCCTCACCACCTTGTTAGCTGAACACAAAAAAAAAAAAAAAAAGGAAGAAACTGCGGTGACAAATGTTTTGGGCACGTTGAGCCACCTCCTTTGCTTTAGTCACCATGCAGGTGATTTCATCCAGCCACCCAAGTTTCTCCTGGTCCAGTGCCTTCCAGGAAGGACCAGGTTTTCTGTGCAGGCTTGGTACATCCATACAGTCGTGTTGATAGTGGTACCAGCAGGGAAGAGGCAGTTCTGGTGGCCACAAGTCAGACAGACAACCTTGCATTAGGTAAACAAGGAGAACTTTTGGGCTAGCATGAGGTTCTAAAGGATTTCATTGCTGGGAAACTCACTAATAAAATTGTGTTAGAACCCTGTCTGAACTGAGCTTAAAAAATGTATAAAACCAGTTTTTACAATAGGTTTTTTAAAGCACTATTTTGTGTAAGAAATTACAATTATGGAATGAAGCTTCATTATTACTACTTTTAGATCCAGTTCCCTTCGAAGCAACAAGAACACAGCACTGAATATATTTTGAACAAACCAGGTTGTTTTGTCCTGATTTCTTTTATATACATTTGTGAAAAGCTTGAGAATTTGATACAATTCAATGTCAAAATTGGTGTCATTCACCATTCTGCATTTCTTCTGCTTGTTTCATTTCCCATTTATCTCTGATACAACAGAATCACATTTTTTTTGATTGGCTACCCAAATTGCCATTTGCTATTGCCTGACATGAAACCTACTAGTTTCCCTTTCCTGGTGGAGAAGTCCTCTGAGTTGATGCATATGTTATAAATTGCATCTAATGTGAAAGAATAAGACAGGTAAGTAATAGCATCTAGTACTCTTCACATGGCATGTGGAAATGTTGGGTGTTGCTTATTGATTTCGCTGAGTTATACAAGAAGGGCTGCCGAGAAAATACCTACATTGAAACCAGGGTTTAAAGCTGATGCTGTATTTGACAGACATTTTAATGGCCTTGGGGCAAAATGATTTGTGTTGTTTTGGCAAGTCCAAGGTTACAATGAAATACTGTCTTTATTACTTCGTACAAGGGCCTCTCAGCCACTGTTGGGATTTAAAATGTGAGTGTTGCAGATTTACTACATAGAGAAAAGCAGAAAAAATAAACAGAGCTGCAGGATTCAGATCCAGGGCAGGTTGCCGTGCCACCACCTCACACTCAAACGTGGGCCATTATGGAATTGGTTGCTGCAAATAATAAATGCTGGATTGCAGATGGAGTTTCATCTTAATCCTGCTCATATCGTTGTATGGGGATAACACTTTTGTACGATTAAAATTTTCCATTTTTGAATTAACTCAAACAACAAAGCATCTGTACTTCCTCGGGGGGAAACAGAGAAGACTCCAGCTCAGCAAAATGCTCCTGGCTCTTTCCAGTGGATGAGGGAAGGGGTTTCCATGAAAGCAAAAGCAGATAAAAACAGAAAAGCCTATCAGGAATTGCAAAAAAAAAAGCTTTTACCAAACTAATTATTATCTACTCATATATAAATTTAAAGGCAGGCAATCAGTTTTATAGGGTTTCAGAAAATACCTCAGCTTAGAACTTGGCTTGAGAAAAAATATTTCCCAGATTTTCTTGGCATCAGGGAATTACCCTAAAGCAGGCAAGGAAAGGACTTTCAAATCTCTGTCTTCAAGATACCTCCTTTTACACAGGAGTTCTTGGGACCAATGCATGTTTTCTGCTGCCTTTCTAGAATGGACTGTAGAAATCTAAGTAAAACTACCTTTACTTTCCTGCATTTTAACCATCTTAACCCTTCCTAAGGGTTTTTTCATACCCTTACCAGCACCTTGTGGTGCTCGTTTTCTTGATTGCAGACCTTTGCAGCTGACCTATGGTGCTAAACACAGTTACACAGAATGTCTGTTTTACTTACTGATAGGTATTTGTGTGTTACTGAATTACTTTAAGGTGGTAGCATGTGCGTGTTGCCCAGCTTTATTGAAAGCTTACCCTCTCCCTTAGAGGATCTCCACGTAGTCTGACATTAACTATTCAATGGCAATAATGTTGAAGCGTGCAATACGGGTGTATCAGTAGAGAATGGTTGCCAAACACAGGGGTTACTGCATGGTCAGACATTCAAGAACAATTGTAAGAGTATTTTTGGAGCATTAATGGTACTATTGTTTCAGTAGCTGTAATCCCTGGGTGTCCATTTCATCCAGGTCTTAACAGGTTTTCTCCCTTCACCTTCAGCTCTATATGATGTTAGTGCACTTAAGAACATGTTTAAATTTAGAAGCATCATGTAATTATTTATTTGGCAACAGACATGTTACCCAAGCACATACCTAGTGGCTGGATCTCATAAGAGACTCTATAAATAGCCGAGCATCTTTACCTTAGAATAAATTGGAAACTGGCATAAGGGAAACACAGGGTTCTGCCTGGCTTGTTTTTCTCTCCTTAACGTTCTCAGCACAAAGAGCAATATGAATTGTGATCTGATCTTGTGCATTAGAGGAGAACAAGTTTGTGTGAGCCCAGGAAGCACATCGTATCTCTGAATATAAATAGACTAAGAGGAAGTTGAGCCAGATAAGTATTTCCTCAGACTTCTCATGTAAAAGAAATTAGCTGCATTAATTCATAAAAAGTACATTTGCTGTTATTGGAAATCCTGGCAGGAGGTGGTGGGAAGACACCCATGGGTGGTCACCTGCTCCAGTGCTCCCCCCATGCTCCAACCAGGGTCACCCTCTGGGAAAGGAGGCTCGCTCAGGGCCCCGTCCTGAGGTTTAACCTCAGATTAGTTTTTAGTTTTTTATGATTAATTTTTATCAAATGAATTTGCTAATTGTCCTTTTCATGTTTTAAAGTTCTACAGCGGAAGCCTTTTGGCACGCTTGTGAACCCTTTATTTTTCTTTAGATGCGAATAACTACCCAGCATTTTCAAAATAGAATGACAGCCTCAATATGCCACTGAAACAAAGTTGGCTGCACTCAGAAACCTTCAGAAAATAAACTGTTGAGAATTAGCATTACAAAAGGCATAGTTTTCACTAATGCTGGAGTAGATCTTATTCTTATGGAAAGCAAACACCATTAGCGTTTTTGTTTCCTGGTGTCAGGTATTTATCTCAGATTGTTTATCAGAACACATACACTGGTGTGGACAGTCAAAATCCTTTTCTCACAAGGGGCAGAAAAGCAGCCAGCAATAAATATATTTCTTTCCATGAAAAGGTAGCCTATGATCACAGAATACAGTCCTTATAGTTTTTAATTTGAATATTTTTTACACTCAGAATATTTCTTTGTACTCTGAACTTATTCTATAAACAAGGAGAAGCTTTTAAAAACAGTCTAAAGGTCTAGAAGCTTTTAAAAACAGTCTAAATATTTAAAACGTCATAATTAAAAATGACATTTGTAATTAAATACAAAGTTGTGGCTTCAAAGAAAAATTAAAATGCCCTTGTGACCTTCTCTTGAGAAAGTTTTCAGCAGCAGAATGGAATGAACAGTGAATTGCATATTTCTGTACCAGTGCTTCCAGTATATCCAGCACAAAATACTCAGTCGTTTAAAATGGTTAAAATCATCTGGTTCTTCATCAAAAGCCAGTATAAACACACATCTTAAAAAAAAATTTACAATCCATGGAGCATTTGTTATACTAAACTGTACAGTTCATTACTTTGGAAAATAAAATTAACAAGCTATCCAAATTTGACCACTAGTAACTTATACTACCCAGTTTGGTTTAATTCAAGCGATATCAGCAAATCATAATCTTTAGCAAGTACTAATCATTATTCATCCCATTAACAAAATGAGTAAAAGTAATCTAGAATTAGATGAACTGGATTCTTCTCAGCCCCCTTTTGTTTTTCAGACTGCAGCCAGGACACAGTTCAAACCCTTCTACAAATTTTTTGTTTAAATCTTTCTCATGCAGTTCCACATCATACTCGTTCTCCTTAAAGCCAGCATTAAATATTTCATCTGCTTATCCACGGAAGCACTCGCAGGAACTATCAAGAGGTTGTCAAGAGGCGCAGGACGTCACACTCTACAAGGAGCAAAATATTGCTCCCCTTGCAGATGGCACCCAGTTTTATCTCAGCGAAACACCAGCTTCTAATCAGTGTTGTTAAGAAATCTTAGAGACCAACAGCTGTATGGCTCGGGTGTCTGTAAATCTGACACAGTTGGAGGCAAAGCTGTAGTGAGAATTAATCTTGCCTGCCATTGTCAGCCGGGATACAAATAACAGAATACCTGGATACAAATAGCTGATATGTGGTGCTTTCATAACATCCCTCCTGATATACTGTGCTCTCAGTACCTCTACCCACACGACATTTGAAAAAATAAGATAGGTAAAATATTCATTAGAACTTTAGAGGACATTGGAGGAAACTAAAATCAGTTTATCAAGACCTAAAATTAAAAAAGACAAAAAAGTGATGACCATTTCAGTTGGACACGCTGTGGGTGGTCAGCGCTGGTCAGGTCCTAGCTATGGGTTACCAGTCCTCTGAAATAAGCAGCAAAGCAACTGAAAAACATATTTTTGTTTCCCTTTTCTATTCTTTCCTGTCTAGCTAAGCAGAATTAACAAAGCAGCTGTCAGGAGATGTTTAGCAATCCCATACTCTGCCAGTCAAAACCCTCCTCTATTACCATCGGTGCCTGGACTAAACTTGGGGAAAATTTTATTTTATTGACATTTGGCTTGGTAAAAAATCCAAGCATGTAAAGCACCAGCCAAATAAATCAGTGTTTCAGAATATTCAGCATATGAAAATGGCTGGATTTTATAACAGAAGCTGCTCATAATTTTTGATAACAGACAAAATTGCTGTCTGAGCTTGAAATGTATCATTTAAAATTAAATCCATGAAGGTTGTCTCTACTCTAGCTTTTCTCCAAAAGTTTTGGAATTCTGTGAACTTCACATGAAAGCCTATCAAAAGGAGTAAAATAACTCCAAAGGAGAAAAATACTTCGTTCCTGAAACACAAGGACAAGCTTTCCTGCGTGTATATAAAAAGAAAGAATTTGGTTGTTCTTGGTTGGAGGATGGTTTGTTGTGTCCCTCACCTCCAACAGATAATTACACATGCAAGCCTTTATTATTGCAAATACAATCCTAACTCTTAAATCAGATTTAGCAAGCAATAGCCTCACCAAGGCATTGCGTTTGCTGTGACATACTCAGCTTAAGAGAGAAATGGCATTTTTCTCTAATATGGTAACTTACTAATGCAGACTTCTTTGCGGTAATCATTGGGCACGTTGTGCTACCCTTTTTAGTGGCTAATTCAAAGCCTGGGCATTCCTGATTTAAAACAAGCCTAATCTAATCCCATTCAAAAGATTTTATGTGCAACTTTTTCTTCGGAGGACAGGAGGGTGTGAAGATTTACGGCATGACATCCTGCCCCTGCTGCTCTGCTGAGAGCTGACAAACTGTTTATTACTATCTCTGGAAGCAGTGGGAAGGACACCTCCCTCCCCAGCTGAATTTGCCCTCCATGCCTGCTGTGTTACTGCTTGAATTTTGATCACCTATTTGTTCACAAAGTCAGATCATAGCTTTGCTGATCGAGATACAGGCAGGCATCCAAAAAGCAGATTTCTATTTTAAATAATCCTAGTTTAGGATTACTGAAATTGCAGCAATATGGAGTAATAGCAGTAATATTAAGTAATAGTAATATTGAAGATTATTTTGAAAGCCAGTGACTTGCAAGACCATCTCAGTAAACCCTGTCCTGTAGGGTAGATGCATGTTCACCCTTCTCTTTCTTGGGAAGAAATTCTTAATGCCACCTAGGATGTATGTTAGTTTTATAAAAGATTGGAGCACCAGATCCATGTGCTCCTTGTATATTTCAAATACATGGTTCAAATATCAAAGAACAAAGCCTGAACTGTGCTGATGATTTTTTTTCAGACGTATTAATCTCTTTTTTTTCAATTGTCAGTTCAAGTTTTGCAGAATAGTTACATGACAAATAATCTTGCTATCTTATGATTTTGAGTCAAGAACATACATAAAGAGAGTTTAAACAGTGATAAAATACATTTGTCATAACACCCAGTAATTGCTATTTATGTTGAGCTTGAGGACTTTCTCAAAATAATTTTAATCTTCATACAACCTGCCCTGCTTATTAAAATAATAAACTCCAGCATTTTTCTCCCTTCTTTTCATTGTCTCCATTGCTCTTTTTGCCCGTATCACAAGTGCAATACCACATGTACCTTGTGAAGCCCTTTCTGAGTGGCTGTATTCCTTTTAAGCAATAACTTTGGTCTTCATTGCATAGTTGGAAGGTGTTGAGATCTAACAGACAACACTTTTCATACTGATTGTGTGGCAAATCTGGTCTTCTCTCATTTTTAAGCAGTATATTTGGACTTAGCTTACTTTAAGAGCACTGTACCGAAAGTTGACTGTAACACATTGGAATGGCACATGTTATAAATCTATGCTGTTGGTTATGTTTACTGTTTATGTTCCTTTAATTTCTGCCTTACACAAAACTCAGTATGCTCCTGTTTTGCCTCCCAACCTCTGGCCAACCAAAGTGGTTAAGCTGACTGAAGTTCTCTGATAGTTAAACTGAATTTCCCTGAAATAAAATGAACGAGTGTGATTAAGGGTTGGAACTCCTAAATTCCACAGAAGCAGGAGCCGACAGCAGATGTCACTCAGTAAAGTAGACCATCTCAGCAGATGGGCAAACATGAAACGCAGAGGCTTTTCCTGACATCATTTTATTTTAATATGATAGAAATAAAATGCCTTGTCAGTAAAATATAACCAGACAGTTGCTTTGTAGTCATTTTGGATACATGGTTGGTAATTCAAAGTCCTGCTGCCTTTGCAGTATTAATTATTCTGTGCCTCTTTACAGCAAGACCAGCTGAACGTACCACACACAGCTGTAGTGGCTCGGAAGTATCTGCTCCTCTATTTGCAATTTAACATTAGGAAAAGATACAGGAAAGCAACTTTTCAGGATGCTAGTTGATGTATCAGGCAAAATTATAGAGACAGGATTTCATGGCATGTTTTGGAGCTGTATTCCCCCTGCAGAGGTATGTGATGTGTGTCTCAGAGCAGAAAAGCAGTTCTGTAGAGCCGAGAGCTGTGAATGTGAACTGCCTCAGGGGAGCTGGGGCTGCAAGCAGTGTGCTTAATGACATATGTTCCCATTAAAATGTGTAAGCTGTTCTCTTGTACAAGTGGTTAACACCTTTTTAATCAGGCCGTTTATTTCATTACAAAAATAAGCACTCTGGGTTGGAAAAATGATGGTATTTTATGGTCAGCAGTGTATATATGCATTTATACATATATTAAAGTATGTATATAGACAACTTTTGGTGTGATTGAGAGTATCTGAGACACATAAACCTCCCATATGACTTGTAGCACATACAATACAGTCATTCTGTGAGCAAAGCTGTGGTACTCACTCAGCAGTGTCCCGATGCCATGGGAGGTGCTGTTCAATTGAGAGCTGCTTCTCTTAAATGTGGAAGGTAGCTGCTGTCTGCTGCTTTGAATCTCACATTTCAACATGCTTATGGAGTAACAATTCTGACCTTTGGAGCACAACTTAGGATTTCCCTGTTTCACTGAGCCCTGAATTTTCCGACGTGGATGAATTAGCCGATGTCTGAGGGAAAAGAGTATTTTTAGTGTATTCAATTACCACTCAAGTTGTTCATCATGTTTCCTAGGTTGAATTTCTCAGTCCTGGTTTTGTGTTGTTTTGACTGTCCCGTGTATTAATAGTTAAGCTTATCTTTTGTGACAACACCCAGAAGGCACCCTTTTATAAATCAAAAGTAAATATATTACCCTACCTTGCAGGGGTGCCATAAGGCTTAATTAGTTCATTTTTGTAAAGTGTTCTGAGATTCCCAGATCAGCATCAAATGTTTGTTATTAATTATAGGGTCCAGGGAGTATATTGGATGATTTCTTAATTTAATTCTCTTCAGGCAACCTTAAAATAACTAATTTTGTAACATCTTTATTCTTTTAAATTCCTAAAGCACATATAATCTTGGCTCAAGTAATTCTGTGTATATTTTCCTTTTACTTATTGTATTTTTCTTTCTGGTAGTTTTTTTTGAATATGGTAATCTATAAAAGAGTATCTTTCTGTTTTCCCTATGAATTCTGCTATCTGGATTACTCTCTAATAAAAAGGTTTTGTTTAAACATTATGTGGTGGGGTTTTTCTGCAGTTGGGGGCGTTAAGTAATTTACTTGGCTTCCCTTGGGAAATTTGCAGAGATTACATGGCACTGCTGTGATTTATCATTTCTACTTTATTTCTGACTCATAAAGCATGCATTATTTTGTGTTTACCTTCAGCAACAGATCACAGGAAATTTCATCATCAATCAAAGTGCCTTAAAATCAGGACAAGTGATAATGTGACAAAGGCACAGTCAGCAGCTATGGTTATTGGAGAATCATTTATTGCTTCATTGTGTCGTAACACTTCTCCTGTTATTGCTTTTCCCAGGATCGGGTTCATGTCGCTTTAGTTACTCAGATCCCAGCATCACCGTGTCCTACAGTAAGAACAGTTCTGCGGACTGGACTCAGCTGGAGAAAATTAGGTTTGTTACACCTTTTTAATAATTTTCATGCTTTCCAGATGAGCAGGTGGTCTTTAACATGGCTCTTTTAAAGCTTTATTTGTTAACTTTTCTTTTCTTGCTTGTTCATACACGTTAAAAGATGAGGGGTGAAATTCCTTGCTAATTGCAGAACTGCCACAGGGTTTGGTAAATCACATTTTCATCCACTGAGTATGTGGGAGGTGAGCAAGAGAATGAGTTCAGACTTAAAATGCAACTCCCATAACCATCAGGTTCAGACGCCTGAAAAATCAAAACTTTGATGACTTCCGCACTTTAACACCACTTTTAATGTCAGTTAGAGCCATACTATATAGTGTTACAGCTTTCTGACTTAGTAGGATAAAATATTCAATAAAAATAGTTTATAGCTTGATATGAACACTTCACTCAAAACTTTTGTAATAACAAGATTGTGGTCAGTAGTGACTTGCTGTTAAACAAGCTGGTTTACATGAAAGCACAAAGGATTATGAATGAGAAAATTAAAAAAATTTATTGCAATAAGCGCACCTTTGAAAAGAGAGTCAATGTCAGAGATGGATTTTTCTAAGAAATTGCAATATTTTATTAAATAACATTAGGAAAGCCATTGCACAATGGCACATATACATAGTTATATGACTGGGGGAGAAAAAAATTGTCGTTTGTATGTAATGTCCTCATAGCATCTCAGTCTGCCTTCCTATTACCCTAGTGTCTGTGCCACGCAGGTGATCTGCTTGAGACTGTTTTCACTCCATTGAGACAATTTGCAGAGCAAAAGCCTCCTTAATTTTTTATTAATAAACAAAACACTGGCTGCAAGACTGTGGATTTTAGGATCTCATCCTCGTCGTGGGAGTAGGATTAGGATTTCATTAAAAAAGCATAAATTATGAACAATTTTAGTAAAACAAATGGTACTAATCCTTATCTCAGAAAAATATAAAGCAAGAATAACTTCACTGGAGTTGCCTCAGAATAACCACATACTACCTTTTATTTTTCTCATGTTGATGCAAATTTGCACACCTAGTCCATAACTGCACTTCACTTGCTGTCATAGTTCAGCAAGCCAGGAAACTCTAGAGTTGTGATGGTGCAAACACAAGCCCTTGAACCCCAAATTTCTCGAAGTTAATGTGCATATAGTCTGATCTCTCTTGCCTCAACTTTGATGCTGGAGCCAGCAGCAGAAAATAGGTCAATAGAGCAATGTCGTGCGAAGTGGAGAGGATGAATTATGGAAGGATGCTCGTTTCTCCTGTGGTCTGTGCGAATTACAGTGTTTATTTGAATGTGCTTCAGCGACTTTCACTGCACTACACGCAGCTCCGAGGAATGGTGGGAGAACTGGGAGGGATAGGACACGAGGGCAGCTGTGAAGGGGAGGTGTTGTGTTGGTGTGTGTTGTGACAGTGGGATTTCAGCTCTGCACTCCTGGGAGGGAGGGGAAGGGTCTCCCGGGGCAGGCAGGTGCTGCGTGTGGGCTCGAGGAGAAGAGAGGACATCTCAGAGCAGCGTTGCAGTGGAGGGTGACAGACACAACATTTAGCAAGTACAGGGCGATTTGTGGCTGCAGAGTCTGGGTGTGAATATGGGACAAATGCAGTCGCTTTTCAGAATTTCACTTTGCTTTCAAAAGAGAAGTTCCTCTGTTTTCTGCTGTAAAAGCAATCTATTTGTGCCCGTTTTCTGTAAAAGCTCTGGATTGTCTCTAACGAACTATTCACCCTTCAAAGCGTCAGCACCAAGGGAAACGCAAGGTTGAGTAGCTGACATCTTGAAACCTCAATTTTGTAACTCCTTGCAGCCTGAGGTTTGAATGTAGCTAATTCCTTGACTGGCTGATTAGTAAACCAAAAATAATCATTTTCAGCATCCCTTCCTTGCACCCAGAGCTCAGTCCTTTCGTTGCCACTAGCAATGTAAAGACATTCACCCAGAGCTCGGGATGAGCCTCCATGCTTTCACTGCTCTGAGGACAGCTCTGTGAGGCACAGCTCAAGGCCCTGGTCATTGCCTCATACTAATATTCCAGGTCTGCCTCTCCTCTCTACATTTTCCATTTTTAGCAGCAAGAGAGAGGACAAATGGCTTGTTTTGTCTGTCTTGTTCTTGGAGCAGAACGTGGAAGGAAAGGCAACTTGGCCATCCCAATCCACAGAACTACCATAGCAGCAGGAGTGCGGGATTGGAAGGACATGTTTAACAGAGAAAATTCCCACCTTTTCCCTCTAATTGTTCTGTTCCATCCAGGTCTGTGAGGGACTGAGGCACCAGAAGTCAGGAGATTCTTTTGGTGAAACAAAAATTGGGATACCTGTTTTTGTAAAGAGCTTCCTTAACATTTCCTTTTGGCCATACCTGCAAAATAACCTGACAATGCCCAGCCACCTGGGAGCTGTGGCCAGCACTGGGCATGGACATGGCCCTTCTCTGGTTTCCTGCTCTTGAAAAATTGCATTGTTCTGTTATTTATTGCTTTATTTGAATCAGTGCTGCCTATTTGGGCTGAATGTGCCCTGCCTGCCAAAGTGGGACTGCTTCAGGGCACGTATTTTCTGATCTCCACAGAACAGCATACAAGGGACATCAGCACAACTGTGTCACACCTAGGAAATATATCAACTGAGGGAAAAGTTTTCCTGGCTATGGCTTCAAATTGGTCTAATTGCTTATCATTGTTTTTCAGTGCGCCTTCCAACATCAGCACAATCATCCACATCTTGTACCTTCCTGAAGATGCTAAAGGGGAGAATATCCATTTTCAGTGGAAACAGGATTATGTTCATGCTGGTGATGTGTATGAAGCCTGTTGGGCATTGGACAACATCCTGATCATAAATGCTGCTCACAGAAAAGTGGTGTTAGAAGATAATCTGGATCCTGTGGATACTGGCAACTGGCTTTTCTTTCCTGGGGCCACAGTTAAGGTTAGTCTGATTTTTCATGGCATAATGTTGTTATTACTCTTGTATGTAGGCATCTAACCACACTGTGAACACAAGGCTGCCCAGGCCACTCCATCTGCTTCTAGAATTGAGCTCACTTTAACTTTGTTTTTACCTTTTCTCTGTCCCGTTGGGGCTTTCTAAAACAATGAGACTTTTCTGCCATGACCAAAACCAAATGGCAGTTTATACTGTCATGTCAAAGATCATGTAACAGGAAATGTGAAACTGCTTCCTTTCAGCAAAAGACTGCAATAGTTTTTAAACAAATTCAAGTCTTTCTGTTGGAAATTTTGAAAACTACCTGCTTGTTTAACTTGGTGTTGTTCAGCCACAGTTACTCACTTCATCACAAACCAGCACAAAAAATACAGTTTCCCACTTTTTCTGTCTGTGAATATCCCAACTCCATTGCAGTATGCATTCAAGTAGTGGCTGCTCCTTAAAATCTCAGTTTTGGTGTGATCCTGTTTTGATATATGAAATCCAGCAAGACCATTATGCCTTGGGAAAAACACTAAGGAGCCCAGGGAGATCTCTGTGCACAGAGGTCCTTCACATGCAGAGTTGTTCGATACTTGGAAATCAGCTGGATTCTTGCTTTCTATGTTTCCACACAGCCAGAAGTTGCACAGCAGATGATTCTCTGGTTTCATCCTATTTTTCATTCACAAAAAAAAGCACATTTATGTCTGGATTCATTTATGATGCTGGTAATGGTTTTGGCAATTGCACAGGAAACAGATGTTGAATTCTAGGCAGTAAGAGGTTGGTTTTGGCCTCCTCCTTTTCCCGCAAAACCTGATACAAAAGGCCTCAAATTAATACTCCCATTAATCTACTACTCATAGAACCTGCATATTGTCTCTGTTGTTTACTTCAGCAAGACCATTTAAACTATATTGACAAAGTTTTTACATGCGATTTTAGAATCCAATAATGTCCTGCATATTTAATGAATATTGTGTGGTCAGTTCATGCTTGTGGTTTTGTCAGTCTTATCTCTGGATTTTAAAATATGAAGGTGTGAAAGCAAAGCAAGGATTAATGTACCATAGGCACAGTTACTTCTCAGATGGCCAAGTCTGAACACTGCTTGCCCCTTCTGAAACATGTGCAAATAGAATCTAAACTATACGTGATGTCGGGCTTTTATTCTGCATGGCGGTGTATCTAGATTGTCACCAGAGCACTGCTTTACTCAAATTTAATTTTTAGGGTTCTGGCTCCAGTCTTCCGCAGATTTTCAGGAACAGTCTTGCCAAATATAATTTGAACAGATTTTGCAATGTGAATTTCATGTCATGTCAAAAGTAAAACTATAAATTGGGTCAAGATTTACATCAGATCAGCATAAATGCTGTTGTGGCATTCTAGGATCAGGAACAATTTTCTGACAAATTGTTTTTACTTTTCATCTTTGGATCATTATATAAAAATTTACAAAAACTTTAAATATTTCCTTTAAAACATTTAGCATTTCTCTAATCTCAGTTCATCATGAACACAATATTTTGCTTAAATAGAAAGATAAGAATCTTTATAGATTTGCTAATGACATCAAATACGACGTAAGGTAAAATTTTTTGAGATTTCTGTCATAGTCAGAGGTCTTGGCTTGCAGAATTATGTTTGAGAAACCCTAACAGTGTTACAGGAATAGCTTGCATCACAGATAATTCTAGTTCCCTTTTTCCTACAAGTCTTTTTACTTCCCAGACATCAAGAATTTGCTAAACAGTCCTGGTGAAATATTACAAAAAACCAAAAAGAAACAAGGAGGCTTTTAAAGTCACTTATTATACCTTGTACAGGCTTTATAGGATGATTACCAAGTTGCAAAGAAAGTTGGGGTTTTCTTCTGTGGAAAGTTTACTTTGATAGTACACATTACAAATCCAGGAGTTCTGCTGGTACAACTGCTCAGATGGATAGCCATTTAAATTAGGAAATTTAAAAGGCAACTGAAATGAGGGAAAGTACTACCATGAAAACTGCTGTCTGGGTCCTGGGTCAGGGTCTGTGATGGATTCAGTCACTGGAGTGGAGAATGGCATTAATGGTCATTATGCTGCAATGTGTTGGCTCCAGTCTGGTGAGTTAGGATACTGTGTTCTCAATAAATCTTGTGCCCAGCTTGGGAAGCAGATTCTCCTCCTCTCCCAGTCTGCTTGAGCTTGGACCAGGAATTTCCTTACGTTTCTTGCTGCGCTCAGGAGCAGTTGCTACTCCTTTGAAAGCACATGGCTGGTTGCAGACGCAGCTGG
Source organism: Grallaria varia (assembly GCA_013396735.1). Taxonomy (NCBI): domain Eukaryota; kingdom Metazoa; phylum Chordata; class Aves; order Passeriformes; family Formicariidae; genus Grallaria; species Grallaria varia. The sequence continues at coordinate 73,191 of VWZG01004973.1, read as the reverse complement.
ACCTGGCTACTGAAACAGAACGCAAGCTGAGAGATAAACCACTGAATTTCTGTGTTTTGGTTCCAAAGAAGACAGCAAAAGGCAAGAGAGATGCTGTCAGCAAGGCCAAGCAACCCTTAGGAGATTAATTGGATCCACTGGAACGTATTTATCTGTGTTGGACTGTGTGGAAGGGTGTTGAACAGGATAAATTCCTGACTGCGTTTCAATATTTCCAGTAAACAGGAGCACAGCCTCGAAACTGAGCATGGTTAGGATGTTGCACTGGTGGTTGAAATTTCTGTAATCCATGAAACAGTGCTGTGCTCCCAGAGCTCTTGATGGTCTGGGAGCCTCAAGACTTCATAGCTAATTGGGGAAAAAATAAGGTCTTCTTCCTTTAGTAATGCTTCTTGGATCTCTGCTCCTATAGAACAGAAAAGTGATCTCTTCCTTCAGTGGATGCTTCATATTTCCTGTGTATTTCACCAGAAATGGCTGTCCTTTGAGGTACAACACTTGAGGTACAAGGTTCTTTTGTTTTCTCTGATTGCTGTGGCCAAAATTGGATGTGCAAGCTCAAAAACTGAGGCTGAGAAGGGAGACAATGTCAGCAGTCCTGCAGTTCATGTCTCTGCAGTGCTTTGATTACATTGAGACCAAACTACCTGTCTCGGGAATTTTTCCACACCTGGGAAAAAGCAGTATGGATCATTACAGACACCAGAGTAGCAAAGTATTCAATCATGATGCTTTAACCCAGTGACACTTCTCATCTTTGAGAAGAGTCAAGTTACAGAGTTGCTGTCCCTCAGTAGCTGCAGCCTGTCTTCACTTGGTGGCTGAAAGCTGCCATCCAGCTGGTCAGCTTGGTGTGTTTGGTCTGAAGGGTTTGGGGACTGTACCTGGGGTTGTTGGTGCTGCTGAGCTCTGTGTGTGCAGCCTGGCGTGGCATGGCATGGGGCAAGGGGGGAAGGAAGGTGTGTGCCAGCCTCACTCAGCAAGCTGCCTTTAAGACCAGGGAATGGCACCCAATGCACATTATTCACTACCGTGTACATGACCAATAAATCCTGAAACTGTTCAAATCCCAATATCCTGATTCACTAAGTCCTTTAAGTAACAGGTCATCACCATTCAGCTCATTTTAATTCCCCAGATATGCGTGCCAGTGCAGCAGAAGAGAAAGTTGCATAAGGAGAGAGTAAGAGATCTGAGCACTCACACTGAAAAAAAATATTCTGAAAATGTGTCTGTAAAGCACTGTGACCTTTTACCACACCCTGAGCAGAGTAGGGCTGTGCACATCCTAGATCTGCAAGTCCTTCCTGAACTTGTGTTGTTGTGTGTTACTGAGCAGAGGAGCCATGCACACAGGCCCGGGAGTTTGGCAAAAAAAAGGGCTGATAAAGCACTTCGACCCTTCCTAGTTCTGGAGTAGATTTCCAAATATCTGAATACTCTGTTAATTAATAGGAATGGCTTTGGATAGTCTTTTTCCAAAACAAACACCCTGATATTCCATATATATCTCTTTCGGGTTTGTTTGTGCTGAAATGAATAAGATTTTTTTCTGCCTCTTTTTTTCTTTTAAATTCTTTTTCAAAAAGTGTTCAAGTAGCCGTTTTCTGAATCAGAACAAATATACTTGTTTGAAGGAGGAGAGATAATGCTTTACGTATGCCAGTGTGAAAATGGCAGATTGAAATCGCTATGGTCAAAATTACAAAGATATAGATGCTTCTTACAAAATTTCTTTGTTTTTTAAATAAGATATAACGAGGCAATATCTGGTCTGTGGGCCAAATCCAGCCTTCTAGCCAGCTGCTTTGCCTCGCAGGAGCCCTTAGCTACTGCATCTTCCTGGGAAGAGATGAGAGGGTTTGCTGCTGCGCCTCATCTGAGAGCCATTCCTGCTTCTCCATGGGTAGAAAGAGGAGTGTGAGAGGGGTGGAAAGGTGACAAAAACAGTGCAGGGTGCACAGAAGCTGTCGACTGGCTCCCTTTAGTGAGAGTGTGGCCACTGTGAACTGTGGCCACGAGGAGACATTTGATTATCCATAGGGCTGGATATAGCCCATGCATGGAGTTGCTCTTGCTTTTTAATTTTATTTTTTTTTTTTTGCCAATAATCACACTTTTAATTAAAATAATAATACTTAGATACAATGCCCAGGGGTTCATTAGAACTGACAGGTGGTTGACTGTGGTGCTGTGAGTCGTCTGGGCAGCTGAGAATTGCTGTCAGGCAGGAGTGCTGAACCTTCCTCCATGCTAGTTCCCTGTGGCTTGGAAGTGTTGGGAAGGGTGGCAGGGAGCCAGCATTAGCTCTGAGATGGTGTCAAAGCACCAGGGGTCTTTCCTGCCTCCTAGAAGGAAAGAATTTGTTTTTCACAGGTCACTGTGAGATGCACATTAATGAAAACAACGTGAATTGACCCATTAGATGCCAAAGAGTAGGAACAACTTTGCTTGATTCTTTCTCACTGATTTTACTGTGGTGTAAATGCACATCATTGCTTTCAGAGGAACAGTGATGCTTAGGGCAGAGTGCTACAAACATCAGTAGTTCCCAATAACATAGAAGAATAGTTCAGTTCATGCCAGTGAAATGACTCATTAAGGGAACAGGTCATCACCAGAATGACCGATGTTGGACAAACACGAAATGTCCTAGAAAATTAAGAACCCCAAACGAATTATAGGAATCCCTCATAAACAAGCAAAGTGTTTTCACTAGCCTTTGAATAACAGTCTATAATTGGAAATGATGACTGAAAACACACTTTATGAATGTTAGTTGCTGCATCACAGGGCAAGTTTCATCCCAGCGTTTTGGAAAGAGAAAGTGCACTGTAAAACCCTCTGTGCACCTGGCCTACTTGTGCAGCCAAAGTTTTTGTTCTGTACCCTACATTAAATGATGTAAAAAGGTAACACGTGGGAAAGAATCATGTTCTGTTTATCTCATGGGAAGGTAATCTGATCACATTGTGGTTTTTCCTTTGATTAAAGAAGATATGTCAGGCCAGAAGTATTAACAGCCAAATCCACAGAATTTAGAATTTGAAATTGTCCTTAAATTCTGTCATTGTATCTTTGCTGGCTAAAACATTGCATACAGAGTATGATTTTTATCAAGAATTAACCTATCCCCATACCTGCTATCATGTCAAAATTTAAAAATTTTTAAAACCTGCATGACTTATTCCCAGAAAGACACAGTATCAAATTTATGTCTCTGTTGACAATGCTGCTTCAATTAGTTTTCTTCATGGTTTTTCCTTTTTCTCTGCTTCTCATGTCTCATCTGTTTGCATTTGCCTAGATTTTAATTAAAAAAACCTCTCCTCTCTAAGGAGCAATCTGAAGTGGCAAAAATAATCACTTAAAATATTACAGTCATTAAAAAATTGGCTGCGGTCAAAGCCATGCATTTTCAATTTGCCGACAAACGATATTTTCGTTTCTTTTTAAAGTGCATTTTGTATTTGAATAGCATACGCCAGCCAGCCTGGCTACCAGAGATGCTCCTCCAGCTGGGTGGGCTGTGTGACAACTCCTTAATGGGGGAAATTGATGGCCCTCTGCTCGTGTAGGGGCGAAGGCATACTGGGCAGATTTCTTTCCATCTGCCATCAGCCCTTTGCAAGCTGGCACTGCCCAAATGCCCAACACAATCATTCCAATGCAAGAAATGTCGCCAAAAAATAAATTGTGAGGCTACAACTGTCTGAAAGAATCATCGGGGCCATTAGGCCCAGGGGAGATAATATGAAGAGGAGCATCAGTGTTCACCACTGATAAAAACCTAATTAAATGATGGTAAAGATGACTGTGGATACCTTAAAGGCATAGAGGTGAACAACATTTTTGTGGAAGTGCAGGAATGAACCTCAGGAAGATGATATGCGACACCTCAGCCAAAAATCTGTTACACTGAGGAATTTCACACTAGTGTTTCCTGTTGATGCTTCACCGAATGGCACAGTTTATCTTTTAGTTGCCCTCTGCTCCACTCTCCAAGTAAAGAAATCCCATACTGTAAAGCCAAGAGGTATTTATTGATTCACAAGTTTGGCTTGAACAACTGGGACAGAAGCTGGCTTGGATGAACTTGAGTGCTTCTGTTTACATTCCCAATATTTGTTTTCTGAGTTTCTAAAAATCTTCAGGGCTGTGTCCTGAACTGCAACTGTGGCATAGGCTGATCTGGTTGATGCTTGTGCTACTTCACATTGCAGGGTAAACTGGAGATCTCCAGAGGTCCCTCCCAGCCAAGAGGTCACGCTGAGGGTAGCAGATGTCTCCTTACGTGGTGCTCTCATGCATGTCTTTAAAAATGTGGGGATTGTTCAGGCATGCTGCATGACGTAGGATCTTACGCCCTTTTTCTGGGGCCCTTAAGCAATTCAGGTGCTACAGAAAGTCGGTCAGTATACACTTATGAAACCTGTACAAGGTTCAGTGGGGAAGTGCCTGCTTCACCCCATCTGAGTGTCCTGCTTTTGCTGACCAGTAGTTTTGATCGGTGCTAATTTAAACCCTTCTGCATCTCAGATGATCAAGGGGCTTTCCTAAAAGCACCTACCAAAAAAAAATGATGAAAGCTGTGGGTAGAAGATGTAACATGTAAGGAGTATAGAGCAGAATGAAGAGCATGATGGACTCTGGGAGAAAGTTTGATTTTGAAACCATGAATTGCTCTCTTTCCTATATTCTCAATCTTCAAATTATTAGCTAATAGCCTCATAATGTATAATAGAAAGCTCACCTGGACTAATAAGGCTAGCTGGGTATCAGCAAGTTTGGCTTGCTGATCGAGTACAGTTTGGCTAAGAACTGTACTCACAAACCAGACACATTCATAGATAACAGAAATTTTAGCATGAAAATGTATTTTTTGTAGTAGCAGTACCATTGTGGCAACAAAGAGCCCTGAGCAAGGAATGTACCATTGTTGCCTCTTCAGGCACAAACCAAAACGAGAGCCTGTGTCCCAGGAAATCGCCGTGAATTTATAAAACAAGAGGTAAGATGGGGATGGGGAGATGTGGGAGTAAACGGAAATATTGCAAGAGGGGAAAGTTCTGATCCTGGTCAGTAGTGTGTTCTTCAGTGTGATGAATGAAAGGGCTTGTTGAAGAGAGCACTCAGGAAGTCTCAGAAGGACACACTGTGGGGAATCTGGCACGCATGGTGGGCACAATGGGCAAGGGCATGCAGGTCTGGCTGCCTCACCAGCAGACAGAGTGACAAGCACTGGCAGTCAGGGAAAAGTGAGCCACGAGATGGTGCATATGGGAGATGGTGGAGGCTGATGAGCCATGCAAGGCCTTGAAAATGGGGAAAAAGCAGTGATACCACCACTAACCTGCAGACAAACTTCAGAAACACAGCAAATGAAAGTGAAGATTAGATCGAAAGCAAATCCAAGAAAGTTGAGATATGGGAATACATCCAGCCAATTTTCATTTTGCCTTATTCTTGCAGAGCAATCATTTAACAACTACAGACAGTGAATAATAGTATTGGTAGTGCCTGACTAAATGAATCTGTTTGTTGCATTTTGTTTTTTTTTTTTTTTCTCTTGGGATCACCACAGTCCCCGAACAGAATTTGGCCTCTTTCCATTTGGCGACCGGCAGGGCTTGTTTATTTAGGAATACAACAGTTTACTTATGGCAAGCTGAGAGTCCCATTCCAGTTGCAAACAAAAGGAAACAGCTACTTTTGTGAAGTGGCTTCATTCAAGTGCCTTTAAGTGTCTTATGTTCCATTATGTAGGTGATTTGGGAGAAAACTTTGCTAAATGAAGTTTATCAGATTTGTCAAAGAATTTGTTCTCTAAATTAATTGTTCCTCACAAATTAGTTAACTTTTCAGTGCTGTAATTTGCACAAGGACACACTAAATGTTCCACATGCTTCTAATCCTCTTTAAATTAAATTGAACACTGATTAATTCTGGACCTACAGCCGATGCTTCCATGGTAACAAGAAGAAATATCCTACAAGTCACTGTCATTTGGCCTTTTTAGTTATAAAATTTGTACAGCAAGTTAATTTGTTCTTATAAATAATTTAAATGTAAATAAAAAATAAAATGGAGAACAAATTTAATCTGGAATTCATAAAAGAGAACTCTGAATCTACATAATTTGCAGTATCTCCAGTTTAGGGAGAACTTAATCCAGTTAGTTTCAGAACGTGTTACATGTCCATTCCACATTTTTTTATCACTTTAGAATGACCAAATGAATACTTGTAAAATTCAGTCCTTAAATAATGGAAATATGTAGACTACCACAGCAAGGGCAAAACCTTTTTATAAGAACGAGGCAACATGGTATGTAAATTGTACTTTAGTTCTTTGTTTCTAAAGACTTGAGTTCAAATCTTGGGTTAAACTTAAGAGAAAATGAGTCTGATGTTTCACTTCCATCTTTAATCAGTTCAAGCCCTATTACAAAACCACGAAATAATCCAACACCGTCAGTGGCCTCCTGGATTTTGAACAAGATTGGCAATGTACCTGGGGGCAATGCTTGTGAGTGACCAACTCCTGGGGAGCTTCTTTTCCTCCTGGAAAATTTGGCTGAAAAACCTCTTTGAGCAGGTCTTTCTCCCCACAGCAACCCTTCTTTCAAGGTTAAAATTAAAACCTGGAAGCTAAGTGTGAACTGAGGGTGATGGTTACAGAGGCAAGGGAAGTGTGGCAAGTGGGAGAGAACAAGATCAGGAACAGAGGAGCCCTGGCCCTTGATGGGGCAGCATGGCTCATGGAGCTTGTTCACACCTGCTTCTCCCAAGGGAATGTGTCCAGGGTCCCAAAGGGTGGCACTGGGGCAAAACCATACAAGAAAGTGATGGTCCACCCTCAGAACTTGTTTAAAAGCCATACGTGTGTTTTGAGCCTTTTTCTTACTTTCTTTAAAGGTCATTAACTTTAATGGTCGTGAGTTTCGATTGCTGGTTTCATGGGTATTTAGAGTAACAGCAGGAGTTAAACCCCAGTCTGAACTTCTCTTCTGTGTCGCTGTCTAATGTGAGAGTCAAAGCTAACATGAGCAGATTGTGATTTGAGCCATACATTGTGCAGTTCATTACCACATAAAATATGCATAAAATACATATTCATAGGTACTATGCAGCTATGTATAAAAGCATAAACATAGCTTTAGAGAACTAATGAAATAAATGGTGAGCTTTCATAAAGCATTGATCATACACCACTTTATAAATAATTACTTGTTCACCCCTTTGCCAAACTGCCCATTTATTTATCTTGACAACCTAAATGAAAACTCCGTCAGACGTACATCAGTAAATATTCTGCTAGACAGCAGAAGGACATACAAATATTAAATGATAATGGGGTTGTATCTGGTTTGTGTTTATTTTAATAGATGGCTTTCATCAGCCAAGAGATTACTAATTACTATCAAATACATGCTTACATATAACTTAGCACCTGAGAAAAAAGTAAAACTTTTAAAGAATTTTCCAAAGCTTGTATGAATTGTAATAACTAGCTCAGTAGGATCAATTTGTCTATTTGTGTCCTGAGATGAAGGATTACGTATAAATTTGAATGTAGTTTTAATCTGAATATTAATTTTGAGTGAATTTTTTTGACCGCCTGCAGATAATAGGACCTTTGTGACAGATTGATTGACAGATAAAGGATACTTCATTTCTGTTCAGAAAATGAGGAAAATTCTGAAAAGCAAGAAGCACAATGAACAAATTATTCTTAAAATTCTGATGTTAGCAGTACCTGTGAGCGTGAAGGATAAAATCAGTAAACAAAAGCGATTTCTCAGTCAATTATAAATAACTGCATGGTACAACTGCGGTTTTTCAAAGAGAAGATATAGAACTGTGTCATTAATTTCTGCCAGTTATAATATGCTTGATGTGTGAATTATTCTGCCTTTTCAGTGGCATATGTGAGGTACTGTGTAGATGCTGCATTAACAGAGCAAGGAGACTTGTGACAAAATCTATTTAATTTCTGTGATAAATTATCAACACTTCAAGATCTTTCTATTGCTTTGGCCTTTCTTTGGAAGAAAAACACTGTAATAGCAATTTGTTTATTTCAACAGTTGAAACAGTCTTTACATTTTTACAGTGGGAGATATTTTTAAGTGATATTTAATCTGTGTTAATAAACATAAAGCTGCTCTCATTCAAATATAGACCAGAAAGTCTCTATACAAAAATCAGACTTCAAGTACTCAATTTTTTTAACAATGAGTAGGCACCTCTAGAAATGTAGTCACAAAATACGTTCCTCAGTATAAATTAATTGCTAAGTTATTGGCAACCATACTTGAAAATCACCAATCAAAGAATTTCAGTTATGTCTCTTTCTTGCATTTATAAATGAAGGGTTCTAGAATATGACAGAATGTGTTATTTTGTACTTTGCTTATAAAATTCCATAGATAGACATATACTGGGCAGTTTTCATTTCTTGCCCCACCTTCCTCTTTATTAAAAATGTAATTATTCCTTTATGTGACACTACCATGACCTTTTTAGTGCAGAAGAGGTGATTGTCATATTTTCCCTCGGTGCATTACCGGGGGGTTCAGAGACAAGAAGGCACTGCACAGACAACAATGAAAAGGTCAATGCAATTTGGCATTATTGTATCTCTTTTTTAGATGTTGAAATATGGTAAGAATGCAGAATTCTTCTAATTAATAATTTCTTATTTCAGCTTCCACTTTTAAAGAGACCAAGTATTCCACCAAAAGGGGAAAAAAAGTGTTTAAGATAATTATTAGTTTTATTTTTTGCAATATGAACAACTCAATAAAATGTGAAGTTTGCATTAAGGCCAGGTAGATCTTCTTTAGAAGCTTCTGGTACCTGTTAAAGCCCTATGGATTTGGCAGACTGTTACCATTTTATCAGTCACACGAGAAGACAAAATTAGGGTGGGAAAAAGAAGAAAACCTGTAGTGTAACCCTCATGTGCTCCTTCCAGGCAGCTCCTTTCAGGCCAATACTCCTGGAGAGTCGTGATGGTCAGGGCATGTTGGGGGAGACACATGGCTTTACGTTATGCTGCTGAAGTGCAGAAATGCACTTGAAAAAGCAGTGGGGTTTGGCAGCAGTTTTGAGACCCCTTAGGTTGCTGTATCAGAAGAGATAGTTGCCTCTAGAACTGTTTATGATGCTATTTGAATTAAATATGGCACATATAGCCTTTTCAGTCATGCACGTCAGGCCCGAAGTTTACTATATGGCAATGCATAGCAATTTTACACACAAATACCTCTTTTGGCAACAATTCCGGCATGGGGATCTGACGTGTCTCACAGCACAAAACTTGGATGCCTACAGAACCACCACAGCAATATTTGATACACTACTGAGGCTATTTGTACACACGGTTGTTTATGGGCCAGACATAATGGCAATAATTGAAAACAGAAATAGACAGCCAGAGATATGGTGCACGACTTTTCAATGCTAGCACAGTTTTACCATGGTCTGTAGTGGGTTTGTAGGGAAGCGAGTACGAGATTAGGACACAATCATTATGGGATAAGAAAGATAAAAGATGGCCATCCGTTTTTATTTAGTTTCAGGCATCAGTGAGTCCTTAGATAATGCAGAGCTCACTCTGAACAGGTCACCTTACAAATCCAATGCACCATCACCTTCCATGTGCTTCCTGTGCCCACAGCATAGCTGCCAGTCCGATGGGAATGCCATCTACTTCCACGGGACAGAAGGCAGCGAGTTCAATTTTGCCACAACCCGGGATGTGGACCTCTCCATGGAGGATGCCCAGGAGCAGTGGGCAGAAGAGTTTGAGAACCAACCTAAAGGGTGAGTGTCCCCCACCTCACAGGGCCCTACACAGGGGTGCAGAATCACTCCAGGGGTGAGGAAACTGGATGAACACAGAATTGCATTTTGTGTTTGCTGCGTAGTCAGGGAAGATTTTTATTAGAATAAATAGCAATACTGTGAATTTTAAGAAGGAATGAGTCCAGATAGCTCAGAAGGAACAGTCTGTCCCCAGTGCATCCTGTCACTGAAATGTTTAATGAAAAAAGTCATGTTCGTGAATTATGTATCCATGCTAAAGAAGCACATGATGTTGATCTGGAGTTTTTTCATTCACACCTGAGTGTTGTTAACAAACTCATATCCATATGAAATCAAATTCCTTGAGAAATGGCTCCCCTCTGTATCACTGCTGTGAGTCTTGCTTTGCTGTGACAGAGCTCCTGCTTGTGCAGAAACCTGCAGGTGCTGGAGGAGGAAGAGGAGAAGGAGAAGGTGACAACTGAAATGGTCTGTTCTCATCTAGTAGCACCAAGAGCATGGCTGTGCCTGCTGGGCAAGAGCTGAAGATCTGGCTGATAATTTACTATTTTTACTTTGAATATATACATTGTGATTCAAAGAGTCCCTTTAAAGCCATAACCAGGGACTGCTGCAAGGGCACTAGAAGTACTGAAGCCATCTACTCTTATCAAAACATGAGTGAGCTTTAAAAAACACGTCCTGATAAAGAAGTATCATTTTACATACCTCACTGTATAAACTCTGACAAAAAGAGAATAACCAGCAATGAGGTCTTGACTCCTTTCTATTTAAAAAAACATTAAAAATCATTAGTTGCTGTAACCCCAGGGCAATGAGAAACATACACTGTTAATTTATGGGTCTCCACTGAATGTTGATTTTAACCTACAAAGTACTTGAGATCATTAGCAGCTGATTCAAATGCTGTCTATGCTGTGCTGAAGGTGAAGAGCACCTTTTAAGAAATACATGTTAATGTGTCCTGTGAACACGTGGTTTATTTGGGGCTTACAGAAAAAATATTCACTGTGAACTCTGTCCCAGTTTGAATAATCAGCCCATGACAGCAGGGGCTGCTTCAGACAAAGGGAAGAAAATAACCCCGTGTGTGTTGTGTGTTAGGTGACCATGGGGGATACCTTTGGCATGGGCTCTCAGTCTCTTTTCCATCTTAAAAAGCACAGGATGGGAGTGTTGCCTATGGACATCTGCCCTGTCCGTAGATCTTGTCTCTGCTGGACTGGGTGTTTAGTTAAGCTAAGTTGGGCCTCCTGCAGCCTTAGTTAGCAAATACACAATTTCTTCTGAATTAGAAATATTACACTCTCCCCATCACACAGGTCCAATCACAGGTGCCACTGCTCCCAGCCAGAAGTGAGGCAGGGCACAGCCAGCAGATACATTCAACTCCCTTACCCTGTGTCCCACCAACCAGGTCCTGACCTCCCCCCACTACCCTGCCAGTCCAAAGCTTCACAACTTTTTCTTTTGTTTTTCTTTTCAAATTTTATTCCGCATTACAAACTGCCTTCTTTCAATTGTTCTATAAGAATTGAAATTTAAATTGCATGCAGCCATGAATAAACACTGACTTGGGTGATGCTATGGACTACGTCCCTATCGTACAAAATTGTCACCACCACTATCCCTCTTTTCAACATTTGTCTGGGGTTTGCTTTGGGATCTGTTTATAACTGAAAATACATGAGCTTCCTTAATCTCTTCTTAGAGAAATTCTCCCTTCTTAGAGGAATATTTCTCCCTTCTTAGAGAAATATTTTTGAATGTTATTTGAATTATATTTGAACAGTCAGAACTGTATATCTGAGAGAGCTTGCAGGAAGTTCTCAGGCTCCGCTTTGTCACGTCATCTGGAGCATATCAGCTCTCAAAGGAAAGGCAAAAGCATCCCCAGTAGGTGAGAGCAAAAGGAAGCTCAGGTGTAGAGGTCACCACCACTCTACTCTGCACCAAATGCTCTTGGAGGTGAGGCCAGAGGAGCTTATGGCTGTTTTTAGTAAGCAGTTGATTGATATTTTTTGCACGTACCACCTAAAGCAGGAGGCTACATGGAGAGGGGTTGCTACTGTAAGTACCATGCATATTTCCACTGTCTTTCTGCTTCCCTTTGTTTGCATGACTTAGAGCCTGATCCTACAAATGGACACGTTCCCCACATCAGGCTGCTGCTGCCTCAAGCAGGTGCATTGCTGCTTTGAACCTCCATGTCCAGTTGGTTTAGTTTAGATGCATATATTTTTCTATCACCTGATCTGTAAAGAATTTCAGGAGTCATGTGAGAGAGAAATTAATACAAATGTAAATGTTAAATCATGCCATGACCCAGGATCCTTCTCTATTTGTCTTATTGACAGTGTGTTCATGCATTTCTGTTAAAGTGCCTGGATTTTTTAAAGATGTCAGATTCTCTGGTTTCCATGTCTGATGCTGCCCAAAAGGAGAGGATCCCTGGAAACATCCATGATCTGCATCATTCATGACCCCAAGTCGTTTTGTGGGTCACTACAGAGAGTGTTTTAATTGAGCTAAATAGAGCATACAAAAGATCAATGGAGCATTGCGAGATTTTGTTGTGTAAGTTAAAACAGGCACAACTGTTTAATTCTGTACTTGCCTTCAGCCCAGAAGACCCATTTTCAAAATTGTGTTTTGATTATATTGCACATTACCTTAAAAAAAACTGCACAACAGAATTATGGTTAGATTAAATTGTGCTTCCATTAAAATACTTATATCATAAAGCTTTTCAGTGATGTTAAGCTCGCTAATTCCTGTGTAAGTGACTGACAGTTTTAAAGCAGGATTTCCGAACAGGCGTGTTGCTGGTCTGTCACAGCTTAGGTCAATAGGGAAACTGGCAGCTTTTAAGAACCTAGAAATGTGTTTTGAAGTAGCTGGAATGGTTAAACTAATAAATAGACTGTTTAGTTGTTGAAATGACAGGTTTTGAAATTGTCATATGGCACGTAACTGCTAGAGACTTTTTCTGCTGGAAGGAGACAGGAAAAGGCTCTGCCTTCCCACAAAGGTTTCTGAACTTCCATGTTTTCCCATTCCTCCGGAATCATTCTGAATAGGTAAATGGTCGGGTTATCAGGATTTAGTGATTCTAAATAATTTCATTGCTTTATCAGACTGGTAATTCTTAAATACTTTATGATGAATTAAGTTTGACATGAATAATAATAATGTATCAGACCAAAACAATGCACAAGTTTTCAACGGTTTCTGATATTTCAAAATATTTTAATCAAGGCTTGAAGTAACCAATGATTTCATGATGAAAATGTATTTTCAGTGTAAAATTGTTAATTGGAGAATTCTGCAACAGCTCTTTTAATTATCACTGAATAAAAATAAGATGAAATCTTGTACAGAGAAACTGAGAAAGATCATATCATCACATATTAGAAACACAGCAGTCTTTTTTCATACTCTGTTCATGTGTTAGTGAAAAACTGTTACCCTAAATGCTCAAAAAGATGAAAAGAGAGCATTTTCAGCTATTGCCTACATATTCAATATCTGTATAGCAGATATGATGGACATGTGCCTTTTCAAGTTTCATTGATCTATAAAACTTAGTTATGCAAAATGAAGCAGAATGCAATTATATTTTAAGCATTTTAATTCCAGAAAAAAATAACAAAGGCGACAGAACAACACAACACTACCTATTTGGTAATGGCATTCATTGAAAGCCTCTTTTTTTAGTAAGCCATGCTTTTCTGCCAGTTTCTTTAAGATACTTACATTAAGTTTGCTTTAGTTGAGTCAACTGAGTTTAAAAGCTAATATTGAACAGGAAAGTAATGTCATAGGAATCACATTTGCAACACTGCATTTTTTGTCCTATGTAAGAGTAGAAACATCTACTTTTGCATGTACAAATGAATCCCTAGAACATGCTTTGTGTGAGTTGATCAGTAATGTGCCGCTGCACGTTCTGCACTTATTGTTGACCTCTGCAGGTGGGACATATTTGGAGCCGTCATTGGTACTGAATGTGGGACCCTGGAATCTGGCTCAGCTATGGTATTTCTCAGAGATGGAGAAAGGAAAATTTGTACTCCATACATGGACACTACAGGTTATGGGAACTTGAGATTTTATTTCAGTATGGGTGAGTATAAATTCCTAATGTAATACAAGATGTGAAGCATGTGAGGTTTAAGGTGTGCTCTGCGCATGGAACTATTTTAAATACTCCTTCAAAGAGGATAGCTCGGATTTGTGACTGATGCTCATTAAGATGCAAGACTGTTGGTCAGATGAGAGTCCACCCTTCTGTATACCCATGCAGGGGGACAAACATGGTGAGGACATTAGTTGCCCTCCCAAAAATATTCTTCCAAATGAATCTGAATTGCAGATGGAAACCCTTTGAACCACACAGGGCGCTCTGGGTTTAATAGCACTTGGTGGTCTTTTCTTCCATGGATTTATCCAGGCATTTTTTTGGCTGAGATAAAGATTTAGCTCCAGGTTAAGACAGTTTAATGTAGAAGTTACAGGAAGGTGTGTGCATGTAAAATCAGTGTTTGAACTTCCTTTGTAGTTAGAGGAGTTGTGGTCAGTACCTTTGCCAGAAAAAGCCATCCAGCTCACCGTGAGACACCTGTGCTGGACCAGCTGAGCAGCTCCCTGCACTCAGACTGTGGATCTCCATTGCCACAAAGGCACCTTTCATGCCTGGAGCACACATAGGCTGGTGTTAGCGCTTGTTCAGTCCTCAGGCAGGATTTGACACACAAGCACAGGTTATTGTTGCTACTTGAGTTATCCAAGCATGTCTGAGACATTAGCACAAGGCTGGTAGAACTCTGGGGAGAGTCACAGCCCTGCTACAATGGCAGGTAGGTGAGCCAGGCCCCTCCATGGCATCTAAAATGATCCTTGGTACTAGTGTTTAATTAACTGAAGCTGTCTGTTGTGCCCAGAGCTCCATAGTTTAATAATTCTCATGTGAAGAAGCATCGTCTTGTCTTGCATGTTCTGATTTCACTCAGACCCCCTTAATCCGTCATTTGAAGGCATGATCATATCTTTGTCATCCTTACCACACCATAGAGGTTTTATAGGTACCTGTCATATCCTCCTGCAGTCATATCCATGTAAACCCTGCTGTTAATCCATTAGAGTTAAGAGAGTAGCGCCTGAGGATAAGATACGAGCAGCACAGAGGTGGGACAGCCTTACCTAGTTGAACCCATAGAATAGTTTCCGCTCAAAGGCTCTTACTTCATTCATAAACAATTTTCTCTGCTAATGTGTTGGCCCAGGGTGAGATCCACACAGAGTGCGCTACAGCCTTGGAGGAGGTGTGACCTCCATGTTCATCCCTCTTGGAAAGCACTGATGTGGTGTTGGCACCATCTGTGGACGTCCCCTATTGGGGCGAAGAGCAACCTCATTTACCAGGGACAAGAAAGCAGTCAAAAACCATCCCGTCCTGTTGCTTTCCCTCCCTGGTATTGCTGAAGTGCAGCTTCACTAGTTTGGTGTTGCAACAGACCAATGTCCCCATAAACATGGTAGTTAACACTCACATGTTTTTCCAGAACTCTTATTTTGCACATAAAGGAAATTGCATGAGGTTATTCTCTCAACACCATGTTTAGAGGAGGTGAGGATTTTTGCTTAAAAGGGAATAATAGGATAATAATGGAGGAAGCAGAGAATAAACTTGTGACCTTCACAAGCAACCTTCTGTATCAACAAGAAAAAATGCACTTTATTTAATGAGGGGAAGGCCTCATGTTGTTGTCCTAAATTGTTACACACCTCCTCTGCGTTACATGAATTATGAAAAAAGCACAGGAAAAAGAGGATGCTTTTCCCCAGTCCTTCCAAGCATTACAACACCTGCAAGAGAAACAGGAAAGAAATTTTGTCAACCTTCTGAACTTAGGAGAGAAGTTGTCAGCAGATGCAGGCACAGAGGATAGTGGGATATTGTTTAAAAAATGTATTCTGTGTGTACTTTTAAATTAAATAAATAATAGTTTAAACATTCAGTCAAGGAGAAGATTTGAAACGACATTGCAGTATAAAACACGTCGAAGATGCACATCTTATCTAGTTCTCTGGACTGCTCTGCCTAGTCCATTGTAAGAACTGGCTATCTGTAGTGAAAAAAACCAGAGAAAGTGTTCCAATATACACAAGCTTTCTACTTTGCAAACTTTTCAAAGAAGCTTCCTCATCCTGTTTTTGGTTTTATTTTTATTTTTTAAGGGTTTTTTTAGTACCTACAGTACCATAGTGCACAAGGAAATTATGTTTCCTGTTTCATATGCAGAAACTTTTTTAAAAAAATTTCTTTTCCAGAACACCAAATTGGTGTGATGATACTCATCTTTTAACTATAATGCAGAACTAAATTCTTGTATTTGCCAGTAAATCCGTTCTTTCAGAGAAGGTTAGTGAGTGTCTTGGGTTCTACTGCTATGAAGATATTTCAAATGCTGCCCTATTCCAGTGACACAAGCATGCCACACATGTTTTGTGTGGTACAAAAGACTCCATCCATCCATCCATCCATCCATCCATCCATCCATCCATCCATCCATCCATCCATCCATCCATCCGTCCGTCCCTTTTAGGATATGGTCTAGACAGTCAAAGGAGCAGCGCAACAAACAAGGTACACAGCAGTCTTCCCCATTGCATACTTAGCACAAGTTCTCAGCTGCCAAACTATCAGCTGAGAAGTATTTAAGAGATTGTCACATACCAGTGTGTGACTGCATGAGGCGTGAGTACTAAATAACAGTTTACTGATGAGAACTCAAAAGCAAAGCATTTCTATGCAAATAGGATTTAAAGCACACAGATAGAAGTATTGCTTTGGGCACAGCATTTTCTATTAAAATTTTTTGATAAGCTGATGAAAAGAGGTACTTGAGGTTTCCATAATTGTCAACCCCCTTGATCTCTGGCATGGTGTATCTGATCAAATAATTCCTATACACTGTGTCTTTAGGGCTGGTGTTCTTTTGTTTCAGATCCCAAGTTAAATAGCATCTGATTGTAATTATTTTCATAATTATAGCTGTGTATTATGATTCTACTTTCCAATTACAAGGGCTTCAATTAATTTTTTTCTCACTCAAATGTGTGTTGTGCAGGGGGAACTTGTGATTCTGGAGAATCCCATGAAAATGATGTCATACTTTATGCCAAGATTGAAGGCAAGAGGGAACACATACCTCTTGATACCCTGACCTATGCTGCTTACAAGGTAAGTCATCATAAACAAAGCAGGTGAATGGGGATAGATTATTCTCTTTTCAATACTATATGTTGAATTCCAAATTCCACAGGGACACTCAGACATGACCTTCCCAATCACATAAATCCTGTGCAGAACTGGGAGCAATTGGGTGCTTTTGCAGCACAGCTCTGCTGTCTGCAGTGTTGGCAGGACCTGGGGCAACAGGCAGTGGGCAAAAGGTGTCACTTATCAACTGAAAACTTCAGTGATAAGATCTCCTCACGAATAATTACCCCTGTCTCCACTGAAGCTCCTGCTAGCCACAGTTTGGTACTCGGGAGCTGTGTCCTGAGAGGGTCAGTCATGGTGGGAGCAGTGGCTGGGAGAGGCTCTGGAGTGATGTGGGCATGGACTCAGCCGTGGGAGGCGGCTGCTGACGCAGCACAGGGAGCATCTCCTCTGCAGCCACCTTCCAACCGCATCCACCACCCTGAGGCAGGACAATAAAGACCTTGAACTTGCTCTCAGGATCCTTCCTGTCCAGGGTGAGGAAGCACTTAGACCATGTCTACCCTGAGTAACCCAGCCCTGAGGTCTCCTTGATGTGCTGCTGTAAAACAGACGGCAAGAATTGGTATTTAATACATGTACCCATTCAAGCCAGAGCTTGAAATGCAGTGTGCTCACACGGTGTGAGGGAAATTTGGTGGTAAAGATGCAGTTGCTTTCAAACACAGGTCTGCGTGCATTTTCCTGTAACTTCAGCATTCAGAAACCAAATGTTTACAGTAGGGTTTGGCCTGAGTTTGGTTGAGTCACTTGTATTGTTTCATTGTGTGTGGCTTCCCTCTTTGCCTTCTTCTGTGTGAAAGACAGGGTAAAACTTCTGTAAACCAAGGAAACTGTAATTGTAAAATAATAAAAAATTAATTGGGGAACTTGGGGAGAGATAGGATCTGAAATTACACTGAATTCATTGTAGAGGGTTTTTTTGAAAACAAGCGGTTTTAAAGTTGACATCCTCTTTTGACATAATAAAGTTCTAATTACATTGCTTTAGGACAAAAGGCTAAGCTTTGTAAAGCAGTGCTTTCACATATTTCAGCAACATAACATCCTCCCCACATACGCCTGTGAACTCCTGCTCTTACTTCATTCTCACGTATTCAGACTAGACATGCCACTACCCTGCATTTGCTTCTGTGAGCTGAAGGGCTCCAGGACAAACATCGTGTTCCGTTACCAACTGAAGCTGACAACATAAACTAGCATTTCTCAGAACACAGAAGGGATAGTCTTTTCTACCGTGTCTTTACAACCAAACAATCTGATCCCTCTAAGGTGATGTCACAGTGGTATCCAGCATGTTAATACCTCTGCACATAACAGCAAATAATTTTAGTTGGGATCTTGTGTGCAAAAAGGTGGATAAACAAGTTAACAAAATGAAGCAAGGAGAGCGAATAGCACGTTTGGTGCAGCACAATTGAAGTTGCTTTTTTATTTTAAAAGGTACCTTGTGACCTTTTTAAATTTATTTAAGCCTTATTTAATTTCTTTTAAAGGTTCCATCTTTGGTTTCTGTTGTCATCAGTCCGGACCTGCAGACTCCAGCAACCAAATTTTGCCTGAAGCAAAAGAGTCACCAAGGCCACAACAGGAATGTCTGGGCTGTGGATTACTTCCACGTCCTGCCGGTGCTTCCTTCTGCAGTGACTCACATGATCCAGTTTTCCATCAATTTGGGTTGTGGAACATACCAACCTGGGAACAGGTACAACTGGCAAGATCATTCTTTTGATTATCGGCTTTCTAGTATAATTTTGTTTATAAAATCTATATGAGGATTTGGAAATCTTTTTTCAGTAAGAAGGGATCCCATTAATAATGACAAATAAAAGGTGTTCAAAAGCCAGTGTTTCTCCTGATCTCCACACACCCAGATTTATGTATCTCACCTGCAATGAGAGGTCTATCAAAAAGCTTTCTAGGTCAAAACTAGTCCACTATTCTGAAATGCACTCATGTATTCAGGGTGATTGTTTCCTCAGTTTCTAATGGATATGAGATTTACCTCTTAATACTGTGTAAGGGGGAAAATATTAAAGGCAGCAGCAGAAACCTGCCCTGCTGACCTCTCAAATTACTGATGCCACAAGCCTATCTAATTGTTGTAAGACTGGTGAGAAATGGCCCTCATCTTAATGATCACCAGTGTGAGGAGCTCACTGTCTGTAGATTGGCCGCAGAATATTTTTGGCTTCACTTCTTCAGGACATTCAGTGTGATTTTTTTCCCATGGAGTCAAGTGAGAGGGAAAGGAAAAAAAGGGAGTCATTTGCAGCTCTATGTTTTGTAGAATCATAGAAATGTTTGTTGGATGGGACCTTCACAGGTTATCTAGTGAAACCTGCTGCTACAGGTGGGATTGTTACCGGCATAGGTCGCACATGGCTTTGCCTCTCCATGACTTGAAAATCTCCATGGATGGATAGTGTGCTATCTCTCTGAGTGACCTGCTCAAGTCAAAAAGTGTTTCCTAATGTCCAGTGTAAAACTCTGAAGCCATGTCTGTATGGCCATTGTCCTTTCTGCTGTGTCAGACAGTACTGAGCAGAGTTGGACTCTGATTTCCTTGTGGGTGCCCTCTGCTCCATCACAGGATGCTGAAGTTCAGCCCTCCTTACCTGCTCCTCAGCCCATCCTAGCTTGGTGCTCAAGGCCATGGACATCTTTCTCATCCTTTACTCCACCTCTCCAGTTTCTTAATAGTCTTCTTCAAACAGGGGACCCCAAACCAAACTGCCCACTGTCCCTCTTTCCTTATGTACATGTAAGAATATTTGTCTTGATATTTTATGGAAATTAAGGTGCTTTATATTTTCCAGAGTTGAAAGTCTGAAGTAAGTGCTTTCATATCCATGTCCCATGGCATCTACTTCCAGCTGAAAAGAGCTGCATTAGCACTGACAGTTCCATCATCCATGCAGGGTAGCAGAATTCAAGGAGCAGCAAAAATCAAGGCATTGCACTTATATTTGATAGGAAGGGAAGGCTGCAGCATTTTCCTACATGAAAAGTGAAAACTTTGCCTGTAAACACTCCTGGCCAGTAAACATGTTGTGTAAAGTCTCTGTCTTAGTCGATTATCTAATGGAGATTGGTAAATACTTCCAAAGATTAATATTCTTCCTTCATTAAACTATTTTTGAAGAAGTCAGATTTTTCACACCAAAGTAAGTACTAGGTTGCCATTTTCCCTAATTGTGTTTCCCAAACACTGCAGCATTTCATATCTCCTGGTCTACAGCATTATTCATAAAGCCTTCATTACTGCAAATGTGAGAGACTCAAGCTGAATGTATGCAGTAAATATGACCCTCCAAGGTATCACTACAGTTAAATCTGAAATAAATTAGTCAGAGCCTCCATAAACTGTTGTAATATGCACTTGTAATTTCACAGTGATGGTACATTTAAATAAAGTAATATTGTCAGCAAATTACCATAAAAAGTCAGAATCCAATAATTTAATACTGAGGAGATGACTTATGATTTCTATAACGTTCCACTGACATTACTTAGAATAAAACAGAGTATTACAAGCTAATTATATGGAGGAAATTACAAGAGTAATTCAGTAAAATACTAAAACTGTAATAAATCAAGCCCTTTCTATATTACTTTTTCAAGGTCTTCAGAATATAAGACATGTAAAGATTTCCTTATACCTCTAGACTGTAAACAAAGTTGGGGGTTTTTTGAGCCAGGAAAGAGCCATCTGGTGCATGAATACTTAGTGGTCCTGTGTCACCTTCTGCAGGTGTAATAGTTAGCAGCTGGCAGTTGTAAGTGTCCAGCGCTCATGTGATGCTGTCTAGCCCTTTTTAATCCAAGTTTTCTCCTCATATTTGAAATCATTTCAGTCTGTAATATAAAAGTCAAGTCAGCTCATTTGGCAGCAGCAGCAGCATAAAAACGCTGGGTAGGTGATGGCCAAACAAGGCCTGTGTGTTCAGACAATCCTCAGTCTATAGGCTACTCTTTGGGTCTTTAAACACTGAGGTTTGTTCCGTGCTTGTATTTTCAGGATTTCTTGTATTCAAAGCCTGCTTAAAATTATTTTGTGTTTCCTAATCAGTTTTTAGGAATAGCTGATTGGGTGGTTTCTCAGAGTTGGTACTTCTACATCGAGTCTGTGCCCGGTAGCCTCATGGTGTCTTTCTCCCTGTTTTTTCCTTCAATGTGTTACCAGTGTCAGCTTGGAGTTTTCAACCAACCATGGTCGCTCTTGGTCCCTGCTCCACACCGAGTGTCTGCCTGAGATATGTGCTGGGCCTCACCTCCCCCACAGCACCATCTACGCCTCCGAAAATTACAGCGGGTGAGAGTGTTCTCTGCAAAACTGAGAGGCAGGATCAGAGAAGTGAATTATAGGTGACAGAGGGAAGCAGCAAAGCACACAGCTCTGTGTCATCTTTCATTTTTGACTGGCTTAGGACAGCAGGGAGGGAGTGTTCTAGGCTCCCGGGCTGCCCAATAATGAAATTTGAAATGTATGGGGCTGCTTCTGTAGTATACTATTTTTTTTTATGCTAAAGATTAATTACAAAAAAATCCACCTGTGGGCAGCATGCTGGTAATGAGAAGAAAAGTTTTACCTTGTCAAAGTCACAAAAGTTTTCTTCTTAGTCAGAGGAAACATCAGTCGAGGCTGTATTTACATCCTCAGACACCTTTACTCACTTGGAATCCAACTGCAAAAGAAAAGGCTGGGTTTTATTAGATGATAATTAATATTCACATATTGTATGAAAATATAATGGGCTGTGTTCTTTTTTATTTTTATTTTCCAAAGCTGCTGTAAATGCGTACTTCATTTGAGCAGATTTCAAAGTTAAAATTTCTCACAAAGCTTCCAGTATACATAAACATATCTACAAAACATACAGTTGCTTAATAACTATCAGTGTAAAATGCTAGAGCCTGTGTTATATGTATTTCAGGTGGAACCGAATAACTATTCCCCTTCCTAATGCTGCATTAACAAGTGACACCAGGATTCGATGGAGACAAACAGGACCAATCCTTGGAAATATGTGGGCAATCGATAATAGTTAGTATTCTTATCCATGATCATGACACATCAGAAGAGTAAATTTTTATAAGCTGCTCTAAGTGAATATATTTTCCACAGTCACAAGTGAATGAATTTCAAGTTTGTTACATTCCTTTTCTGCCTTTCTGCACTTGGTAACAGGTGTGTTTTGAAGCTAGAGGGAAATTCTGCCATTTGAAAAGATAATAGCCTAGTAGCTTATCATTCTTTTTTTTTTTCCTTTTAATTTAATGCTTTCCAGGAAAAGATATTGGTGGCAAGGGCTTAAAATAACATTTCCTCTGTCTGCTTAGTCCTAATTACATAAATAGATCCTACACTGGCTATTAAGGACATGTATTGCACCAGCCTTAGCAGCAGGTACAGCACTTGGGATGTATTCTTCCTTCTGGCCATAGAAGACCATCTTCAAGTAATGCGGCTACCAAAACACTGACAAAACTTTTACATTGTTTACAATATCTTCGGGGAAGGTACCATCTGTTTCAGGGAACTGTTCTTTTAGGAAATTATTTTCCACATACCTTTTTTTAAAAGATTGTAAAGAACTGGGAGCAGCTTATGTTGACCTGCATATTTATAAAACAATGCAGGGGATAACCAGGACCAGAATTAAAAGGAAATACTTTAAAGGACAGAAAAAATATTTAGGAACATGGGAAAAAATGTATGAAATGCAGAAATAAGCATGATTGAAAGGGCTAAGTATGAGAAAGTGCAAATTTTTTAGCTTGCTTGTTAGCCTTAAATGATCTGGGATTGAGTAAACTACATCCAGAATTTGTTTGGTTAGGGGTGAGAAATATGTAATTTAGAGATTTACAGTGATGTACCACAGCCTGTGAAATTCTATAGTGATTCCCCGTAAGGTTTGATATGGAGCCTGGGAATGGTAAATAGCTACATTTTGCAGAATTCTTAAAACAGATTAATGCCTAGTTTTGAAAAGAAAATCCTTGAAGCTGATAAGGTAATGACACAAAGGAAAGTTTGTCACTAAAAGTAATGAAAATTGTTCTCTAAATCATATTAGTGGGAAGTAACATCATCCTGGTATTCTGGAGATAAAGTATTAATACTTGTCTTTAGAGATGTGATATACATTAAAACCAAAACAAAATTTAGGGAAAATGTGGGTATGTAAACAAAAGAAGTTCTCTGTGAGTACCTGCAAAGATGAGTTGCTACCTAACAAAATGTAGACTTTAAGTGTTGAAGACACTCATGAGATGTTCACAAAAATGAGAGGAAGGTGAAATCAATCCAAGGACACAAATTCTTTACAGCAGGATAAAACATGATTCTGAAGATCACTGGCAATTCATTTATCTTCCCTACCTTTGCTTGTAGAACAAAATGCAGTTCCATCAAAGGATGCTGCACTCCAGTGTGTGCCATCTCACAAGGGTTTCACCAATATCTGCCTAAAGAGTGCCTGCTCTGTATTTGAGGTGCAGAACCAAGACACAGGAATCAAGTCTAAAAGGTTTACATGTTTCTGAGGTTTTGAATGCCTCCTTTGTCAGACACTATGACAGTCAAGCCCTACATTGTATTGTAGGGGAAAACCCATAAATATTGGCAATCCACTCAAATTCTTGAAGAGAGGAAGATTTTCAAGGATTCGGCACTCTGACTTTTAGCTTCACAACTGTTTCCTATGTGAATTAAGTTTTAAATGAAATCTGGAAACGGGCCATCATTTAAAAACACTGGAAAAATGCCAATTTCCATGAAGTTTTTTCATGTTGAATGACATCATTACATCTTTAACCCTTCTACTTTTACCACCCCCTCAAAAAGCCCTCAGAAGACACAAATAAATCAAACAGACAGAACAGAATTTTTACACCCTGAGAGGTGAGAAAATCTAGAAATCACATGAAATCTGATGAGGAGTTACAGGGGGTAGCTAACAGGGATTTAGCACGTGACTGCCAGGGAGAGCTGACATGCTGCTGGGAGGGGCACCACCATAAACCTAGGAAAGGGAGTAAGTACTGCGTGTTACAGAATTGGTGGCTATTCCTTCCAAAAGTCACAATGCAAGTGGATAACTCCAAGTAGCAGGCATTCTTCAACAGAAAAGATGACACTGTTCATGGTGAAGGCCTCTAATCATGTTGTATTGAAAAAACACTGCCCACAAGTTACGGCTTTTCTTAAGAGTAGTGCAAGGGATTATACCAAGATTTCTTATCTTTCCATCTTCATATTTTTCACAAAATATCAACACTTTCGATTAGGAGTCATTGGAGGAAGATAAAGTAAAAGCGTAAAACATGTCTGCTGTATTTCTAAGCACTTCGGATTTGAAGTTTTATTCAATTTAAAATAACCCATGACAGACTATGATGTTTAATAGTTACTTAAGACATATCAGGTCAGGTTCTGATTCCTCTAATTCCACTGAAGTATGTAGATTTCAATGAGAGAAATAGTGACATATTTTTAAAATCTACAAGACTGTTATTGGAAGTTACCAATATACATATATTGGATTACATCTCCAAACTTAGATGAAGGGAAGGCAAGAAAGTGGTCAATGCCTAACAAATCATCTCATCTCATTCACAGACTTAGAAAAACCAGGTACATTAATTAAAACAGCATTAGTGTCTCGAACCTCAGATAGACATCACCCTTTAATTAATAAATTATCCCAGGCTATCTGGGACACAGTCAAACACATTTCATCCTTCTGTAGACCTTTTCCAGGTAGTGGGATTAAGATAAATACAATAAACCTATGATCAGGTCTGTGTACTTTCTTGTGTTTGTCATATTCTATTTATCACATAACATAGCCTTTCATTTAACTGACTTCTTTTCTCTGCAGTTTATATTGGTCCATCCTGCCTTAAATTCTGCTCAGGGCGAGGACAATGTACTCGAAATGGCTGCAAGTAAGTATTGTAATTCAGTACTTGTATTCAATTTCTGTCACATAGTTTACTTGGTGATGTGAAAGTTGAAGTGATTTTCATTTCAGTCCTTGCTTTTTTAGATGACTAAATACAAAACTAGCATAGCCCCCAGAATGCATAAAGCTCACTGGAGAGCTGAAGATCAATCTTTCTAAACAGCAACGTGTTTAATATTTTTTTTATGATTTTTTTTTTTTTTTGAGAATCTTACTTCCAGTTCACCTTAAAATGGGCTACAGAGAACACTATGTCAGTGATGTGTATTTTATACTGGTTTTAAAGGCAATTTGGAATTGTGTCACTTTTATATTAAATGTTGGGAAAGAATCACATTTTTAATAGTTCTAATATCCCATAACCTAACATACCTCAAGGACAGAAGATCAGCACTCTGCTCTTTTCTAGTAGTCTAGCATGTTAGAAGGGTCCTACCCTAAAAAGTAAAAAAGTACTTACTCAAAAGCATATTCTAAATATTGGTGTCACTACTTTTGGATATTAACAAGAGTGTGACCCATGGGGCATTCTGCTTTGTTACTTAATTTTTTGTAATCACATCTCACATGCCATAGATAAAAGCAAATTTCATCATATTACATATGAACGACTGTAAATTATGTCAGCGGGTTTTTTGTTCCAAAACTTAATAAAAATATTTCTGTATTGTGTTATATGTAGATTGATGGAGTGTTCATAACTACTTTTTTTTTTTAATTGGGAGGGTAAATACTAGCTAAAAGAAATCATTGGCTGTGCACTTTCCCTAAGTAAGAGCTCAAAGAGGTTCTTGGGCCTTATGTTTGAGAGGGACCCTGTAGGCATCTTCAGCTCATGAACAGCTGCAGCCACTGTGTTGGTTTGACAACCAGCCACAGGAAAGGATGGGTCATCAGTTACGCTCTTCCATCTTCCCCACCCACAGGTGTGACCCCGGCTTTTCGGGGCCAGCATGTGAGATGGCGTCGCAGACCTTTCCTATGTTCATCTCGGAGAGCTTCACCAGCTCCCGCCTCTCCTCCTACCACAGTTTTTACTCCATCCGAGGGGCTGAGGTCAGCTTTGGCTGCGGGGTCCTCGCCAGTGGCAAGGCCCTGGTCTTCAACAAGGATGGCAGGCGCCAGCTCATCACCTCCTTCCTTGACAGCTCCCAGTCCAGGTGAGAGGGAAAGAGGAGTCACGTGAGGCAAAGAAACTGGGGAGCCCCTTCCCTTCCAGCTACAACCCTCTGTATTATTAAGATTGTTCTTGCAGGAAAACAAGCTTTTTAAAAACTCCTAGTCCCATGTTTTAATGGCAATTCCATAGCCTTGCCTTTTCCCCTCCTGCTTTATAAATAACAGAGCCCAAACAGACTGCAGGGAAGTTATCATGCAGCTTGGATGGAAAATATGAAATGTTAATATCAAACCTGAGTGTCAAAGCCAAGTGCTAATTAATTATTTATAGGTTGTGTTTATTTGACAGCTTGTGGCAACTGATTAGATCCATTCACTATCTCTCCCTCCCCTTCAGTGCCTAATAAATAATTAAATGCTGTAATGATTGGCATTTTTTTAACTATATGTGCCACATTGCATTACTTGACAATAAAAACAAATCACATGTACAAAACCCCATAACGAGATTAAGAAGATCTGAAAACAACCTGGTTAGGGAAAAAAAAAACAAATAACCTCATAAAAAACCAACCAACCAACCAACCAAAAAAACCCCACACACCATACTGAAAAACCCCCAAAACAACAGAAAACCACTATGCAAATCATAGCCTACACATATTTGTGTCCTTCTGACCCAGGTTCCTGCAGTTCACACTACGCCTGGGCAGCAAGTCAGTGCTGAGTACCTGCAAAGCACCTGACCAGCCCGGGGAAGGAGTGCTGCTGCACTACTCCTATGACAACGGGATTACCTGGAAACTACTGGAACACTATTCTTACCTCAACTACCATGAGCCAAGGTATGTGCATAAGTATTAGGAGGAGTGTTACCCATGCAGCTATGCTGGTAGTCACTGTAAGGTGGAGACAAAGTTCATGGGGCAAGAGTGGGTGGGGTGAAGGGATTTTATTTCACGCTGAAACTTACTGCTTTTCCTTAAAATTCTGCAGTCATTTTAGCCACTTCCCATTTTGTCATTCTATAAAAATGAATGCATGGATTTAATGGCATTCAAGTCTCAGGTGATTTGACAGAACAAGACGAGGCAGTGCGGGATGAAGGATAGAAGTGTACTCGTGGGAAATAGGAGCATATCTCTTCCCATGGAAGCAGCCACTTGTAAAGAAAAATTAACATAAATTATTTGTAGCTTTGAAGCCATAGATACCTTCATTACACCGTCATCTGGGATTAGGAGTTTGCAGGCAGCACAGGTCAGCTCAGACAAAATCTGACCGTGAGGGTCTCTCCAGGTCATCAGGGAAGCTGCACCTGTTCCATTATGAAGGTGATTGCATGACTTGATGGCTGTGCCTGTGGGTTGGGCTCGGTGCCCTGGGAGGACCTGCTGGTGACTGTGCCTGAGAATGGCACAAATCAAAAAGAAGTTAAACAAAGAGCTCGTCTCATCGAGCCGCACCTATGTTCGACATCAGATGAGAGAGGAATGTATCTCATGTATTTAGAGAAGGTATTCTTTACTGGTACATTTGTGAGACCATTCATCAATTTTAATAGAGCAATGCAAAATAGCAGTGCGAAAGCAGAAGTCTCCAGGAGCACACCTGTACCAAAAACTCAGAGGAATCTGTGCTGGATCTGTGCAAACCCACTCAAACCTGGCAGTATCCACCTTCACAGGGTGCTCCTCATTTAAGCTGATGCCCTGCAAGAGGGCACAGAAGAGGCAGAACCAACAGTGGCATCATGGACTCATTCCAGCAGGTCCATTCCTGGCCAAGGTGACTTTGACCTGGGTATTGCCCCATGTCTTCTTCTCTGCCTCTCCACCAACTTCAAGGAAAACACCTGAGTCAGCCCCAGGGGTGGAACTGTAAATAGCCTGCAAGTCACTTTAATCACTTAGAACTTTCATTATTTCTACTTATTGACCTCAGATCAGCGCCCTTAAAAAGTAAATATTAGATTTTCAAATCTTGTCCATAACTCAGTACAAAATTACAATTTACAAAGTGTGGTTAAGAATATTCTGAGGGAAAAAACCCCCAACTTGTAACATTAAAATTATTTCCTGGGAGCTATTAGAAACATTCAAAAATCTGGGAGTGACTGTATTTGGTAGAAGTGTATCATATTCTTTAATTTATGAAGTTTTAAATGTTTCCAAAGGAAAGATGCTACAAACAGGAACACTTAAAAGTTTCTTCAAAATTTCCTTTGCCTTCCTTTATTATAGTTACATATATATATTTTTATGGCCCTGTTCCTAAGTCTTAGATTCAAGATTACATCTGTAGAAATTATTTTTCCCTAAAGGTTTTTAATATATAGCACTATGAAATTTTTATAACAAAAAGGAAAATGCACATTCCGGTGACTGATTTTAATGAAGTTTAAGATATAAATGTAATAAATTATATAGATGCCACAGAATTTTTTTTGCTTTTTGAGGTTAACTCTGAAACACAATTTCCATTGATCTGACAGGGCAAAGAGCTAAGTACAACATACACAGGTTAGAAAGGTTTCACCACGGGATAGATACATAGTCCACTCTGGGCAGATAGAAAATGACAGACATACAAACCTGAAGATAATGCTGGCAATAATTATGATGAAGAACATGAAGAAAGCTTCACCTTTTACTATTATGTTGCCTGAAAATATCAGGATTTTTTAATAACATAGATGACCTGCTGCAAAGTTTGGCAATCAGTCTGTATCCAGGAACTTAATTAATCTTCCATCATACAAAAAATAATTACACATTTAATGTTCTGCTGAAAAGGTGCATTTAATCTGCTAACATTTGACAGCTGCATTTTTCTTCTGAGCAGAACAGCGGTGGCTTTTCAGTATTAGGTATGCGCATAGCTTGAAAGAATGAGATCAGAGGAAAGGTCTCCCAGCTGGTTTTTAAGAAATCTAATGGTGGCTGGTAATGTTAGTAGGACCACTTTTCTTCTCTGCAGCAGAAAAGTCATTAGCAGGAATCCCCCTCCCTCTCCATCTATGTCCACCAAATCAGAGCCAGATAGGAGAAGTTGTTACCACTGCAGATGTAGCCAGGCTCAGCATACTAACATATGTGCCAGACACGGTGGTTTACACCTACATTTTTAAATTGCGTTAGCTTAATCCCCTGGGATGAGAAATTTATTTTAACATGTGTTAAATATTTCAACACCTGATATGTTTATCAGTGCTGTATGTCATGATTTAGGATTTCCTGTATATTACTGTCAGTGAGAATTAGCGTCCACGTGGGTGAGCTTGTGAGAGTTACAAGAGAAAGGGAAGGTGCAGGCAGGCATCAGAAGCAGCCACCTGAGGTTCAAGCAGCAGAGGCTGCAGAGAAATATGCCCAGGATTACAGCAGGGCATTTGCTCACACAAGTGCCAAGTGCTTCACAGTGCCCGCTGGATACAGCGCTTCTCCTGGCCAGGCTACCGGTTTTCCTCAGGTTCACATGGCAGACAAAATCATTGGTTCCCTTTAGCATCCGTAGCAACTTAAATTTGTGCCTTTAAAAAAATTAACCCAGAAGGTCATTGAGTTGCTTCTTATTAGAGAACCCTTAGTAGAAAAGAAGTTCTTGTAATTTATTCACATGTCAGAGAGCAGTGGGGCTTGGTCTTTCTCTTAGAAAGTATGAAGGAAGTCAAGCATGTTTGCGTGTAAAGGAGATGTGTCCGCAGCACATGAAGTGTCTACAGTGCTGGTCCCATGCCACAGGGACATAGCAGCTGTCACCTCTGGCTGTCCCTAGACACTGCTCTCTCCAGCCTATGGATGCCAGGAAGGACTCTGAGTGCTTCCCACCTGTTTAGCCAAGCCATTTGATTTTTTTTCTAGTTAATGGAGTAATGTATTCTTCCTTAAAATCAATGTGACATTAAACAACAGTATTGTAAGTGTACTTTTTAAAAGAACAGTGTAACAAGTCATTTTTAAGAGTGTGGTTTTGCAGTAAGCACTTCATAGGCATAAGACTCTTTCTTGTGCAGAGAATAAAACATTACAACAGGAAGCTTATAAAAGCTTAAGTCTGAACAAAATTTGGTGCTAAAGTAAAAAGATGTTTCCGATTTACCTGATTTATCATTTTATCCACTTTTCCTCTAAGGGAAAGAAAAAAAATATCAGCTACATGATGAGCTTGCCAAAAACCCTTTTGCCAGCAAGTAATTGTACCCCAATGGAGACAAATGTCCCTGTTGTCAGTCTGTCTCACAATGTCTTGATGTGGCTGCGTGAGGTACCATAGTCCGAGTGATTTATGGAGCTTTCAGGAAGGTGTCATTGCTGTGGCAATTGCTCCCCGCTGCAGTGTATGATAATTGCTCCTGGAAATTAGATATTACTCTTAATTGTCTTTGCAGTTTGTCAATTCTAGGTTTGTTGACATAGCTGCCATGGCAAATCAAATGACCTTGCGTACTAGAAGCACCTGGAACTCACCTCCAGTTGCATCTCTATACAGCTACAAAAGAAAAGTGTCTGCCATAAAAGACTGTACATAATCACACTGCCTGAGGAGATGAACCTTTTCCATTTGAAAGTGGCAATTTACAGGGGTGGGTTCTTCTAGGACAAGAGCGCCGGGGGCATGATGTTGATGCTGCGCAGAACTAGCGCAGATGTTTAGAAGATGCATGTCTTCAAATCAGGATAAAAGCCACTGAGTCTGAGAAAGTGGAGCTGGAATTCTAAAGGCTTTGTCAGCTGATCATTACTTTGCTAATTTGCACCTTTAAGTTTACAGAGAGCTCCACAGTAGCAGAAAAATTCACAAAATTGGTGGAAACTCTTTTTTTGCAGCTTTCGAACATGGCTGTTTTCAGTAAATACATCAATTACCAAGAGAACTAACAATTCCCCTCTCCCTGTCAGTGGTAGCAGCTATTCCAGTAGATGCTATGGTATCTGTGGGCTGAATCTAACCCATGATTTTTAGGGTCAGTAGGAAAAAATTACCATAAAATACAACCCCATGGAATTATTTTAAATAGCAAAACTGTCAATAATGATTTTGTTTTGTTTTCCAGAATAATTTCAGTGGAGCTGCCTGAAGATGCAAGACAGATTGGCATTCAGTTCAGATGGTGGCAACCGTATCACTCTTCTCAAGGCGAGGATGTGTGGGCAGTCGATGAAATCATCATGACCTCTGTACTTTTCAACAGCATCAGCCTAGACTTCACCAACCTAGTTGAAGTCACACAGTCTCTGGGATTCTACCTGGGAAATGTTCAACCCCACTGTGGACACGACTGGACTCTTTGGTGAGAAATGTGTTCTTTTCTGTTCCACTTTTGTTTTCCTTGTCTATTCATCCTGCTAGGGATCAAGCGACTGCTGCAAATGAGTCTTTCTCATAGCTATTCAGAGTAATTGTGTCTCATCCTCACATTATGGACAAAAATACGGTTGCTAATCTAATTGCAATTAGCAATAAGTTTTTACACCCCATTGCACGGAGACTTATGTTTGATGGGAACATTTAATGTAGCGTTCTTTCCCCACAAAATACTTAAAGAATGCCCTAGTAGAAAAAAAATTGGAAATTTTTCATAATCTTCTCTTAAAACCCCACCAGGCTAATACAGGTAAGCAGGTAATTAAATAATCTCTTAAGCACAGACTCTGAATATTTTCTAAGTGATGTTCAGATCTGTGTATATAGCCATTAGATTACAATCCAGATAGGAAATGCAGCAGACGGTGGGTAGAATAACATTAGCCATTTGTAGTTATTTTGTCTGGTATCATATCCATTTAGTCATTTACATCTGATCTGCATTATGACATATTGCAGTTAGGCCTAAAATGAGCTGTGTATTTAGAAACAAAAGAAAGAAAACATGACCTGCCCCAAAGAAAATAAAGGCAAAAAAACCAAAAGAAGTGAAAAAACAAGGAAAAAAGTCTGTTAGTATCGTACAAAAATAAGCATTTTCAATAAAACATTAACATGCTTCACAAAAATAAAATTCTGGAGCACACAAGTGCAACATTTGGAATTAATACAAGGGAAGCTCAGTTTAAAATCTGTGTTTTGATTAAAATCAAATAACAGTTTCATGCTAGTTTGATCAACCTATAAACCCAGTATAGTTTTAATTGGCATAGATACATTTCTTTGGAGAAAGTACAATCACAGTAATTATAGAAAACCTCAAGAAAATATAAATTATTTTAGTGTCCCCATGGACACTCAGAGAAACACTGTTGGAATGTTATTAACAAGTATCTCTGAGCAATCTGATTTGACTTTCTGATCATCTGTCAAACTAAAAGGAGTTGGCTTAGCAGTAGAAACAACACCGAATGTGTTCTAGCGCTGATAATGAGGCAGTAGAAGCACCATTAACCACTTTAATAAGGACAAGGAAGGTACTCGCTGCTCATTAAAATGAAACAACATGTTAGGGCTCAAACTGTTTGCATCTTCCTCATCAAAGAGGTGAAATAAAAGCCCTTTAATGACATTGTTTTCCCTCTCTTCTTTTAAGACCAGCTTATCCTGGGGAGGAGGGTAGGTTATTTAAGATAGCAGAGGTTACTCTATTTTCCTCCTATGAATCTAAATCAGAATCAAAATAAAAAACACTAAGCTGAATTCTCTGTCTCGTATATTGACTAAGATTTGTAGTCCTCAGTTGTAGTAGAAATGTTGCACTTTTCATGCATCAAATAAAGGATCAAAGCCTTTGCAGTATTTCCTCACTATTTATGTAGAAGTATTTTTCATTATCACTGGAAGACATGAACTCTATCCTTCACTGACCTTGTTTCTCTCAAGGGAAATTTTTTAAACTTACACGGAATCTCTACAAATGGTTGCTAGTTAAATTAATTATTGTTGGGTTTTCCCAGCTGTGAGTCTATTTGGTTCTCATTTTCTAACTCATGAGTTCCTGCGAGCAGAGTGTGCAGTAGTAGCACTGTCACCATCCTCTTGAGAAAAGTCTGACAACAGCTTTTTCATTAGTACAACTATGGGAAATGTGCTATAAATCATTTTACAGGGTGTCATCTCCAGGCCCATTTTCATTGAATTGTCTTTAATTGTTTGTTAGGTCCCCATTTCTGCTTCAGAATCTCTAAACCTGAAACACTTATCCTTAAAATTGGAGGGGGATTTTTTTTAAACTTTTCTTTTTTTTAAGACGCAGGTTGTTCTTTTCCACTGTGGCTTCATTTAAAAAAGAGAGGTTTGTTGATATACATATGCTTTGAACAAAGATGATTTTTGAGTGCTGTTAATGTGTCTAAAACAGTCCCTTTATTTCATGGTCATCATCAGCATTGGTTATACTAAAAGGACTCCAGAACACTTTTAAAATTAAGAGTTTGATGATGTATGTTAATTCTTCACTTCTCCAAAATTCTCATGTTCCAGCAAAGTTTTGAACCAAATGCCTCTGGCGTGTTACAGACTGTTTATAGCCATTTGCTGAAACGCGTTTAAGTATTGATAAGGATACCAACACTACATATATATATGTGTGTATATACGCGCGCGCACACACACACACACACACACACATACACACATACATATATGTATTCATCTGAACATAAACAAATTAGCTTTATACAAATAAATTGTCTTCAGTCAGATTACAACACTATGATTTAACTCAATGTAGTAAATGATAGAGTGTCCCACTGTCCCTGGAGAAGCCTGGGGGAAGACTGTAAATCTGCCACATCGTGAATTATCTTTATGGAGCAATGTAATACAGTGGTCCTACATCAGCTTGATAGCTTACCTGTGTTTAAAATGTTCTGTCTTTTAGATCAGTTGTTACTCTGTAACATGCAGGAAATTTCTTTCAGGTAATCAAATTAATTCTATTAATTATGTTCATACACTTAGGAATTATTTAGCAAAGTAGGTATGATGCAATGTAAAATGACAGAAGTCTCTCCTGCCTTTGATGGAAGCAAAGCTCAGGCTGGTGCAAGCGTTTGGCCAACATGTCAATATTTTCAGTCGATGCAGCTTTACCAAGCAAGTTTCAGAGTGGCTTTTCAGTATTCCTAAAAGTGCCGGCCTTGAAAATGTGGTAACTCTGGGGATCTTGGAGCAGTTTGGAGCAATGCAGGTTGGCTGACATTGACTGTGATACCATTCCCAGAAGTACCAATTAGTTGGCAGTGCTTGGAGGGAGAGCGATTGTTCCGAGGGCACCTATGGGTATTGTGTTCCTGTGCCTCTGCAGGTCTAATTACATACGTGCCAGAAACCAACTCACAGCAACATATTTATACAAAAATGAAGCCTCTGCATTCTCATTTTTTGAAGATTTTTTAGTTAATTATTGTTACGCCAGGGACATTACTTCATCTTTTACAAAATCTGGAAACATTCCAGCTGTGTGGCTCCCAGAACAAAGAAAATATTTGGTATTCCAGGAGAAGGGCATACCCCTAACCATGTACATGAGAGATCTGGAGAGCAAAAAAGTGGCAAGTAAGGTGGAACCCCCACCTTTAATGCTACTCATGTTCAGCTGGAGGCAATTTGTGGATGATAAAGGACTTTGTGAACCCATAATGTGATTTCCTCACCTTAAAAGAGCTTCTTAGAGAGCATCACAGATTGTCTTCATCTCAACACTACCTTCCTTTTTTACATTTCTTTAATATCCATTTTAAAGAGCTGGTTTGACTTTTTAACCATGCTTACTTAATATACTATGTACAATATCCAATGGCTAAGTTATTAAATTAAAATGAATAGTAAACTTAAAATGTTTGAATCATTACCTGAATGCCACTAGAAAGAAAAGATTAAAGATTTTTTTTCTCTCTCTTTTTACACTAGTAATACTGAACAGAGGGAATTTTTGTGAAGACAAGGGGAAAATGTAACATTTAATTCTTTGTCCTTATGCTGAGTACCAGTCCTTCACTTGCCTTCTGTTACTTTGGGAAGATGGCTCCTGGGCAGATGCTTCATCAAACTGTTTTGCTTCAACACCTTTACTCTGTTCAGACGAGCTTTAGGTAACCGTGTTGTGTCCAGGTTTATGTCTGCAATGCCAAATCATTTTCCAAAGCATTACTACATGTAACTTACTGATTACACTGCACACGGCTGCCTGATGCCTGAAGAGCCTGGTTGTATTGGCACAGATTTCCCAAGAGGGCTTCAGTAAAACTGGGCTTTCCCACAGCAGTCATGAAATTTCAAGCTGCTCTGTAGGAATTAAAACTATGACAGACCAAATCAGCTTTAACTTTTAAATTTCTGGATTTTAGTCATTTTGAAAAGTACAAGATAAAGTTTGTAAGAAAAATTAATTCAGGCTTTATCCACACAAATCCTTCTGAGATGCATTCAGTTCTAACCATGAAGCCACAAACCACATGTTGTCAGCTGGGCTGCCGATGAGTGTACATTACATGCTTTGCACAACATAAAATTATCCTTCCCATTGAGAAGAAAAACACTGACAACACCAACTGAAAGAGCAAAGAGTTCAAATACCATTTTCCAAGGCAACTTACTGCCTTCTGGCCCAGTTGTCCATGACAGAACCTTGCAGTGAAGGGAGCATCCATCTGCAGTCGGTTCAGGGTGCTGATCAACAAAGACTGGGTAGTTTCATATGGTGTCATGAGCTGGGTCATCTTCACAGAGAGAAAGGTCAGAGTAGAAGGCAGCCTGCATCTTAACTTGTGCCAAATAACAGCAATTTGATAATGGCAAAACTGAAGTCAACTTTCAGTGATTTCTTCTAAAGCTTTAAGGCAGGATGCTGACATTTATGGCTTAAGTGCGCTCTCTGGAAAGGACTCTGTAGAAAACGGTGTGGGTCAGTGAATTAATTTAAAAGAGTGCTAAGTGACTCTGACTTGTATTCCATGCCCTCACACTCACTTTGTCATGACCTTGAATTTTACAGGAGTAGAACCTAATATGTTCTATTGTACTATATTTAAAGATTAGGATTTCTTATTTAAGATCATAAACTAGTTGTAAGAGCAACCCTGAACTAGATTAATCTCTTCATCACCACTGTACTGAATATAGCTTTTTTATTTTTGCCTGATGATTTGCAGTGATTTTCTTTAAAAAGTGTCAATCCCTATCCTAGATGATTCATATTTAAGAATAGTCTTAGAAAATATTGAAGCTAAAGGACTACAGTACTTCTGAAGACACTAAGTAAACATTTCAGACTAAGGAGAGGGAGGCAATTTTCATTCTATGTGAACTTTCATTAAAATGCTGTGTTTTAAAGGCTACTGCAGGCTTCAAAGTTTAAGTTGTTATTACTTCCTTCTTATGACTCTCTTGGGTTTTGATTTTGGTTGGTTGGGGGTTTTTCTTTTGAAAAGTGCATAGAAGAAAAACCTGCCTTTAAAATGAAATAACCTTGTAATTTCCAATTATATACTGTGTTATAGTATATATGATAACTGGGTATCTTGTAATATATATGTGTATATGTGTGTTCCCAACATTACTATTGTTCTTTAATTCACTGGATAATATAACTCTTATAGCAGTACATCCTTGAGAAAAGAAGCTGAGAATAGAAGATATTCATTCTGAAACACAGTCAAAAGTCAGTGAATGGATTGCATATATGATCATTTGAAAATCAATTGAATGAAAAGTCTAGGGAGAAAGAATATTTTAAACTAGATCCAGTGTATCTTTACTGTCCAGTATTAGAATGAATTTGCAGTTCTTACTGTGGCATCACCTTGGACAATGGACACTCCTGGGGAAAAACTTTCTTTATGTTGTTTTTTCCTTATATTGCCCTCTGCTTGATCCCTAATACAAAGGGCATATAGTAAGAACTAACAGAATAATTCAGTGTTTCACATTCTGGGATACATCAAGGCCTTCCTGGTAATTTGGAGAAGTACCAACAGAAAGATTCTCTCTGCATGGTCTCACCCCGCATGCCAATCTACAGAACACAGGAAGAAGCATCACTGCATTGATCCCAGCACCATTCATAATGTTCCTTTCTGAATTATTTTGCGGGTAGATCCTGACTCTTTCCTTCCATGTCTCAGTTTTACAGGTGATTCAAAGTTAGCTTCCAGCATGCGCTATGTGGAGACCCAGTCCATGCAGATTGGAGCTTCGTACATGATACAGTTCAACTTGGTGATGGGCTGTGGTCAGGCGTTCACTCCTCATATGGACAACCAGGTGAAACTGGAGTATTCCACCAACCATGGCCTCACATGGCATCTTGTTCAGGAGGTGAGGCTGGCAGTGAAGACTTTGGTCTTCCATAAACTGCTTGTACAAAGATCATCTGAAATACCCTTCTGGCATTGAACTAAGAAATATGTTTTCCTTTACCACCTTTCAATAAAAAAATTCCTAGCTGGAATCAAAATTACTAATAGAGGTATTTAAACTGTTCTTCATAATATTTGGAAGAAACTTATTTGAAAGCCTGAAATACAAAATTGTGATGGGAATGGACCGAGGCTGAGAAAAGAGCTGGGGCACAGTTAGAGCTACACAGTAATGGCTGAGATCTTTCCTGTGCTATTGCTTTGTTTTCCTTAGCAAAATGCATGTACTGTTTCCTGGAATTTAAATGGATCGAAACTCTTTCTGCCCTTTTGCGCAGCCATTTCGTAAATGGAAAACGCATTCCTTCAGGGGATTGTAATGTAGAGACTTTCATCCCCCATCCCTGGTTCAAACACAGTCCAGGGCCGTAATGACCGGCTGGTTCCCCCACTCTGCTGGAAGTGCGAATGGCAGTGTTGGCGGCTGTTTCCCCGTGTGGCTCAGCCCTGCCTCAGCACCAATGTGAGCAGCACGTTTGGCCATAATTTGTGCTTTTGTTTTCCCTCTTATATCAAAAGCTGGGCTTTCCCTGGCCTCAGGGTGAACTAACCAAGGCCCTTTGTCCTCCTCTGAGCAGGTTCAGAACTTGTCAGAGAACTTGTCCTAGTGCCTTTTCACTGCCTACTCTGCAGGCTCACAGAAGGATTTGTATGTCAAGTTCCACATCATGTATGAGCAATTAAAGCTTTGTCTGGTTACCCTTGGCCATGTTGTGTTTTGCCACATTTACTATGGTGGGCTGAATAGAGAAATGGCAATAAATGCATTTTTAAACTTTGCAAATCTAAGTAATGATCTCTTACCTTAAACAGAATTCAGATGGAAGCTATAAATCCTGTATTTCAAATGCTGTTCATGTCTTTTATACCTAGCAGGCATCGTCATGGTGTCCAAGAACAGCTCCCAGGGGTGGGTGTTTGGGGTTTGTGCTTGCCATCAATGGAAGATCAGTTGCCTTCAGATTTTAGTGCTACTTTCCTCACTCAGTGGAGCTGAGTTCAGAGGGAGGAACTTGCAGACAAATCGTTTTTCTCACACCACTCATGTTGCTGTGATAAAAGAGTATTTGTAGTATATTTCAAGGACAAAATCTGGCAAATAAACAAAACACTAATTAATTAAAATGTTTGAAAGTTTTGTTAGCTTCGCAAGCTAACTGATCAGATCCTGTTTTGTATGATCTTTTAGGGGAGATGAATCAATGAAAAGTGTTTGAAAATTGCTGGAAAGGAAACGAAGCCTTTAGAAAATCAACTTTAAAAAAAAAACAACAAAAAATAAGGTCTCAGATCTTCATTTAATAGTCTAAAATATTTGAGCAATAAATTTCTCTGTAAAATAATATATTCTGCCCTTGATCATATATAACTACTAGTGTATAATTTAGCTTTATAAATATTCTTAATTGCCATAACTGCTGTAGAGAATCACTGCTTTATTAGTAGTTTCATAGCAGTCAAAGTAGTCTGCTTGCATAAGCAGGTGTCTGTCCCCCTCTTACCTGATACCCTTCACGGGGGTGAGCACAGCAGTGAACAGCAAAAGGGTCCTGGGCACGTGGGGACGGTCAAGAGAAAGTGTGACCTGGCAGTAAATGGTGAAAGGGAACTCTCCAAGTGGGTGGCCAGAACAAGATCATGCACATTGGGAATAACTTCCAAGCACTTTAGTAATGCCTCATCAAAACCATAGCACAAAAGTTTTGGGTGCTATTCTGGCAATATATGCATATATAAAAATGAATGGAATATAGCAGAAAAAATTAAGTAGCATGGGAAGGGCAGTTCTAGAAAATAGTAAGAAGCTGGGATAATAGACTTCATTTATATTTACTATTAAAAAGATAATAATCATATTTTCTGAATAGAAAAAAGTAAATTCGGTGAACAGACCTCTCTTGGAATCTGAGTTAAATGCAGAAATAATCATTAGAGCAGGAAGGGGGAATTTACACCACTTGCTGTAGGTGTCCGAGGAAAGACAACTGCAGAGCATGGGAAGGGCCTCTGGGTGCATCTCCAGCAGGCTGTGGTTGAGCTCGCTCTCTGTTCCTGCTGCTGCTCCCCACTGCGGATGGAGACTGTGGGCACAGCCAGCATGCCCAGCCTAGGGCTCACAACTAGCTCTCTAAAATGACTGGCATAATGTTCTGGAGGTCACTTTCATAGCTGTATTCCATGCTGGTCTTGTAGGTTTACTTCACAGTCTGTGCTAGATGTTGGGGTGAAAACAGTCAAA
>VWZG01004973.1:0-33370 GCA_013396735.1 Grallaria varia | reverse complement strand
AAAAAAAAAAAAAACAAGCCACACACCCTCACGGAGGAAAGCAAAACTTTACTAGTCACTTATGCTAAACTCTGAAATAGAGTTATATGGCTTTTTTCCATCCTTAATTGTACTACTACTTTTCTGAGAAATTTCTCTGCATCATGCCAGGATTTTTCTGCTTCTGGGTATTACATTCCAACATCTGGGCCCAGATATGCTCCTGTTCGTGTGACTATTAAACCTTTCTCTCTATTCCCAATTATTCCTTAACATTAAATCTGGTTTTGAAATGTTTTACTTTAAGGAATGTCTTCCCAGTATGCCGAGCTGTCAGGAGTTTACATCGGCAAGTATTTACCACTCCAGCGAATTTACTCAGTGGAGGAGGATCACTGTGCTTTTACCACAAAAGACTTGGTGAGCATTTATTTCTTCTCTTCCAATTTTTTTGGGGTGCGTAGATAATTAATCCACCTTTAAATTGCTATGACACAGATCAAGTCCTCTGTAGGTCATACTGCAGCCAGTAGATGGGGTGTCAGGGCTGACCCAGTTGCAGGTATTTAACATAAAAATGCATTCCTTACATAATTTGAGAGTGAAAAGTTGGTGAAGTCATTAGAAACTATTGTTTAGGATTGTTTTTAATACATATTCTGAGTTCTAATAAAGTTTAGACCTTTTCAAAAATAGTGGTGCTTGCCTATAAATGCCCCATTGGAGGAAGGCTTTATTTGGATTGTTGGTTTTTATTTTGCACATTCCTTATTGTTTACATCTGCAGACCAAAGCCTTGTATAAACAATAACCAATGATTCATTTCTGGGAATTTTTTAACTCTTGTTTCTTTTTATAGCATGTCTTAAAAAATAACATTCTCTTCTGCAAAAAGCAGCAACAAAAAATATCAGAATGCCTTACCCTATTCATCCTATTTTAATTCAGCTTGGTTTGCCTGCCCTAAAATTTTTATTAATTAACTAGATGATTTCTTTCATAGTTTCTTTTAAAATATTATAGCATGCACATAAAAATTTGTCATAAATCCCAATAATCTTCAGGGCTTCCTTCATTTGAGACTTTAATTATTCCAATTAGAGTTACATTTTGCTTATGCTTGACCTGAATCCATCACAGCAATTGCAATGAGAGCTTGCTCAGATTAAGTTACCATTGTATTTCTACATCCTTCGTCATTACTTTTTTGCACTCTCCATGGCCTCAACACAACCTATTTCCATCAATCACACCACGCCATTTTTACTGTACAGCCAATATTCAGAATTTCCTATTTCCAGGCAAAACACCAAGGGCAAATATTGAATGCTTAAAACATACCAGATCAGATAATACCAAATGGCATGAGTAAGTCTACAAATAACTGCTCTGTACTTAGATTATAATGTACTAAATCTTACATGCTGTTATGTTCCACCAGTTGCAAAATTTGTGGTTCACATAGGCACTTAGGAGTTTAAAGAGTGTATACAATTTTTCAGGTTACACTCTAAAGTAGGTTGTTATTCTTAAATTTATTTGTAAGATGTATACTGTGCTCCAAGTTGTTATTACACATTATGTATCTGATAGTAATGCCAATGTTGTGGGCCTTTTTTTCTTTAGGATCTACTAATTTTTCTCAGCATATGAAGTGACAGAAACAAATAATTTCATTTTAATTTAGGAGGCTGTGGGGAGAAATTACAATGAAGTAATAGCTGGGTTCCTGTTTTATGCTGCACACAAATCATAAATATTTCACACTCTATCTTTTATCTGAAGGGTTTCCTGTCAGTTGGCAGAGTTTTGTTTGTAATTAAGGTACAAATTACCACTGAACATTTCTTTGCTCTTCATAGAACACATTTTCTGTGTTGTGTTGCGCTATGGTGTTATCAGGGTGAAGAGGAAGATTGGCTACGTGTTCCCCACCCAAATTAATCTGACACACCAGTTGCATCTCAGCCACTTTCCCCTCTTTTTGACCCTCCTTCCCACTGGCAGGGAGCAGGCTGAGAGCACAGTAGTTCCTTTGGGTTGAGCTTGGGAAGGGATTTTTTTGTGCATTTTTAAAGCACATTTACTAGCAGAGGGCAAGTTTCTGCCTTTCCAAAACCTGGGTATTACTGGTGAACATCTGATGTGCAGCTCTTCACTGCCAGCCCAGCCACACGGACGGCATCCTACCAGGTCCCTGGTAGCCAGTATGCCCCATAGGGCTCTTCTTTGGGACACCCTCTCTCCCTCCTTCTCCTATCCCTTCCCCACTTGTACTCCACTGCAACAACCACCCATGGGCAAAGTTGTACTAATGGCCAGGAAGAACAGTGTAGAAGGGTCTGCTGCCTTCCCAAAACTGGGGTGAGGGGAAGGGTACTCTGGGGACCTTCCTTCTGTCTCAACCCCTCAAGACAAAGACTGCCAAATACACAGCCTGCCCTGTGCTTACTGCACAGGGAGAGAAACCACCTAAATGAGGATTCAGGAATGTCTCCTTAACTTTGCTCCGGCCCTTGGAAGCCTTGACGTGCCCTCACACCCCTGGTTGTTGGAGCTTTTATCCAAGGGTTGCTGGAGCTTTTATCCCTACCTGCACAGCTCTTAGCTGAGGGTTTGCACCTTGGGGGAGTGGGCAGTGTCAGGCTGTGGCACTGTGATGATGCAGCTGGAAAACTGTTTGGTAACAGCACCTATTTCCCTTGTAAAACTTTCTGGGCGTACTGGTGTCTCTGCACATCTGTAGATGTTCTGCATCTGGCAAGCATGGTTTTGCAAGGCCCCTGTGTTATTTGAGCTTTGGGATGGTAGGAAATCTGAAGCAAGAGTGAGACTTGTATTGGAGAAATGAAATGTATGCACCTGCTCGCTGAAATTGTATTGTACTTCAACCGAACATTTCTAACACTGATGAAAATTAATTTCAGTTTTATGGGAGGTATTTACATATGAACAGGCCTTAATGAGATACAAGCAGCTGTCAGTTGCTGACTTCATAAACAAATCAACACCTAATGACTGAATGAGAGCTTCAGGATAATTGGGTAAATGTAATTATGGTAACTCAGAAGGTAGCAAATATAATTTTATCAGTCACAAATTTGCATTAGATCGTTAGGGCTTTTAATATCAGGAGGGAAGGCAATGATTTTATTTTAACTCACATATCTGAAAAATTTTATAACAGAAAGAACATAATTTCACTTGCAGTACTCCTGGGACATGATTTCCTTGTGCTTATGTAAAATGTCACACAACAACAACGACTTTTATTTGACATCAACCTGACTTAGATATAATATCATCAGAAAGCCAGATTGCCTTCTAGTAGTATTAAATAAAAAATAAAAAAAAGGGGAAAATATGAGGAACTAGGGAGGTTTATTTTGCTTGTAAGAAATGCTTTTGTAACTCCTCAGTGTTGCACTTCCCATTTCAATTGGTGTCCAAATGGTGGCTGTCCAGAAAACCAGTATTTTATCACTGAGAATACAGCTGACACTCATCTCCTTATTCTCTTCTCTTAATTAACATGGCTTTTTTAAATTGTTGGTTACCATTTTTAACAGCGTAATCCTCTTACGCTGTTGTAACCTTGAGGTGCAGAGCAGCCTTGGAAAGCTTTCAAAACCAGCGAGCAGGACTGGCTTTTCAGCGGCGTTGCTTTTGCAGTTGCCAATTCAGGCTAACACACATTATCCCTCACCCAGGGAGGAATCCGGATCCCTGAGATCTTTTCACTGCCCGCAGCCTTGTGGTGCTGGCATCACTTCCCACGGGCCCCCTGACAGCAGGTGGG
Organism: Grallaria varia; assembly: GCA_013396735.1. Taxonomy (NCBI): domain Eukaryota; kingdom Metazoa; phylum Chordata; class Aves; order Passeriformes; family Formicariidae; genus Grallaria; species Grallaria varia. The sequence goes on along the minus strand of VWZG01004973.1, from coordinate 29,592 downwards.
TGGGAAGGCGAGGGCAGCCTCTAGCTTGGGGACCACGGGATCCCTGCGGTGGCAAAGCTGCCCCCAGGGGAAAGCTCTCTGTCCACAGATATAAATAACCCCTGCCCGCTGGGTTGTGGCTCCATGGGGACGGTCCCCAGCTGCGACACCTCTGTTTCGGACACATAGAATCATAGAATCAACTGGGTTGGAAGATGCCTCCGAGATCATCAAGTCCAACCCTTGATCCAACACCACTGTGATTACCAGATCATGGCACTAAGTGCCACATCTCGTTCATCTCCAGGAGGTAATGAGCCTCCTCCCTTCTTCCCCTCCCCTTAAATCAGAGAAACAAACCTCCTGCATTTGGCTGGAGGAACTTCTAACAGAAAGAGCACCCTTGGCTTGGTGGGCAGCCAACATCTGGAACCTGAGAAGGAAGACGAGATGCCCCAGCGGCGTGTGGCCCTGTGCTCTGCATCTGGCAGGGTGGCAGGAATGGGTGGATGGGACCTCCAGAGAAACACTGTGGTCAGGTGAAACCCACACAAGCCCCAGCAAGGGCTGTTGGTCCTGGTGTGAGCTCTGTGCCTCACTGTGCGGGAGCAGCCCTGGGAACAGCCCCAAAGTGGAACTGCACAGGGATCTTCTCCATGGGGCTCCAGGTGTGGTGTGCCCCTGGGCACAGAGGCATTCTCTGTCATTACACAGGGCCGGGCTCTCGCCACTGTTTGTAGGGGTCAAATGTGAGTCTTGTGCCCCAAAACGAGCCGTGATGCACCTGCACAGCCACCCTGCAGGGTTATTTGCACCCAACAGTGGCCAAAGAACGGCCAAGGCAATGCCATCAACACCACACCACGCAGCACCAGGAGCTGTTTAGGGGACATCACCACTTGTTGGGCACCATGAGACTTCCATGGCATGTAACACTGTAAATCTCCCCGACTTTGCTGTAAATACCCGTGGGCTGCAGCATCTCACACCCCACCTCAACCTGTACACCATCCCTGATATAAAACTGGAGATGCCCAGCCACAATGCTCTCCTTCCTGTTACCTGCGGAAACAAGAAGACACCATTTTATTGTGCTGGGAGTTTGTGGGATGTGTGTTTTCCTGCTCAAACACCTTTCTTTGGTTTCAGTATTGTTATTTTCCTCAGCAGACACTGGAGTTAGCACCAGCCGGCTCTTTCCAGAGCCTACAAGCTCTGTCAGGGCTCACTGTTGCTCTGTGCCATTGAAACTCCATAGCAAACATGACCCTCTCCACAGAGGTGATGTGCTGCCTTCAGAACACTCCAAAAAGAGTAAATAATTGTGGTGAATATTGACTGCCCATTGTGCCTACACAAGCCTAGGAAGCCCTTCATGTGCAGATTACTAGCATTGTGCACTTTTAATGGATAATTCATAGCTCTTGTAATGTAACCCATCAATACATTATCTCCTGAGGGATTATTTAATCACCATATCTGCCCTGCAGATTAACTCTGTGTGCTGTAAAAATGCTTACAGTATTTGCAATATCAAACAGATACTTAGAACAGACAACAAGAATCATTTCCATTAAAAATTGAGCCCTGGGGCAGCTTCACTTGTTTTTTTTCTATGAAATTCAAAACTGGTATTTTAAAAATTTCTGCACACACATCCTAAACTTCTAGCGTGTGATTGAATGGCTGACTGCTCTGCCACAGTGTCCATGTTATCTGCCCAGGCCTGCTCTATCTGCTTTTTCTCTTCCATACGTGTGAGCAGGTGGCTCAGCCACCTTTACAATATTCATTTTAATGAGTCTTATTCTACATAAATTCTTGGGGGTGGGGAAAGGGCTTTTTATCTTAAATTAGAGTAACAGCATTCTGTCCTGTGCCATTAAAACATAACCATATGGCTCTGAAACAAGCTAGAAAAGAAGCTTCATGTAGGAACCACCTGCTTCTCATCCTCAGCTCCCCCAGCCAGCCCTTGGCCAGACACAGGCCCGTCCAAATTCAAAATCTGATTTTATAATTCTCAGTCACCCTCGCTTTCTCTGTCCTACCCCTCCACAGCTCTGCAATCCAGCCTCAGTGCTCACATTGCCCCCACCACCCCTTTTTTCCCAGACCTGTCTTGCAGCCAGCACAGCCCCTTTTGCTCCGTCACGATGAACGATATCCCATCTTGATGATGGCAAAAATGGCTTTTCTCATGATTCAGCTTCTTCTCCAGCCTTGGTTTTTGAGATTGGTGGAAGTCAGGCTAGGTTTGGCTGGTAGAAGTCACTCCTGTGGAAAATTTCAGTGTCACATTGGACAATGTCCTAGAGGGCCAACAAGCAAGAATTTTTAAATAGACAATATTATCCGACTTCATTATAGTAAAGAAAATTAAGCTGTTGAAGATAAACTGTTTAACTAGAAAGAATAAACTACAACAAGGTTTTATGCTTTAAGAATATTACAAGTATCCAGAGTTTAGTTAGGTAAGAAGTTTAATTCAGTGATTTCCCACCTCAAACCTTGGGTGTTACTGTCCAGGAGCAAATTCTTTGCAGTGTGGAAAAAAATAGGTGCTGTGAAACAGGCACCAGTGATATGTGAACTAAATCAAGTTTAGAATCATCCTGGCAAAAAGAAATTTTTTATATCCAAGAAAAAACCCAGTCACCTATTGTTGAATGGAAATAGATGGTATTCAAAGGGGAGATGTGCTTACACTCAAGAGCTTTAATAATTATTTAAATAGTAAATGTCAGGAGAAACATGTTTACACAACTTATGACCTGTTAACTGTGACCAAAAATATAAAAAACCAAAGTCATCCCCTAGATCCACCTTTCTACTGTTGCAGCTGTCACAGAACAGCACTCAATAAAAAGCCACTAATATTCATTGTGAGGCTTACCTTCAAATAATGCTCAAAATCCCTGTAACACCTCTGTAGCCTTGATCAGAAATGTTGTCAATTACTGAAAAGTCCAATATATAGGCCTGTGCAGCAAGTGGCGTCACCTAGAAAGTTAATTTACCAAAGTCTGTGTTTGGTTGTGCCAGCCTTTGCAGCCTGGGCTGTGATTGTGGCATCAACTCTATTTTTTTTTTCAGTTGCATTTTATCTTTTTTTCCTACGGTTCTGTAAAGGATCACAAATGAAAGCCCTGTTATTGGTTTTAAGGTCCAGTGCCACGCGTTTCCGCTGGAGTCAGAGCTACTACACAGCCCAAGACGAGTGGGCCTTGGACAACATCTACATTGGGCAGCAGTGTCCCAACATGTGCAGCGGGCACGGCTGGTGCGACCACGGTGTTTGCAGGTACAAGGCATTTGTCAGTCCCTCTTAACAAGGGTCTCCTGATACTTTCAGGTATCCTATTATTTTCTATACTTTTCTTTTCTTGGCTGTTGTTCTTATTTTTAGATTAAACATTAAAAGGTAAAAGCTGCTGCCAGAATACTTGCAATACCAAGGGCACAGACTACTGCCTGCCAGCTTCAAACTTTCTGGACAGCACAGGGATTTTTTTTTTGAAATAAAATACGGGGTTTTTTTTCTGTTTTCCCGTTATTCTATTTTGTTTCCATGATCCAAAATTCCACTCCCAGAATGATTTGTTATTTCACATCTAATTCTAAAAGGTCACTGCACCACCTTAACTAATTGTCAGTGTCAAATAAAATCTTTAAAAGCTTGTTGCATTTACGCTTCCTTCCAGGTGTGATTCAGGGTTTCGGGGTACTGAATGTCAGCCTGAAAACCCCCTTTCTTCAACCATCATGTCGGATTTTGAGAACCCAGACACCCTGAAGACAGAGTGGCAGGAAACTATTGGAGGAGAGGTTGTCAAGCCTGAAGAAGGCTGTGGGGTCATCTCATCTGGCTCCTCACTCTACTTCAACAAGGTACTAAAGAGGGATGGGAGATTGAAAAGGCATATACTGTAGGTTTGAGTGGAGCATGGTGTGGTTGTGTGGCAAACAAAAGGGAGGTGGCAGAAGTCTGCAAGCAATATTAGAAGTGCATTAAACAGCACAGATGTGCTCTGCAGGTAAAGAACAAAGCAATCTCAAGAGATAGGGAAAGACACGTGCATTATGTATTCAAGAAATACCAGCTGTAATGAAAGGAAGTAAATTGCCAGTGTGTTGTACGTTCTTAATGTCTTAGTTGTACATTTTCTGTTTTATGACCCAGTTCTCAGCATCCAGCAGCTCTAATTTGTTTTGTCTGTACTATTCTGGGTAAGAGGTGGAGAAAGGTTGGCTTTCTAGGGAACAATCAGTTTAATTTGAGGTCGCAGGGCCAAAGTCAGTCAAAAAAACCAACACCTTCAGGCTTTTAGAAAGTGGTTAGCCTGTAGGAGCATACTCTTTTGTATAACTTGGATCTTTGCAGATAAAAAAATAATAGAACAGGAAACAGATATAGGGAATTCTGCTAATTAATAGCAATTATAACTAAAATAGAGATCTTTATAACCAGATACAAGATTATGGGTTGTAGTCACAGATTTATTTTTTTATTGTTGTTCCCTGGGTCTAATACTAGGATTTGTTTTATTCTTAATTGAAAGGAAGAGTATGAATGCAACTATGTGCTTCTCTTGTAAATGTTTAATCAAACTGCCATTGCTGTCATGAGCGCCAGATTAGTCCCAGAAGAATAACCCAATATGCAATGCTGTGTAATTGTGTGTTGTTTACCTCATTACAAAAATCTAACCCATGAAATAATTTTCAGCACTCCTACATAGTCTCACATCCAGCTCCCCTGGAAATACAGCTCTGCACTGAAAATTTAATAATAGACCAATCAGGATAACCAGCTAATTGCGATAATTGGATTTTTTCATATAATTGTCTTCTCTGTTAGATGTTTTTCCTTCTGGCTCAGCTCCTTATGCCAAGTTTCTCAAAACTAGTTTGCTAAATTAGAATTAACCTGCTATGATCTTTGTTCTGATTTCTGCTAAGGAGGAGTGAAAAACTCATTTAGAAATTCTTGGCTTCTTTCTATTGATCTCTAAGGGTTAGGTTATCATTCATTTCTTGAGTAGTAGCAGTCTGTGTGCCATCAACAGAAGGTGGTTTATTTGATTTCGGTTTAGATCTCTTTCAAGGCATCTAGTGGCCATTTTGGGGGATAATAAAAAATTATTCTTGTAGATGTCCAACAGTTCTGTATTGTTTGGGGGAGCTCATATTCACAGGCTCAATTTCTTTTCATTTGCCTAAACAGCCACTTTATTTGAGTATCTAATGTTTGCTGCCACAATCAATTACTGATGCCAGAATTAATGTTGGCTTTGTTCTGATAACCCTCTGTTTTTGTTTTACAACTCATTTTAATCAATTGTAGGTGTGTTCACAATACAGAGCTTTTTCAATTAGCCTCTGCAATTCCTCTGAGGTTTCATGTCACTCATGCCCTTTCTTAATTAACCTGTTCTGTGATTACCCCTTTGGCAAGCAGAGCTGCTGTGGGGTGTATGGAAAACCCACTGCAATAGTTTTATGGCCACAGCTTGTCCCACTGCAGGTCAGAACACCAGGTATCCTCAGCCAGCCAGGCCACACCTGCCCATGGGGCAGCAAAGGCGTTTGCATCATTATTGCCCATTCCTGGTTTGATTTGATGATGATAATTAGCAATTCCAGCAAGTCTCCAAATGAAGCAAACTGTGAAAACAAACTACCAAGAGATTATCAGTATCACCTTGGCCAGTATTAGCCATGTGAGGCTAAACTGGGAAGATCAGAACTGTCCCGGGAAGCTCCAGGCTGTGCCCAAGGCTGAGCTCGTCTCCCTCTCACAGCACCATCCAGGAGGGATTCACTCCGCTGGGAATAAGCCACCAAATAAACCAAAACAGGCATAATTCAAGACCAAATCTGTATGACTGTGTCTTATATGAGTTTTTTGAGAGTCGAAGGATTCTTCCCAGGTTTTAGTTGTCATCAGTGGTGCAGGCTAACTGAGCTTCAAACCCACATGTATTCAGCTTCCTGAAATCAGCCTCACGGTGTGAGGTGGCCTGTTTGGGAGGGTCTGCTAATGAGCTCTGGACCCAGGCTGTCACACCAGCAAAGCAAAAGAAAGAAAAGAGAAAGAAAGCAATATACATTTGTCTGTGCTGAGTTTACCCTGAACTGGGTAGAAAGAGGCAAGAGGTGATGAGTCGAACAGGATTTAAATTCATATATCATCATTAAGAAACGCAGATGATATTTTAAATCTCAGCTCACAATCTCATTATTTGTGTTCAGCTAGATCATGCCACTTGCTTAGCTCAAGTTGGTCTGGAAATTTATCGTAAGTAGCATAGATGTACAAGTGAGAGAGACAAAAATAAATATTGCTTAAAACATAGGTATCATTTTATAACTTAGCCCAGGTTTTTGGTTTTGAGTCTTTTTTGTGCTTTGAGATGGACAGAAACCCAGGAGTTTTTAGGGAATTAGAAGCAGGAGGCACACTGACATTTTACGGGGTGGTGCCAGGTTGCAGCTACTTTAATATATGCAAAAATATGATCCCTGCATCCTCCCTCCTCTGCACACATATGGCTTTGCCCTACCTATGGAGTGCTGTGCTGGGGCAGGGTTGTGTCAGATGCAGGGCATGCAGGTCACCTCTGTGGGGACACTGCTCTCATCCTGTGTCCTGCCTTGCCACAGGCAGCTTCGTATCACATATCAGCGTCATGTAGGTTTGTCGATGTGCAAGCCCAGAGGTTTAGCTTCAAGCACCAGGGCACAAAGGGAAGAGGGGTATGGGGTCATTTCAGTTACAGAAAAACACTCTTAAACCTTAAAGCTTTTTTTTTAGATGAATATGCTCTGTATTCCTTTGCCAACAGGCTCAAAGTGACCACATTGACCTGTCAGGACTCAAAAATGTTATTGGAAAAGCTGTTTGCTGAATTTTACGAGGCTATTTTTTCTCTCAGCTTTGCTTACGTAAACCTGAAACCAAATCCACAGGTTTCAGTCAAGAGACTCCTGGTTTACAACACTTACTAGGAAAAGAGCATAGTTTTGTGTAGGAATAAATCTTTCTCAGGTGAGACATGACGAGAAAATTCACTCCCTAGTTCTTGTGTGGGAGATTGGCTTCAAGCAACAGGTACTATAGGGGTTGATTTCAGGTGATCAGGTAATCCTATACAGTGCAAGATTTAAGTGGCGAAGTGAATTGTCAGAAATGGCCTTTTACTGCTCTATACAATATCATTAAAAAGCTGAATACTTAAAAATTTAGCCCTGATTGATTCAGGATATCCAGCACCTGCTCTTTGTCTTCTGGAGGGACGTAGAACCTTGAAGGAATGACATGAAATAGTTGTGTGGAAATCGTGTTGTGAAGTTGCACTGTGTGTTGAAACCTAATAATAAGAATTCTTATGTGATCATTTTAGGATGATTAAGACAAGAAGGATGGCCAAGCAGAATAATTGAAAGACAAAATTAACACAAAATTCAATGTCCCCCACATTGTGTAATTTTCTGTGCAATATTCTTCTGTGTTGGACTTTAAATATGTCTATTCATAATGAAGGTTTCTAAATCAAAATTATTATTGCCCCTCTGTTCTTTGTATTGTAGGCTGGAAAAAGACAGTTGGTAAGCTGGGATTTGGACACAACATGGGTGGATTTTGTACAGTTTTACATCCAGATAGGAGGAGACAGCTCTTCGTGCAATAAACCTGACAGCAGAGAAGAAGGTGTCCTGCTGCAGTACAGCAATAATGGTGGTATCAACTGGCAGCTGCTAGCAGAAATGTATTTCTCTGATTTCAGCAAACCCAGGTATAATTTTGGTTTAAACTAAATCCATACTGCACCAGCTTTTAAAAAAGATGTACTTCTCGATTTTTGAAAATATGAGTAATAATTTCAAGTTTTAATGCTTAGAAGCCATCAGTATATGGAAACTTTTTCAGGCTGCCACAGTAAACTCCTGTCACTAGGAATGAAAAATTTAATGGAAGAGGGCCTTTAAAAACTGAAGTAAAATATATAGTTCCCTATCATCTCCCATGTGAAACATGACTAAAATGCTAAAATCTGCAAAACATTCACAAGCAAACTTGCCCAAAAAAGGTGTAGAAATCTGCCATTTCTTCTGACTCTGGTTTCATATCTAATTAAAATGTCATGTAAAACAAAAGCTCCTTTTAAGGAGGAGAAGAATTCATGTTCAGCAATTCAGATTTGCTGAAAGATACCTTGTCAGTGAGAATTTACATTGTATTTGTCTGCATAGATATTGACAGGATTTCTATTGCCTGTTATCTGTGTCTTTCAACATGCAAATAATTTTGTCTTCTCATCTTGTCATTTTCCATTGCAATAAACAATGCTTTCAGAAGGACTTCTGTAACTTGGCAGTGTCCTTTTCTAAAAGTGATCTAGGCTCTTGGAAGTACAAAGCTACTGAATTTTGTTTAAAATAGAGTAAAATAAAATAGAATTGACTGTTTCAGTTGGAAGGGGCCTACAGTGATCATCCAGTGCAATTGCCCAGCCACTTCAGGGCTGACCAAAAGTTAAAGTGTCTTGTTAAGGGTACTGTCCAAATGCTTCTTAAACACTGACAGGTTTGGAGTGATGACCATCTCTTTAGGAAGCCTCTTCCAGTGCTTGACCACATTATTGGCAAAGAAATGCTTCCTCACATCTAGTCTAAACTTCCCTTGCTCAGCTTTGAACTTTTCCCATGAGTCCTGTCACTGGGAGAAGAGCTCAGTACCTCGCTGTCCATGTTCTCATCAGGAAGCTGTAGAGAGCAATGAGGTCACCCCTCAGCCTCCTTTTCTCCAAACTAGACAAGCCCATAACCTCAGCCATCCCTCCTAAGTCCTTCAGCCCTTTCACCAGCTTTGTTGCTCTCCTCTGGATGCATTCAAGGACCTTCACATCCTTCTCAAATCATGGGGCCCAGAACTACACGCAGTGCTCAAAGTGAGGTTACAGCAACCCCGGGTACTGCAGGACAATCGCCTCTTTTGACCATCTGGTGATGTTGTGTTTGGTGGACTCCAGGATGGGGTTTGCCCTCTTGGCTGCCAGGACATGCATCTACCAGGTGACTGCTTTAGCCTCTACTGTGTCAAATTACAGGGCACACCCAACAAAGAAGGTAAATAGTGAAACCTTCATCACTGGACTATCTGATACTCTCTTTTTGACAAAATGCTGCCCTTCCAAGCAGTCAAGATTGATTGTTGTTATTGAACATAACTTTGCGGATTTATTCTTCTGTTGTTTCAAATGTGGTCCAGATCTTATTTTCCAATTCCTTATTCTCCAGCACATAAACCTGGGAATCATCTGGAAAAGAGTGATTCCTTCTCTGCTCTCTGCCTAACTGGCAATTGAAGCAGAGTCCATGGCACAAAATAACACGTGATATAAAGAAAGAATGCTGAAAGGATCTATAAATGTGTATCTGTAAGTTGTCCGAAATAGGACTGAGCAAGTAACTAATATTGTACTTTTTGGCATAAGTATGATTAAGTTTGAAACTTTAACTTTTATTTAACATCATTTTTGTAAGGGGTTTCCTAAGCTGAATGTAAAGCAAGCTGAGAAGACCTCAAGTTCTTTTACAAAGATTTGTATAGAAGGGCTGAAATATTTTTACCCACAGAAGAAAACTCTGCTACATAATCTATTGCATTGTAACAGAAGGATGTTTTTATCTACAAATAGATAATCAGCAGAAGAGAATGAGAAATTAATTTTGCCAGCATATTCCACTATTACTTCCTGGCATCAGAAGAACATTAAGACTTTCTGAACATGGATCAGCTGAACAGTTTAATTCAAAGCTGGAGAGTTCAAATCAGTTCCTTATTGTGCTTGGCAATATATAGCATAAAAAATAGACAAAATAGACATTATCTTGAAGAGTTTACATTCTCCACAGACAAGAAGGACAAAGAAGGCTTCTTGATATGCAGTGTATAAATAGGTATCTAGATATATAGATTATTAGATTAATAGAATCATAGAATCAATCATTAAGGTTGGAAAAGACCTCCAAGATCCTCAAATTCAACCTTTGACTGAACATCTCCACGTCAACTAAACCAAAGGATTACATGCCACATCCTGTCATTTCTTGAACTCTTCCACCACACTGACTCCACCACTGCCCGGGGCCACAACCCTTTCAGTGAAGAAATTACTCCTGTTGTCGAATCTGAACCTCCCCTGGCACAGTTTCAGGTGATGCCCTCTTGTCACTGGCTGCCTGGGAAAAGAGGTCAACACCCACTTTGGTACAGCCTCCTTTCAAGTGATTGTAGAGAGTGATAAGGTCTCCCCTGAACCTCCTCTTCTCCAGACTAAACAAAGCCAGTTTCTTAGCAGCTCCTCGTATGACTTACTCTCTTAGACCCTTCACCAGCTTTGTTGCCCTTCTTTGGACGTGCAAGTTACTGAGGATTTGTAAGATAGATGCTGGTTTTCCTACCCCTTTTCCCTGTTCAGTGGCACATTTCCCTACAAACTGTTCTCAGTAGTTCTGCTCCATTTCTGTTCTTCAGGTTTGTGTATCTGGAGCTGCCAGCTGCAGCCAAGACACCTTGCACCAGGTTTCGCTGGTGGCAGCCCGTGTTTTCAGGGGAAGGCTATGATCAGTGGGCCATCGATGACATCATCATCTTGTCAGAGAAGCAGAAGCACATCATTCCTGTTGTTAATCCCACTTTACCACAGGTAACAAGCAAGAACAGGCTGTGGGCATCCCGTGAAACAGGAGTCGTCCTCTCTGTTAGAAGACTTCTGTTTGAATATAATTTTCTTTGAAAATATTGGGTCTATTTAAAGAAACAGCTGTGTCTCTATGTGGGAGTAACTTGGGTCTTATCACAAAATCATCAGGCTCTTATTCTTTGTGACAGAGGATGTAATGATGTAGCTCCTCAAAAAGTCAGGACTGAAGTTTTGGAAATTACAGTTTTTTGAAAATGACAGAAAATACACATTGCAAAATTTGAAAGCTGACCATTTTGGGAATTACTCTGAAGTCATGCTGCTAAAAGATAGTACCTGTGGCTTTCCTTCTCGTTTTGAACAGAACTTTTATGAAAAGCCAGCATTTGATTACCCTATGAACCAGATGAGTGTGTGGTTAATGCTGGCCAACGAAGGGATGACCAAAAATGAAAGTTTCTGCTCTGCCACCCCCTCTGCCATGCTCTTTGGTAAATCAGATGGAGACCGGTTTGCAGTGACTCGAGATTTAAGTCTGAAGCCTGGATACGTCCTGCAGTTCAAGGTATTCCTTAAACATAAATCCCTGCAAGAATATCCTTAAAACTGCCCTTAGTTGACACTTGCAAGATGCCACAGGGACCACTGTTCAATCCAAGGTGATAAATGAGACTGTTGTGTAAAAAGATGTGAAGAGCACAAGTATGAATTCAAACAGCCTAGAATGCCATCCTGCTTTCTAGAAGGATAGCCAAAACCTTGGTGCAGGATGGCATTTTTACCTCTCCGGATAAGTTTTAAAGCTTTTCGTTCTTCAACACATTTCACAAGTGCGTTGAAGTGACTGTCATTACACTCAAGTCAGTACTAGGAAATGCTACTGCACTGTCAAGTAGAAAAGGATTTATCCCGTCTGGAGCTTCATGGGTACAAAAGCTCCAATGTGGTTTGTGTACATTTTTGTATTTTAAACTATTTAAGGACTTACAAGCTGCTCTGTACTCAAGTGTGGGTTTTTCATATAATTTACTTCATTGTGTCAATGACTATAGGCCCCAATTAGCATTTCCTTCTTTAAAGGGCTTACAGAAATTACAGTGGTCTGACAATACATCAGAATATGGGCTCCAAAGAAAGTGTATTTGCTTTGGCAAGCTCTTGTTTCTGAACCCTAATAAAAATTTTATTGAGTTTATAATGAAATCCCATTGGTGAATTCTGGAGGTTGGCTGCAATGCAATTTTAATGAGCTCACCACAAATACATGGTCCTTACATAATTGGTGGATACAGACACTGAATAATTTACAAGTGGAATTATTAAAGAGATCAGATGTTTACAGGCAGCTTTTCAAATATAATTCCCACAGTTCTACAAATAGGAAAGTTAGTGAGAAATAATGGGATTTGTGAAATAATCTCATTTCATCTAAAAGTTATGCTAATGAAATGCTATACAAACTGAGGGGATTTCAGTACAGTTTCTGAATATTGCTTGTAGTTTTATACTTTAAACTGTCTAAGACCCAAAAATATCTCAATATATAAGTACCATTTAGCCTGGAAAAGATGCTATTTGCCTCTTCACCACTTTCCTCTACTTCAGTGACTAAGTCTCCATTCTGTTTGATGAGCAACAGCATTTAAAAATTGTTTAGGCTAAAAAAACCAGTACTTGAAAATATTTCGTACACCTTTCATCACTGAAGCACTTGGCAATATAACACAAATACACAAAACATAAACAACATGTATCGCAGAAGAGTGAGTTCTGCTTTAAAAAGTCTATTATTTAAGGCCTGAATTTATACTCCTTTGGAAAGCTTTTAAACCAGCCTGCACATAAATGTGTTAGTCTTATTTACATGCTTTAATTTTAAACATACGGTTAAATGCTTCCATGAGTTTGTGAAATTTCCATTTTAAATAGCAAGCTGGAATAATTTTGCATTGATAAACTTGAAGACAGTAATTTGTCAGAATTATTTCATTTTACATGAATGATTTTGTTTTACATTTTACATTTTATAACTCAAGTAGAATTTCTGAAGTAAAATAACGAAAACTAATATTTTTCTGATAGCTTGAAAAATGAAACTGAAAACTTCAAATCAGCAGTTGATTTTTGTCTTGGTTACATTCTCATTTCACATTTTAATATGCATTTTTCTACTTAATCTGATTTCACTCTGTTTTGGGGGCCCAAACTTGCAGTGCCAATTCCCAGATAAAATCCATGCAAGGCCAAAGACAAGGCTGTGGTCAGGGCTGGCCGGGGAGTCAGGCTGATCCTCTGGGCACACTGGGTGGACTGCAGAAGGGATGGATCTCAGAGGACAGAGCTCTTCCCACTCCTGGGCACGGAGGTGCCTGTGCAGAAGTTGCTGTTTGGGACCTGCTGTGCACAGGGACCCTTGGAAAGTCCTTTCCATCCTTTGGTGTGCTGAACTCAGCAACCTTTACGAAGGGATAATGGGAATTTTTACTGAGAAATGTCATATACAGGTAGGAAACAGAGTCCTGGCATCAATCCCTGTTTGCCAGCCGGGTTCAAAGCACGTGCTCAGAGCATTAAGCCTCCCCAACCAAAAAGTCTGGTTTGTAGACAATACGTCCTTGTTTCTTCAGTGGGTTTCTTCAGCTCACCTCTGCTGCTCTGCCTCTTTGCAGCTGAACATCGGTTGCACCAACCAGTACAGCAGCTCTGCCCCCGTTCTGCTGCAGTACTCCCACGACGCTGGGCTCTTCTGGTCCCTGGTGAAGGAGGGCTGCTACCCTGCTTCTCCGGGCACGAAGGGCTGCGAGGGCAGCTCCCGGGAGCTCAGCGAGCCCACCATCTACCACACGGGAGACTTTGAGGACTGGACAAGAATCACTATTGTTATCCCCAGGTCGCTTGCAGCCAGGTACTGTGCACTGTAAGCCAGTGATGCCGGTGGGACCCCATGAATTAGCTGCTGCTTCTGTGACGGTACACTGGGGAAAAGTTGCAAGGCTGAGAATAAAAGGGGTGTCAAAAAATGGTAGATCTGGGAAAAATATACTGCGCTGCCCAAAACAGGGAGAGGTTTTCCCTTTTAAAGGTGTCAGATTGGTCTACAGAATTAAAGTACAAAGCAACAAGGTGCCCAGCACATTTTAATTTGACATCAATCTCTTCATGTCCGTCTTTGTGTATATCGGTCAGGTCAGAGGCAGCAGCGAGAGAGTAATACGTCACGTGAATCAAAGAAGCCATTTGAACAGGATTAATTTTAGTTACATGGGCAAAGAAGCCTTAGAAAGGTATTTGGGCTGATGTGTAATGTGCTGTGTCACTGAAGGTGGCCGGGAGAGCCAAAGGCAAAACAAGGAGGAGTAAGAGGTGTGCTCACCTTCAAGCACAACCTCAGCATCGGGTTAATACCGGTGAGAAAACACCAGGTGCTGGGAGACACAAATAAGCCTTGAAATCAGGCAACTTTTCTCCATCTTACTCACATTTGGCTGAAGTTTCTCACTCCTCTTACTCTCTGTCTTACCCCAGCAGTAAAACACCCCAATCTGATTTGCTGGCTGCAAAAGCAGTGCCAGCAGCTGTCCCCACCGAGCCCCTGGCCATGTCCCTGCCACCTCCTGCCTCTCACCCATCAGGCAGCTGCCCTACTGCTGCCCTTGTTTTCAGCCCCATCCTCCCGCCACGGACTCCTCACCCTCAAGCCCCAGCACAGATTTTGAGTATGTGGCATATTTTGTAGCAGGACAGCGAGTGCCTTTCCTGCAAGGACTTGAAATAGCAGCGTGTACCATAACAAGTTTGTCTTTTGTTCAGTAATTAGCCAGTAAAAGCAGGTGCCAAATTGCACAGGACTGACACCAGATGATTTGATTTACCCAAAACAAGCAGTGCAGTATCAATAGCAGCAATCTGTTTGGCATTATGTTCAGTAATGTAATCAGGAATAAGAAGCTCATGCTAATACATTAAAATTGTAAGTATTGTGACTGCAATGAGGGTCTTGGCATGTTGAAAATTGAACTTGTTGTGGGTCACTTTGGAATTCATGGTTCATGTGTTAACTGGAGAGCATCCCACTTCATCAGTTGTTACAGAGTATGAGCATGATGATCACCTACCTACCAAAGCCCAGTACACAGCAGAAAAGGAGGAACAATAGGTTTATTATATTTTAGGTGGAGCAGTAGGGAGAATCTTAGTCAATCCATTAGATTGGAGACAAGATTTTAAATCTGTTCCCCTCTCTGGAGCTCCTATAAAATGATTCAGCTAAAAGTTAAAGACTGAAAATTAATAACAAAAGTATTTTTTCTTCAAAGGTTTCCTATGCAATGGGTCAGCTGGAGTAACTTAGCGTTAGCTCATTGAATTCTCTGGAGCAATTTTAGCTATACAAGTTGAGGATTAAATCACTGTTTCCCAGGAATTTTTTGTTGTCATCCAAGCATAAAAACTTAAGTATTACTGTGCACATCTCCTGTAGGACATGTTATTTGCCATTATTTTTAGAAAGTGGCTTTTTTCTTATATCCAAATAACTTAAAGGGTTTTTTTACTCAAAAGCATACAATCCAATAACAAACTGCCTCACTGCCATTACTGAGTTCCATTCATAAGCACTGTGAGAAATGGAACTCTGGGTTTTGAACATGGAATTAGCAGTTCAGGTTGAACTTCAGAGTCATGTCTAATTATTCACTCTTGTGGATAAAACCGTGTATTTGTTCTTTGCATTACACTGGTTGATACAAGTCAGAGAAATGGAGGAAGCCAAAATGTATCCAAAAAATCTTGAAGAAATATCCTTTAGCAAAGCTGCACAAAAATGTCGGGTGTCAGAAATATTTTCCAGGCATTCTGTTTGCAAATGACAAATTTAGGAAAAGGTCCTTTTAATCTTAAACATGGAGCAGCAGATACAGAAGCTGGCAATAGTAATACCGTGCTTTTTGTTGTTGATTCTCTGCAGTAAGACTCGATTCCGCTGGATCCAGGAGAGCAGCTCCCACAAGAGTGTGCCTCCTTTTGGCTTAGACGGCGTCTACATTTCTGAGCCTTGCCCCAACTACTGCAATGGCCATGGGGACTGTGTCTCAGGGGTCTGCTTCTGTGACCTGGGCTACACGGGTAAGACAGCCCTCTTTAACTGGGATTATGGGAAGCATTGCTTGAGTTGAGGCTGCAAATCTGACATCCTGTTTTTCCTCTCCGATATTCTGGGAAAATGTACGATGACATATATTTCATGGGCTGCCAGCAAGAATCTTTTTGTTTTGTTAAGTAAAATTCAGCACAGGCAAAGCAGAGCAGCTGAAGGCAGCGGACACTGTTGATGTTTCTGGCAATTGCAGTCTTTGAACATCACCATCTGCATGAATGAGAAGGGACTAGCAATAAAAGAGAAAACAAAATAAAACATCATAAACTGAAAAGTCTGCTTAAAAGCGTTTGGATCCTCTTCAAAAGAATCGTTGCCATTTTTGAGTCCCCTGGCCATCAGATGGCATGAGACCAGGAGGGAACATATGCTCTGACAGGCCCTTCTGTGGAAAATTCTGCTCACTTGTGGTTTCAGGGGTTTTTATGCTGAAATAGAAAAAGACCCAAAATCCAAACCCTATGAAAAAAACAGTGATTGACACAACCAGTTGCACACTGCACTCTTTTCAACCCTCTATACCAACAGAGCAATAAGCTAACATCTTTTGTTCGACTTTTTAAAATTAAATAAAAGGATAATATTTTTCTATTTATGAAAAGTGCCTTATCAGTATAAAGCATGGATGTTTTTCACCTAGTGAAATAAGCTATCTGAGAGTTTAGAGGAAGAGGGCTTATTCAGACTACAAAAATTTGTAAAGTGGTTTTGAAAAGGTATAATCACCAGGGCATTTTCTTAGAAAAGCCTAGTGCTTTGTTACATGTGGATGCAACAGAGCCATCTGCCATTGTACTGTATCTGACTCTTACTCTGTTCAGCACAGTTTCACCAAAGCATTTCCCTCTTTTTTTTTCCTTTCTTGAAGCATCACATGGAACCTGTGTGTCTAATGTGCCTAATCACAGTGAGATGTTCGACAGGTTTGAGAGGAAGCTAAGCCCTCTGTGGTACAAGATAACAGGAGGTCAGGTTGGGACAGGCTGTGGTGTGCTCAGCGATGGAAAATCTCTCTACTTCAATGGACCTGGCAAAAGGGAGGCAAGGACTGTTCCCCTGGACACCACGAATATCAGGTCAGTCCTCAGTGCCGCTTCTCACAATTGACTGTGTATGCATGTTCTCTCTTCTGCCCTGTTGCAAAATGTGGCAAGCGTTTTTCTGGTAACCACAGTCTGTACGAGAAATCTTAAAGGCAGAGAAAATACTTATTGTTCATTCTGATGTACTATTTCCTTTTCATGAAAGAGAATACTTAGGTGAGAAACAGTGGAATAACAACATAAAATAAAATATACTCTATCCTTTTGAGAAGATAGTTTGCATTGCATTCTAGGTGGACAGGCAGAATACGTGGTCTTGAGAATGCAAACAACGTAAGGCTCTGCCTATAGCTGGAGAGAAAAACTCCCCTTCCACTGACTGCATTGAATTGCAGGCATGACGATGGCATAGCATGGAGCTGTTGTTTACTTGCCAGATGTTGTGAATTAGTCCACTTGTCAGAAGTGTAAAGGAATGGAATGTGAATTATTTCTATGTAGCCAAGATGCTAACCAGCCTTCACCTCTCCCTGCTGTCACTGAATCCTGCTCTGCTGGTAGCAATTATCCTCTTCTCTCAAATAGTCTAACTGATTAATGTAATCAGGATAAACAAAGGGCTGTTAATTCTAACCACTATTTAGTCTGGAATTCACTGCTGCTTTGTCCAGTCTGGTGAGGGATCGCCTGCCTGAAACCTTGTGCGCCCTACAATTACATCATTTAATAAAAGATATTTGTCCTGGCAAATTCTGCTCTGACAGTAAGCACTGCCATGATTTGCTCCATTGTTTAATTTGTGAGATCACTCGGCAAAGACCAGCCACAAGTCGCTTCTACCACTCTCCAGCTCAGGCAGGCAGTGCTGTGTAGGGCAGGTGTGGGTGCTGCAGCTTTGGGGACATCTCAGCTGCTCCCCAGCACTGCTCAGCACAGCACCAGCTGCCTTTCCTCTGTCCCCTTTTTGTCTAACTAATACGTGAAATGTTTATGTAATTATGTAAATTTGTTGGTAATTAAAATAATTAACTGCTTGACAAATACTCTTTGGACAGGCAGGTGTTTGTCCAGGTGTTTGTCCTGGAGCTCTGGGAAGATCTGAGCACTTCTCTTCTACCATCTTTAATGCACCTGTTACTAGTCCTATGAAGCATTATACAGGAAGTAAAGGAAGTCTATATTCAAACAGTATTTTTGAGCTACTCCTTCTTTCATGTAGAAATATTCTTATAAAAGTATTTCCTTTCATTTTAATATTACATTGAAACCACTTTAAATGCCAGATATTCGTATTTATAGCTTTCCTTTTTTTGTAGAGTTTGAACCATTTTAAAAGCTAAAAGAAGTTTTAAAATACAGTGAAAATCTCTCTCTTGACTTTTTTAATCTATCACTGCTTCTGTTTTGCATAAGAACATGGTCATCATGGGTCTTAAAACTGCCCCAAGAACATAAAGGACTAGAAAATTGGTAAGAGCAATTAAGATCTCTCTTCTGAGCATGTACTCACCGTGTGAGCTGCTCTCCTGCTGCAACTAATTGTTCAAAATAGATCAGCACCTTATTTTTTTTGTAAGGATCACAGTGAGAGGGTTAACTTCCGTGAACAGTTCAAGCTCAAAGCCACCTCCCTGGGCTGTTTGCTAGACAGAGCAAACATAGTGGTCTTCTCAAACACAAATGGGACTAACATGGATTTTTTACTTTCTTCAGTGTGTGCTCAAAGGTAGCAGCCACCTCATGCTGCTTGACCAGAACATGGACTCTTTAGACTACAGCAATTACCCCGGGCTGCTTTGGTGTTCCAGGGAGGGAAAAGCTGCTTCAAAAGGGCAGCACAACTCTTCCTAAAACAGGGTCTAGCAAAGGCCAGTGCTTTGTCTTCTGGAAGCATGTATTCCTCTCTTTCATTAATTATAACGAAATCTGTGTTGCTTTGAACAGATGCATCCTCCTTTAATGTTTGAGACCATCTGTAACATTAACTGGGTCTTTTTTTACCAGAAGCAAAGGTAGACTAAGTTTGTGAAAGTGTGAGGGGTTAACTGAAAGGCCCATATCCTAAAAAGAAAATAATTCCTCAGCCTATAATTTTTTTTTGCATTATTGGAGCTAAAATAAATATCACTTGAAAGAGGAGATTAGAGGGAAGCATTTTTTCCCATTTTGGTATTACTTCTTGCATTCAAGAATGCTTTGCATAGAATTCAGTTATCTTATTAGGGGTCATCTTAGCCCCTGCACAGTTATCTTTTATTTTTGCAAGTGTTTTTTCGTTGGGGGGGTTTGGTGTCTGAGTAAACAGCAGGAAAATATGCCTTGAAAGACATACTGTTAGATATGTGGATTGAGGGTTGTGAATAGGAAGACTGAGACTCCTGCAGCAGATTTTTAAGCTGCTTATTTTTCAGGTTAATAGTGTTTTCCCAGACCTTTTAAGATCTTGTTTTGTTAAATCAGGCATGGAAGAGCCTGATTGAAAAACTGAAAAATGCTGCAAAACACTGAAGTTTTCTTTTCATTCTGCAGTTCCAGCAGATCTACCTCTGCATGTTCCCCATCATCTTGCTTCAGTTACAGCTTTTTGAATGTAAAGTGTAAACTTTACGTGGGAAGTGTAAATAATTTTTCTTCTTTTATTTTTCGAGCACTAAGACCCTTTTCCATTCACCCTTCTCTTCCCAGCAGAGCAGTGTCCATGGGAGCCCGGTGTTCCTGGTTTGCTCTGCTCCAGAGGGGCTGAGATTTGCCACCCTGGGGTGCGTTGTGCTGCCCAGGGAAGCAGCTCAACAAGACACTGCCAAACTCAGGTGCCACACTAAGGGCATTTTAAACTGAAGCTTGTGCCCTGAAGCCAATGATCATAAACAACCACTGGATTTTTAGTATATACATTGATATCAGAATCTTAGCTTTGTTTGTCCTATTGCCTCCTTATTCCTTTATATGATCAACTACACCTTTTTTCCCAGATTACACTTCAGAAACCCCCTGTAGTCTCTCCAACCCTTCCCGATTTCATGACTCAATACACCAAAGGCACAATTTCACCAGCAGTATTTCCATGCTTCTGACTGACAACCTGATCCATGGATGCATTTTGGTTGCTGATGAGCGTCTGCCTCCCCTTTTGATGGGCTGTCCCTTCTGACACTCATCACTATCTGTTCAGTGGGAGCATTTGCACACAGTGCCTACCTGGCAGCTAGATAAAAACCATGGAATAATTTTTTTTCCAAGTGGTGACATCTGGCTTGTTAGCTGATTTGGCTCCTGTCTGCTTTACAGACTCCATTGCTAATGACTGTGCAACCGTCCCAGGGAGCTGTTCTGGGTCAGACACTTACAGATCAGATGGGGCTGTTCACCCTTCTGCAGAAAGGGGTTTTTTTGTCCTTTCATTTTGCTTTTTAACGATCCTTACATTTGGCAAGCATAAAAGAGAATTTTATCACAGGGCTGTAAATCTTTTCACCTCAGAGACTTCTGTCTAGTGTTTTATTGCCTGAATACTGTCACAGACAACAGAGCTCCAGCAAACAAACAGGACTCACCTGGCTAAATGGTGCAGTACTGTGAGCCTGACGATTCCTGAGGTACCTGTGGGGTTAGGTTGGAATGAGATTGATGAGGACAAATAGCTAGGCTTGTCCTAGTTCCTATGGATATACAGAACATCTCAGATAGGAAATACAGATTTTGATAACAGAGCTGGAATGAGGTTGGGTTTGGAATCAGAAGAGGATCATGATATTGTGGGTGTAGCAGTGGATGATGGAAATTGGCATCCTATCTGCATCGTACTGACTCTGGCTGTAGTCCTGCATCTTGTCTGTGATTTTACCAAAGTCACTACAAATTAGCACCAAATTCCCTAAAGGAAAAAGAGTTATCCTTGTGGGGAATAATTTGAGTGGTAAATCAAGCCTTGTTTCTTCATACAGAGACACAAATTCACCTCAAAATTAGTATTTTAAATAAAGAAGTTGTCTACAGGCAATAATTAATGAAGCCCAGTTTCCCAACATCCTAATGTAAAATCTGGCTAGGAAGCAAGGAGGAGAATGACATTGCCAACTTGCAGCATGCAAGAACTCATTGCGGGGTTGAGTCCAGTTTCTGTGCTCTGGTCGGGTGCTGTTTTGGGTGTGTGGGGCAGGCAGGCTGTGAAGAAGGCGTAGATGAGGGGGTGCCATGGCGTCCTCAGTCATCTCAATGCTCTCTACATTGGTTATGCCCCAATAAGACTCAGATGAATGTCTGAGACACGCAGTGAAATTTGGTGAGTGAGCAGCAGGACATTAATTGAAATCAATTGCTGTTACATAGCATGACAGTGTGCATCTAAGAGGAAGTGTAAACCACTCTGAAACCATGGAGTCACAATTAAAAATACCAGCTCAGCAAGGATATGAGGGCATCACTGCAGATTGGGGGGAAAAAAATTAACAATCTTGGAGCACAAAGATGGGATAATTATTAATTCAGATATAACTAAACATGGGTGTTCCAGACTAATCCAGAGTTTTTTCCAAACCATCAAGGCTGTCTCAAAGGGTTTTGTGGCTTTAGAAGGGTTGCAGAAAGTGGTTTTGGGGAAAATTGAGGACATGGAAAAACATTCATGCAGAGACACAGATGAAAAGTTTGCCGTGGTTTGCAGTAGAAAGGAATATGAGAAGTTAGGGAAGCAATAAAAGCACTGACTGCAGGGCAGGTTGCAAGAAACACAGTTCAGGAATGGTTTTTCTCACCATTTCATAACGTGAGAACAAGAAATCAAAATGTATAGATTCAAAATCAAAACTTCACAAAATGTTCAATGAGCTCATTTCACTGAAAATTGTTTACATTGGGAATTTAAGGATCAAAAAAGGATTGGTGGTTTAGTGAACATAAAATAATTTTATTACAACTCTAATGCTGTATTTTGTAGCTTAATCTAATTTCCAGTTACAAGAGACAAAGGTAAGATCTGATGTAAGGAGCAGATTTGCCCACTTTGGAGATTTTGCAACTTTCGTGACAGACAGAACTGCTAAATTCTGATACTGACTCCAAAAATACATTTATTAGGTACAGGATTAATAAACCACATCAATTCCTTCCGTCTTGGGTCCTCCATTGTTTACCATAGCCAGGTTTGATTTCTCTGGGAACATTACCTAATCAATAATGACCTGACTGAAAACGCCACATTAGTTAAGAGAGGAAAATCATCCTGATTGATCTTGTGCTATCAGAAGACAATTACACTTCTTCTCCATCCGTTTTGTTTTAACAGGCTAGTTCAATTCTATGTACAAATTGGAAGCAAGACTGTTGGGAACTCCTGCAACAGACCAAGAGCCAGGAATGAAGGTAAAGCCCCATTTCCTTATAATAAGCTTTTTGTATTTTGCATCTTCTGCATTATTTTTGCCTTTTGCTGCCTTTAAAAAATCAAGAAGACTGTTTTATTTTTTAACATAATTAAATTACCTCTTCAGTTTTCATAAACGATGCAGAAACTTATTTACTTTCAACTGACATTTCTATTTATACTTAGTTACAGCAAACCTAATGGTGATCTCTCTGTAGGATTAACTGTTGGAGCTGTGATGGTATAAAAAAGACAACATTTACAAGACAAGGTGTAATAACTTTTATTAGACTACTTGATAGTGTTGGAAAACAGGTAAATTTGCAAGTACCCAGGACTTTCTTCAGGTCTGAGATAAAAGAAAGTAAATCCAAGTTCAGGATACAGTGGGCAACCTCCATTTCTGACCTGAAGAAGAGTCGTGTGCCTAAAAGCTGGTTCAGTTTTTCAACTACACCAGTGGGTCTAATAAAAAATTGCCTTCTAAGCCAAGCTGATGCATGATTTACCAAAAATGCAAAATTATGAAGCTGCAGCTGAAAGTTAATTTAGTCTGAATCAATTCATCTGTCCCAGATGCCTCCTCTCTTATTTTACCCCCATGGTTACTGGGGTAAGGGAGCCTGATATTTATGTTTGTGAGGGATCAGCAGAGTTTGGGGGCAGATTCCCCATGTAAAGTGGCCTAGTTGCATGAAGATAGACCACTGACATCTGCTGGATGAGAAAATTTAATTTTCCTCTCAGGATAAATCATTTAACATCAGTGGGCTGTTTCCTAATATTTGGCATTTACATTGACACCGACTCACTGAGAAAAGCTGCAGTGTAGACTACACTGAGGTTTTGATTTTCCTCATTTGCACCAGTATAAGACACAAAAATCTGTTCTCTTCAAATGTACTCCAGTGTAAAAGAGTTTTAAGAGAAGAAATATACATAGGTGCTTCTTTCTTGTGTTGTCCCCTTTGATGAGCTCATTAGTGACTTCAGAATTCTGTTGTGTCCTAGTATTTGCCATGCTGTGTGTATGATAGAAAGACTATCTAAAGATTGTCTAAATATTCCAATTAACTTCCAAGGATGCTGTGAGCTTGCATACATAGTATGACCATTGTGAGCTACCCATATTGTGAACCCAGCTATCAGAATTACAACTTAGTGTCTCACACAAACTGCAAAGATAACCAGCATGAAATAAATACTGACTGTACAAAAAAGTCACATTATTCCTAGCATTTATGTGGTACAATCATTAGTTTCAATGGAGACTGTAAAAGATTTGATGCTTTGACTTCGGTGAAGACAGGGAAGATAACGTGTGTCAGCTGGTGACGCATGTCACCTTTGCAGGAGGACTTTGTCCACAAAATGCTCCTGGACTGGGAGATGCCAAAAGGGTGTGGGAAATAGGTTGGATATAAGAAAAACATTTTTCAGCCACCATCTGGGGCAGTGGAACAGGCTCTCCAGGGCAGCGGTCACAGCACCAAGCCTGACAGAGTTCAAGAAGTGTTTGGACAATGCTCTTGGGCACATGGTGTCACTCTTGGGGATGGTCCTGAGCAGGGCTAAGAGTTGGACTCGATGATCCTTGTGTGTGCCTTCCAGGTCAGCATGTTCTGTGATTCTGTGAGATGTCAAAGGCATGGACTGGGTGGGGGTTGGCAGTTCCTNCCCCCCCCGCCCACTTTGCTCTGCACAGTCGGACTAACTCCTTGTTTTATTTTAAATATAGGGCTTGTTGTTCAATACACAAATGACAATGGGATCACCTGGCATTTGCTGCGAGAGCTGGACTTCATGTCATACCTGGAACCCCAGATTATTTCGATAGATTTACCTCGGGAGGCCAAAACCCCTGCCACTGCTTTCCGCTGGTGGCAGCCACAACATGGTAAGCAAGGCCATCCTAAATATTCATTAAGCACCTTTACACAAGTCAATGCTACTCAATATGGACATGCTCTGCAGAAACCTCAGCTTACCAGAAATACAGTATTTTGGGTATGAACAGCTGGGTGCTGTAAGAGCATATTCAGGCTTTCTTGAGCCACACCGCAGGCGTGATTCTCATTTATGGCACCAAGCTGAAGAGTGGGCTTAAGAATAAAATTGTTTAAGAGCAAAGTTTAAACCAAAGATGCTGAGATTACAGAGGAGAGTGGAAAAGAATATTACATTCAAAAAAAATCCTAAATATCTCCACACTCCAAGACAGGACCCCCTCCTCCTGCCATTTCTGGTGTCCCAGCACTCAGCTCCGCTCCCTTCTGCTGCACCTGCAGAACCCACTCAGCTCCAAGTGAAACCCTGGTACTGACTGATTCTTACAGCCACTGTGAGAGTTCCCACCTCACATAGGGGCACATGTCCCACTGTTAAAACTGTCCTGATTGTCTTTTCCTTTGCACAAGGCAGCAGCTCTCAGATCCCTACAGGCAAAATAAGGCAATATTCAAAAATACAGCCAAGTATATTTTAACAGCAATTCCTTGGGGAGCAAAGCACACAGCTTACATTGAGGTAATGATGGCAGGCAGATTCTTAGGTATTATTTATCATTTTGATGGCTGATTTTATTCATACATTTTCTTACAATGTATGTGCTGGACTTAATTGTCCTCACTAGGTAAGAGAGTAGACAAGGCAAGAAGGATATAAGGAAGACACTTCCTTTGAGTAAAAGTGCTCAGCAGCAACTGGTGCACCACAGACCAGCATTCTGTGATGATCATTTGCACTGGTGAGTGGTGCAGAGTCAGACTTGCTGCTCCCTGTCTTTGTCCTCCTCATGGCCACTTGATCTGGCAGCACCTGGATGACATCTGGCCCGGCTGAGAGTGATCACTCTATGGCAGATCACCTGATGGCAGTCCTGTGGCTCCCAGTAGAAGGGAGAGTTTATGACTGGAGATTGAAATATCATCTTTCATACCGGCACCTACAGGCGACAACCACTTCTCATTACAGATGTTAGTTACTCTGTGGACTGTCCTTTGTCTGCAGTACCTCAGTGCAGTGGCACTATCACCAATGACCCACATTCCTCACAGTGGCAAGACAAGAATCCTTCCACATAGTTGCAAGCTCACAATTTATTGTAAAGGCTTTTCCTCTCCTGTGAGGGCAGTGACTGTTCAGTAAGATTTTTTTTTCAGCATGCCAGTAGAAAGGTGAAATTAAATGAAGTGCTGAAGAAATGGGCTGGAGATGATGATGAAAGTGAAATGCCTGTAGGCTGAAGAGCAAGAGAAGAGAGGTTTCCAGGAAGAAGAACAGGACTTCTATAAATATTATCTATATCCAGAGCCTTCAGCAATTTCCTTTGTGTACTATTCTCTTTCATACAAAAGCTACTTTTGGGAACTAGATAGAGGCTTTTCCAATTTAGCTGCGGGGAATGGCAGGAAGGTTGTGACCCATAAAATGAAAATCCTCAATCTGAGGGCTCAGGGATTGTCTCATTCAAACACAGGCAGAGCATAGGATGGCAAAGGCACTGAAGCTAGAGCAATGAAGAAGGAAATTCCTGTGTTTATCTGTAATAGAAACATACTCTTGAGTCCACGTGCATCCTTGAGCGATGTTTTAGCCTTGTTTAACAGTGCTCAGTCTGTGTGACTGAGCACTGCTCACTGGGTGAACACAGCATGTGGGCAGAAAAAACAACTTACAGGGACTCCCCTAACCTGTCTGTTCTGGTTTTTGTAGGGAAGCATTCAGCTCAGTGGGCATTGGACGATGTCCTTATAGGGATGAATGACAGCTCTCAGACTGGCTTCCAGGATAAATTTGATGGAACTGTGGATTTACAAGCAAGCTGGTACAGAATACAAGGAGGTCAAGTAGACATTGACTGCCTGTCTATGGATACAGCTCTGATGTTCACTGAAAACACTGGTATGTGTCACCAAACATTGTTACCTCTTGTATGAGTCTATTTTATAAATTATTTATGAGTCAAGTTTTACAAGATGGGAGGTATAGACAAATTCAGGCATATAATAATCTGTAGGGAAGAGAAGGCTGAATAAAGGTGAAGATAGAGGTAACAAATTTGAATGACAGTACTGAAAGCATATGCTAAAGGTGTCGGGTTTTTGTTGTTGTTTTTCTCTCTGTTCTTAGGAAAACCTCGTTATGCTGAGACTTGGGACTTCCATGTATCAGCTTCCACTTTCCTGCAGTTTGAGCTGAGCATGGGCTGCAGCAAGCCATACAGCAATTCCCATAGCATTCACCTGCAGTACTCCTTAAACAACGGGAGGGACTGGCACCTGGTGACAGAGGAGTGTGTCCCTCCAACAATCGGCTGTCAGCAATACACTGAGAGCTCCATCTACACTTCAGAAAGATTCCAAAACTGGAAAAGAATTACTGTCTACCTCCCACCCTCAACCAAGTGAGCACTGCTCTTCTGGCTGTTTAGCATGACAAAGGTTTTGCTGATTTAATTTGAAGAAACATCCCCTGGCTTGGGAATGTTCTGCATGTCTTCTAAATTCTTAAATGTGTGTTGTCATGCCACCAGAATTTTAAATTTCACTTAAAAACATTTCTTCAGCTATAATGTTAACTGTAGGGACTTAACAAAGTAGCAACTTTGATGAGTGAATTTCTAAGTCTTTCCTATAGGCTATGACAGTAAGAACAAGAATGTTAAACCAGCTTTTCTAACATTTATGCAATAAGAAGCAAGAATTAATATCCCAATGCATCCTTTCACATAGTACTGTTGTCTGTCATTCTGCATAAGTTGTCATCCAACATTTAGGTGTGTTAGTCATGACATCGAGCAAGTCAAAACACGTTACTAGACATGCCACCTTCACCCTTTTCACCGGGAGGTGAATTCTGCCTGCCTCCTCATGATTTCACATGGTTATAAATGGATGTGGCAGCTATGCTGGCATCCACCTCTTTAAATAAAACCTCTAGCTTAGAAATAACCGATGATGATGCTGCTATTGCTTACCATTGTTCTGAATAGTTCTGTAGTTTCTAAAGCACCCTACACATTACCTCTGTAAATTTCATCACCCAGAAAATGCAGTGGTAAAAATGGACACACAGTAAATCAACTGCTACTGGGGTTCATGTCTTGGTTTCTAATTCGATAGTTCACTCCAGAGAACATATATAAACATTGGTTTTCTCTTTACACAACACTTAGTATAAATGAGCTTTCATTACTTCTTACTTTACTGTTTTCAGCTCTGCTAGCAACACATGGAGCTGTCAAATGCTAATGGAACTACTCATTTTTGCTCCACCGCTTTGCTGATCAGCACAAGTTGCAGCAATGTTCTTTCTCAATTACCATTTTGGGCACCTTCCTTTAGAATATGCTGGAATTTTGCCTAAACAAAAAACTAACCTGAGAAATTGAAACCTCCAGTTTCAGCTGTAATAGGAATCTTTTCCAAATAATGGAGCCATGCTTATTCATATGCTTTTCTTCTCCTGACGTCTGTCAGATTTCCTTTATTATTTAGCACATTATGGAGCAGAAATTTTGAACTCTGAAATACATTTACTCTGTTTTAAATAGTTCTCCCAGAACACGGTTCAGATGGATTCAGTACAACTATGCTTCTGGTGTTGATTCTTGGGCTATTGATAATGTGATCCTGGCTACAGGGTGCCCCTGGATGTGCTCAGGTCATGGCATCTGCGATTCAGGTCATTGCATGTAAGTAGAAACTGTTTAATCTGCTTCCTTAACCTGCAGTATTTTATCTAGGCTGGATGGATAATACCTTTTCCTCCCAATTTGTTGCTAGGTGTGACAGAGGCTTTGGAGGTCCGTACTGTGTCCCGGTCCTTCCTCTGCCGTCTGTCCTGAAGGATGATTTCAATGGTAACTTGCATCCAGACCTTTGGCCTGAAGTCTACGGTGCTGAAAGGGGAAACCTGAATGGTGACACCATCAAGTCTGGAACAGCTCTCATTTTCAAAGGGGTCAGAGATTTCTTATATTGAAAAAAAATTAATCAAACCCAGTAGAGTTCAAAACAGAAAATAAATTTTTGTTGTCTTCCACATATGTTTATGCCAAAGTCTCCAGGCTAGAATTTGACATTTTCACTTTTCTTGTCTTTTCCTGCCCTAAACATGCACCGTGTTCGTCACAGTTGTCTTTTTCATGAACAAATAGGTTTCATCTGTTTGTTGGGTATCACTTTCATTCATGGTATAAATTCCTCCTTAAACACCAAAGGGAACGAATGAATCTCCGCACCGAGATTCTCGAGGCAAAGGGAACTATTTGGAAATATGGTACAAATTATAATTGTCTTGAAATCTCCTAATTGGCTTTTTAGTATTTTGAATAATACAAATTAGTCAGGACTGTAGTCTATGTTAACAATGTTTACGTAGTTAACCTGTATTTTACTCTATTGTTTTGATGTTTTCTAGCTCTTTAAATACTTATTCACTAATTACAGATTTTAAAAGGCCAGGAAATACCTTGTTTTCTAAACCGCTCAGTTTTTCAACAAAATGCATAATAGAAAGACTTTTTTTCATGTGAGCACACAAAGTTTAAGCTTGCACATGAGTCTTCATTGGATACTGTGAATTCAGGTGCCCCCAGAAAAGCAAAGTTTAATAATGTTTGGTGTGTAAATTAATTCTTCAGAACTACTGATTTGCAAAACCTTGACTCCAGTTCAACATCTTTAGTTTATTTAAATCCCAAATCACAAGATGTGAATTGTCTAAAAGTTGGATTGGTTGTTCCTGCAGATTGTTCCCCTGGGTCAATGGGTCTGACAAAGCGGGAAGCTCTGAGAAGTAATTTGCCAGAGCTGTGCACTACAGAGACTGGCTCTGGCCTCAGGATCCACATGACACTGAGCTCAACTGTAGAGATGGACAGGACCTTAGGGGTCACTTCAAGGTTTCTTCTCTGCTGCCTTTCCTTACTGCTCTAAGTCAAGAGGTTGTTCCAGAAGAGCAATATTTGTAGAAAACAATTTTTGAGGCACTAAAAAAAACTCCTAGAGAGAAGCATTCCTGCCTGGAAATCGGGGTGCTTGGCTACTACACAATTGGCACAGAAAAATGAGTGTAGTAGCTTGCACTTAATGTCTAAGTCAGTGCTTGCAGATCAGACCACATCCCAGTGGTTCGGAGTGTGGACTGAGTGAGCTGTACCTGATCAGGTAGCTGTGCCTCTGGTGGGACACACATCCATACCTATCCCTTCCCATTACTGTGGCTCACTTTGCCAAGGCTATCACTGTCCCCGTTTTCTGCCTGGGAGCATTGTAGGACAGGGAACTACCTCTCTTGCTGCCATCAGCAGTCAGTAACTACGACGGTTGATTTATG
>VWZG01004972.1:123708-215533 GCA_013396735.1 Grallaria varia | reverse complement strand
CTCTAACTTAACAACGACAGGAGGACACATTATTTTACTGGACATAACATTCAGTAATAAAGGCATGTGCTCTATACAGTGAGCAAAGGACTTTTTTCACTGCAGCTTAACAGCCTTTGACTTGTTCCCCAATTAATCTCTAGTTTTTAGGAAGTGATTCCTGGGGGATGTATCTCAAGACCAGAACAGGATTCAGAAACAAGGTTTCTGGCTCTTAACTATTCCTTCAAACATGAAAGTAGTGATTCATTCAGCCCCACTGTTTCACATACTCTCAGGAATTTCTACCGACTGGATATACATGTCCTTAACCATGTTTTCAGGCTGCATTTCTACATTTCCCTTCATTCACGCAGTTGTGGAGGGAATCATAGAATCAGCTGGGTTGGAATAGACCTCTGAGATCATCAAGTCAAGGCAGGTAGTCGCTTCTGTTACTACCAGACAAGGTTAATTTATATGTAGCTTTAATTTACATGGGTCCCTGAAGATCTGGATCCTTTTCCTGGCCTTACAATGACCCTTTCAAGGCACTCCTCTGCTACATCCAGTGTGCTGTTGCCTCCTTCCTTCATGCCTGTTACCTTCTCATTGATAAGGCCTCTCTGAGTCTCTGTTATAAGGCCTGGAGGTTTTTCCAAACTCTTCCCATCATAAAGAATAGCCCCAGACACACTGAAAAAACCAAGACTTCTCAACAGGCAAGGAATCAGTTTAATATTGACAGAATAATGAGGCAGCACCCACTTTTGTAACAGGACATTTTACATACATTTAGGTTCCAGTATTTGGTAAAACCTTGAAGGCAATCAACTCCTGGTGCTACACTAATTGTATTCCTTTGACCCAATATTCATTCAACTAACTCATTCAACATGATGTTCTGTAAGAGGCTTGTATTGAATTCCTCGCCAAAGGAGGTGTTATCAGAACAGCTGTACCTTCTTCCCTCTCCCAGCTGAGTTCCCAAAATGTCTCCAGTGATGTTTAAACCATCTTAATTATTATCTTTGGCAATTGTACAAGGAAAATAATTATTATAGTATTTATCTTTATTGCTTAAATGATGCTGGGGAGAGGTAGGATGCCTTTTTTTTTTTTTTTAATTCTGTGCCAATAATTAAAATTAATGCAAGGTTTCCTATTAATTTAGGATTGTGTATTTTTAAAGGCCTTATCTTGTGTGCCTCATACAGAAGCCAGAAGGGAATGCACAGCAATGAAAATATGGGGGAAATTACCATTTCCTTTAGTGAAATCAGAGTTGGAAAAGAAAAAGATCATATCCACTGACTTGTTAGAACTCAATTTACTAAATAAGCTGCTATCATTAACAGAATCAAGCTGTCATTAGCAGCAGACGACTATATACATTCAGCTGTGCCCACTCGCAACCTCTGAGGTGGAATCTGGGGGATCTGGACAGGACAGAAGGAACCAGGTGTACAGAAATCTAGGGGGACTGTCCACTCACCTGGCTGCCAGCGCATTCTCAGAAGCCATTCAATGTTGCCAAACTAGCTTTTTCCAGTGGAAGGCATTTCACACCAGATATTTCTGCCCAGCATGAGGGCTGGATGCTACATGAACTTTAGTTCTCCTAGTCTTCATTCACTGTCTAGTTCTCCTTTCCTCTCTGTGTAAGTTAACAGGCATGTCTGACCTTCCCACTGCTGTGTGTTTTATGGGGGCATTAGGAAGCGATGCTCTCTGCTAAGATAATTATGGTGTGCAGCAGTGCAGAGCTGTGAAAGCAATAGCAGCATCATATCTCTGGCAGTAGACTTCTCAAGAGACTTTTATGCAAATGTATTTTAATTGATAAGAAATCCTGCATTTGTTGCCTTCCTGAGGGCATCGTACAAGACACTCACTTAAGGTTTCTTATAATCATTTCTGAGTATGTACATCCCGATTTGAGAAGGTCTTATGCTTCATTAAGACCACGGGAAAAGTCCCAGCAGAACAAAAAAGACTATGCTCAAGCTTGTTGCTAGCCCTGGGCAGGGATGGAGGCTGAGCAGACAACCCTGCTGCTTCTGTTGAGCAGAGTGGCCACGGGCAGCAGCACCCAGCCATCTCTGTGCTTGCAGAGAAGGGCAGTGTGTTGTCCCTCAGAATATTTATTTCTTTATATTCTCCTAACCCTTAGAGGCATTGCCTTTCACATTTATTGGGGCAGAGGTGATTTCTCATGTATATTAAGCCCCTTGTTTTGAGATACTAGAAGAAGCTGTTGCCTCATTGCAGTGTGGAGATATTTCACATCTATTAGGGCATGTCAGTGCAATTTTGGGCAATCTTCCACATATCTCCTGGTGCTATTTACATCATGATGAAAACAGCCAAAGGCACTGCCTAACCTCTCAGGTCACAGCATCTTATTTTGAGACAGTCAGCATTAGAGTCCAAACCCTGCCCAGGCCCCTGGAGGGCAGCAGGCTAACACAACTGACACTCTGCCATACCTCCACCCCTTGCTTCTCAGTCCATCACTACCACCAGAACCATGAAGAGAAGACAAATAACTCCAGAGAGAAGCAGGGAAAATTCACCTTATCCAAGGTGTTCCCTGACCACAGAGACTGGGCAGACTGGAGTGTGCAGGGATCTTTTTCCCCTCTCACACAAAATCTCATCACAAAATGCTGCACTTTCTATTGCTTTTTTTCCTCTTTTGTCTTTCAGAAATTATTTTGGAGGGAACTGCTGATTTTAACAGCTGCTCTTTATTCAGAATTGGTGGGCGAAGCAATTCTGCTCTCTTTCTGAGCAAGGGAGCTGGCGTGGGAAGAGCCCCTGAGGCCAGGCAGGACCTGCCCTGAGAGCACATTACAGGACTTTTTGTTGAGGACTCAACGCACCTGCAAAAGAGGCTATGGTATTTGAAGGGCTTTGAGCACGTGTGTGCATGTCTGTGAGCTATTCCAGCTAGACAGATATTTAGAAATAGATGCTAAAGGCAGAAAAAAACACCAAGGCCAACCTGAGAAAAGTGAACCATCAGAAAAAGATGGAGGGATATGTAGTGGAGGCACAGTCTGTCTGGAAACAGATGTTTGGAAAATGAAGGGATGAGATGAATAGTCTCCAGGAATTCATAGTGACTATGCTCACCAAGACACACATTTATACACTTCATAAATTAAGGGAATCACCAAGGGCATTACCTGACTTCATCATCAAGACCTTCCCCCAGCGGTGGGGAGGTGACCTCTTCTCCTAAAGGCTGTCTGCAACGTCAGGCCTCACCCAAGGGCTACCCTTCTCACCCCTGGGGCTACCAAGACAAGGGGGTGGCCACCTTCAGCAGTCAGTAGTCCACCTTGTGATCCACTGGTGGGAGCAGTCCGAAGCAGTGGCTACCCAGCTGTGTGACCGCTTTGCTGTGCTTCTCAGCCACTTTAATAAATGCCAAGATATGTCTTGCCAATGGGTACCTTTAAGCTGTTTTTATCCTGATTTCTATATGCTTAATTTGCAGAAGAAGCTGCATATCAGACCAATTTTATTTGAATTAGGTAGATTTGTCCTATTTAGGACTTTTTAAATTATCTTACTTAAATAGGTGTATTACCTGGGAGCAGACTACTCCTGTCAAGTTAAGTCACTAGCGGTACAGAGCAGTGGCACCAGCACATTTCTCTGGCACAAGATACAAATAACACAGCCACAGTGTTGTTTTTCACATTAAATACAGTCCTAATTAGCTTCCATAGTGTTTTCTTGTTTGTTTTAGGTTTGTTTGTATTTTTTATTTGCCACTTACATATCTGTATTGCAGCCCATGTGAAAAGAAATAAGAAAAGCTTGTACACAAGGTCAGTGGGAAAACCGGGCTATTAACTGACAATCCTATTTGCACATTCCCTGTTACAAGCAAATCCTCATCATTTAGGGTCCTGGCAAAACTGAATGGGAATCTCTTGTTATGGGCCTATGATTGCACTGTGCTGTTGTTGTACTGGTATTGGGGCACATCCTACCAGTAAGATGCCATCCCATCTATTCCCTACAAAACCACAATTAGATTGTACAGCACTGCCTCCTGCTGAATGAGCTTGCTTTTATCAAAGCATCACTGACAGCCATAATAAATCCTCCCACTGCTTGATTAATATTATCAAAGAATGAACAAATCATGCTTCAGTACTTGTGCCAGCAGAAAGTGCAGGGAAGGACTGGGATGCCCAGCTGGGGGACAAGGACTGAGGAGTGGTCAAATGCCTGGCAGTCAGCCCAGCATGGCACCACATCAGGGCACAGGCAGTGGTGGGGGACACAAAGGGAATGGCACCTTATCCCACCATCCCATTTCCAGCCGTTGGGGCCACGTTCCCCTCTGACTGGCAGTGTAGTGTAAGCTGGGGAAGATGTGAAAATTCCCAGTTGGATAATAATCCTCTCCCCATAGATTTTTGGCTCACCTGACTTTTCCCACGGGGAGGTTTGCTGTGCTGTGTTTTGGTTTTTTCCTTCAACTGTGTCTCATACTTGTCATAAGTCAGTAAGAGAACATATTTTGACATGAATTTAGAGTATTTGGTGTCTATTTTGACAGGAACTGAAATGTGTTGAGAATGATTTTACCTTTTTTTTCCTCTACTTTTTTTAGGAGAAATTTCATTAATGGGGGAATTTGAGGACTTTCAAATCACTAGGACACTTGCCTGAACAGATTTAAGTCCCCTCAATCCAAGCGAGAATGTGTTTTGGTCACCAGTGGGGTGTATTGGAAAGCACAGGCAGAGAGGGTGGCTCACAGAATGGCCACTGCTCACTCTTGCACTCAGCCATCACTTATGTCCTGGAGGCACCCAGAGATCTGAACTCACAGACCAGAGTTACTGATGGTAAAAAATACCTTCTCCAGATGAGGGACCAAACCTGAGAGGAGCAAAAGGAGTAAAAGGAGGCGGGAGACTGGCCAGCCCCATTTCCAGTAGCACAGCGAATTTAGGGGAGCACCAAAAAAAACCAGAGAAACAAAAGGTTTTGTGCATGCCAGGGGCGGAAAGTATTAGAGGCAGGAGACAAAAAGGGAATAAAAAAGACTTTTTGCAAATAAACATTACGGTATAAGGAAATATATGAACTGTAGGATCAATGGCCCAGCACGGCCCCTGCTACCAGCAAACTGCTCAACTTTTCAAGGCCACATGCAGCAAAAGCTGGAAATTATGGATATAAAACACAAATTGTGCTTATGGATTTCAGAACTAAGATAAATTGTTTCCAACGTATGAACATTAAGGCTGTTCTAAAGAAATGTGATGAAATTTCAAGAGAGGCTGAGAAAATGTGATGTTCACAAGGTCTGTGCCTGATAGCTTGTACATAATGGGAGAAAGAGAGAGAACAAATGCGGTGCAGACACATATCCCAAGAGATTTGAAAAGTGTCTGTGCCAAGTCGCTTGGAAAATCTCATGAAATTAAATAATTCAACGGAGAAAAACATGTTTTTACAAAGCAAAGAGGAAGAGGGAAGGAAAAAGCTTTATAGACAAGATGGAAATGTGGATTAAGTATTGGAATAAATTGCAAGAAGTGAACAGCCACTGTCAGATCATGCTGCATTTTGTTTAAATAAACAATAGGGGAATGATGCAATGTAGATTTATCTGTCAAATAGAACAGCAAAACACAGCACGCCACTGGGAAAGGAAAGCAGGAAAACCTGTCTTAGAGGTGGGGAGGTTTGTTTTGCAGTGACTGAGGTCAAGGTCACCACAACCAGTGGAAATCTGTTCCCCGGTTTAGGTGGCTTTTCTGCCATATTGCAAATCCTTCAGATTTAAACTCCTGAAAGAGGACCAAAGGTACGAAAAAGTACACAAAATAACTCTGCAAACTAGTGTGGAAAAGTGTGATCACAAGGAAATTATTTGGGTTGAACCCAAACTTCCGCACAACCAGCAGGAAAACTGCTGCTGACTTAGGTAGGATCAACCATGACTTATGAAAATCAGGTAACTTATGATTTCTTGGGCTGGGATTTTAACCATGAGTGAACAGGGTAATACAAGGATATTTACTGAAAAGGACAGAGAAGTACAGTGAGGAAGGGATTATCTGGGACCATCAGTGGGTGAATATAGCAGGACAACAGATGTGAAACAAAAAGGAAGATGTTAATGAGTGGGACTTGTGAAAAAAGCTCCTGAGGTCACAGAGCTTCCTTGTCTGTGTCCATGTCTCTTGTGTACTGATGTCACGGATCCCAATTCAGGATACTGATGACTACATCAATTTGCCAAAAATTAGTGGGTTTAGGTGCTTAAAGAATCACTGTCCAAGGTTTTGGCAAAAGTATGTTTTAATATAAATTTGTGGGAGTGCAAAAAAGTTTGATGACAAGATTCACTCTATTACTTACTACGTAGATGAAGTATACGAAGGAAAATCATCTTGAAATCACTATAAAATAATCTACACAGAGACTGGGGATGCAAAAGCTAAGGGTGCAAAGGGTGAGGGAGACCCTCTTGCTGAGTCATGAGGCTCAGAGAAAACCTTATGCTTTCTCAACCCTTGGCAGAGTCTAGGCATGGCTGAGTTCCATCCTACCAGTCCCAGGCCTGGTCAACAGTTTATGTCTACAGGGTATAGCAGCACTTAATCATTGCCTAAAGGGATTCAACAGAAATTACTACAGTTACAACAGTGACTTAATTACAGACCCAGGATGGCAAAATTTATGCTATACTTGCCATAAGGTTCCTATTAAAAATTCCCCCTGACTGCCTGTGAAATACATCTAATGCCTCGGTATTTCTCAACAGGCAAGTGTTGAACCTCAAGGGTGGTGGGGGGTGGGGGTGTAACATCTGAGGGCCTGTTGCCAGCTTTCAGCAACAGTCCTCCAATTATAGCAAGCATGCGAGTTCATGAACTCCAAGAGGCATCCCTCTCAGAGGGAGGTGCTGGTTCAGCCTGCTGTGAGACAGGTCAGAGCTCAAAGGGTCTTACTCAGAACCACTGTTTATTGGGTTGTGAAATGATTGGCTTTAGTCATCAGTAAGTTTCCATCCTGCTCACAGTCCCGGTCAGTAATTATTGCAGCTTCCAAAACTCCACCAACAATGGTACTGTTCCACTCAAGCTGTGATTGAGGCTGGGAATGTTCAAAGGCTGTCAGGGATGAATGATCATCCCCACTCTCATTCTTCACCTCGGCCAGGCAACGGGAGTTCCTGGTAAGGTCAGTGCTGCTTCCACTTCAGACAAGTAAGAGTTCCTAGTATGGACAAGGGACACTTCACTGTCCAACTCATTACACAAATGCCAAATTCCTAACAGGAATTCCTGCAATCATAAAGCAGCCTTGAAGGCAGGGGAAGATGCACCACCACAACTGGGGATCCCAGAAGTTCTGCACAGTTCCGCAGGAATGGCCTCACCCATGCTGAAAAGAGATTCAGGAGTGTTCTTGCACTTTTCTGGCAGTTCTGTATAGCTCTGAGGAGAGCTTGTCATCATCAGAGAAGAACTCCATACTGTCTTTCCCCAACTTCTTCTGTAAAACATGGCATTTCCTATGGGTATGACAGAGGTCTGACCATAAACAGAACTGAAAGAGCTGTGAAAGCTGACTCAGTCATAATAATTTTGAATATCCTAGGCTTCACGGGTAGAAAAGCAGACAGGGCAGCTTTGTGATCGTATTTCCTTGAATATGTTTCATATTTCACTTTTATTTCCTGGGAAGGAGAGGTACAGACAGACCACATTCATCTATGCCAGGAGCAGGTCCAGCCCTCACTAATGTAACAGGAGAGGGCCGAGCCAGAACAAGCACTTTTCAGTGTAATTACTTCGCCTCAGTGACTTCGTTTGATCACAGCTGATGTGTGTGAAGGCAGGTGAAAGGGACCTGAGAGCACAGCTAAAAAACGACATAGCACATGAAAGGCTTCAGCTTTCTCAAAGACAGATTGAGCGTGTCATCTTTATCTGACACTAATTGGGAGCCTTTTCATTATCACAGCCAAATTCTGCCCTTGGCTACCTGCCCATAAATCTTTCTGACATTTTCCAGTGGGAAGCAAAGGCAGATAATCTGAGGGCAGAATCTAATAGGGACCTGGAAGAAGGACATGGGGGGTGGGGCAAAAGGCTCCTCCTTGGAATTCATTCCCTACCTGGATCCAGGCACATCTGATAGTTGCAATGGCACCAGATCCGGAGTGAAGGGAGAGCATGAGAACACTGGCTAGTTATGAGAGAGATGGGCTTCAGCTTGTATTTAGTTTTCATTATTTGCTTGGCAACTTCTAGTGGTGAGCTGGGTGCAGGTTCCTCACTGTACCACCATTGTTTGCACTGGGATTTCGGTGGAGTTTGGAACTGCTTACATTTTTGCATATCTTTACAACTACTTTCAAACACCACATTTGAATTATATGTTTAGGAAGGGGCAGCATGTAGTGATCCTGACAAGGAGGCCACTGTACATCAAGCAGCTGGTGGTCCATGGAACAGGTAACCCAGGTGGAGGCCTGTACAAGCCGAAATCAAAACTCTCTTAAAAAAGCAAACATACCGGAAACAAACAGCATAATGCGATGGAAAAGGCTCATCAACTCAGGCAAAAAATGCAGATGCACGAACAAGAAAAGGAGTTTTAAAGTTATTTTGAGCACAGAATGAGCTTTAGCCTTATTTTAGCATTCCTTTCTCATACAGAGATGCAAATAAACACATAACCCATAATTTCCACAGCACAGCTAAAATGTTGCAACATGCAGAGAAGCATTTTATAAATACCTGAAATCCAATAGGGAAATAGGAGTACAATTAAATAAGGGCACTCCACTGTGCAAATGGTCTGGCCACACATCTCTCTTGTTTGGCTTATGAGTGTCCACACAGTTATTCACAGGTTTGCTTTAAAAATGTCTAAATTGGAAGCCTGCTAAAAGGAGGCACAAATAGCAGTTTGGGGAAGAAGGAGGCTCCTTTGTCTACCTCCCTTTACCTGTTACTGTGCCTCATGGATTGAGTGTTCTGACAATGAAAACATAAATATCATTCTGGAAAGATGGGTAGCACTGATATAACAGACAACGAACAACTGCTATGGTTTGTTCACCTCTAATCATCCTTCTAACCTCAGTTTTGTGTAAAATGGCTGATTTCACACACTGGCTTATAAATCACAACAGGAACTGGAGGACCAATTATTACATTGCTTGCATTACTTTGTTGTTTTACAGAGCAGGCTGGAGGGCGGAACTAAGTAAGGATATTATTATTTCTATGTGAAGGTACTCCATAGGAATCCCAAAGATGAATCAGTGTCCCCTGACAGGTTTTTTGAGAACACAGACTGAAAAGATGATCCCTGCCTTGAAGATTCTTGTTGTCTGGTGGTGAAACTGGAGTGGTGCCTGTTCACATCCTGGCTCATCAGTATGTAAATTACCATGACACCATTTCTGGTTTTAACAGAGGGCTTTTCATCATATGAGAGACACTCAGAGGTCTGGAAAGATGTCCTCTGTCAAGGACACAGACAGCTTCTTTAAGGCTGAAATCACTAAACCCATGGAAAGAAAACTCACATGCCGTACAGCCAACAGGGACACCTAAGGAGTTTCAGGACTGTAGCAGGACTGGGGGCTAACGGGGGGAAAGTGGGAATTTTTCACAAGATGAGATTTTTGCTGCCATCCTGGCTATCAGTCAGTCCCTGACAGTGCCTTTTAGTAATTTTTTTAATCTTTGGTCTGTCCCATCACAGGTCTCAAAGGAATTAAGTTGCCGTACGTTTTGTGAGTATCAGCTCCTTCACAGAGGCACGATGACTTCAGCTGTCCCCTCTTCTCCCTGGCAGCACTTGTCTGATCTGCAAGCAGAAGTATAGGTCATGAAATCACCATGCACAAGTTCACATCATTTACAGTATGTGCAGCCTGCTCCTTGATTTTCAGGTCACAAGATGGGTAAGAAGCAGGAGGTAAGGAAAACCAGTGTATTTCAGAGGAAGTCAGAGCTGGGAAGAAGCTAAAAATACTGTGACAGATCTTAAAAAAAAAGGGAAGAGCAGCAGAAGTGCTGTAGATTGGGAGGAGGTTTGGCCAGGGCTAAGGGTCCAGGATACCACAGTGTGAATAATATTGGGAGAAGGAGGAAACAACAACAACAGGGTTCTGAGACGGTTATGGTGGAAGAACAGGGAACACCAGAGAAAACCAGGTCTCATACAAACATATTTTTAAAATTAGTTCAAAACCACTTTCTGTTGTATTAAATACAGAATACTAATGGGGTAATACTGGTTGCCAGTCACACAGCGATTATGCATAGCTTCTTTTTGAGGGTGATTTTTGTCTTTTTGCTATCTAATCATTTGTGTCACATGATTATTTTGGGGCTTATGAGATGAAGGATGTCTTACTTAACATTAGAGTTGGCCTTTTTCTGCATTTTTGGCCCTTTATTACAGTTCATAATTGAGAAAAATTGAAGATGCACTTGGTAAACAAAACAGTTTGGTACCTGTCTCAGGAACAGACATTTTTTTCCTGATCCCTTCAGTGATTCTAATGCAATCTTTTATGTTTCAAATCTTTCAGATCCAATTATATTCTAACAATACCATCTTTAAGTTACAAATCTAAATCACCAGCACTACAAGGATGACTGACAAATGTATTCTGGAATGAATTTCATGCTTTTCCTTCCTCAAACTCATACTCATATGTCAATGGGAGACAGAAGGGGAAAAAAAACAAGCCAAAGTACACTATGTCACTGAGCATTGTCTTTTATGGAGGCAAGACCTACTCTTATATTTAGAGCTAGCTTATATATGTACACACACACACACATATATATATATACAGAAATAGTTAATGATAGCTGTTGATTTGGGTTTTAGTGAAAGGCATTAATTCTAAACTTCCCTTACTTGCATTAATAAAAATCACCTTGGCTGAGTCCAAGTGCATCTTCGTTGCTGCTGTGCAGATCAGTTGCTCAAAGTTTCGTCCTGTTACACTTCAGGTTCAAACCCATGGTATATCAGGGTGTAACAGCTCACAGAAAGTCATGGATAAAGGTATGGATTGTACTTGAAGTATTGCAGGTCAGATTATTTGTTGTAACCTCAGCTATATGCTATGGAAGTGTTTGGTGTGCCATTTCTTCTGATGCAAATTTCTGTTTGTATCAAAATTAATGAAGGGCGTGACCATCATCTAGTATAAATTGTTCAGATGCTTTTTTGTGTTCCCTAAAAACAGACTGATTTCTCATGCCTGTGCAGTTCTGCCTATGGGGGCTCTCAGTTGTTGGTTGCAGGGATCCCTACTTCCTTCCTCAAACCAAGCTTTTCCCTCTTTGTCTTTCCTCTCAATAACCCATTTTAACACATATTTCTGAAATACAATAATCCCATTTTGGTTTTTTGAGCACAGTGAGGTTTGCCTCTTTTGTATTCAGGTGTGTACTATTTTTGTACTGTTCACTTTAACAATGAGTGCTGAGAATTAGACTGGCAGAGCTGTAATTTTATGTCATCTTACCAGAACTGCTCTGTGATTTGGAAACAGCAGTTCACAGCATGCCGTGCAGCGCCTACTTAAAACACTTATCAGGTGCTCAGTCCAAGCCATGTTTAAACCAAACAAATCTATGCCAAACCTTTGAACACAGGAGATAAAGACTTTTACTTCATTTTGACAATTCTTTGGCATTCTGTTTTTTCTAGTGAGTGCAGTTTGTACACAGATGTTCTGGGGGGAAAACCACAGAGAAAAGGTGCACAGGCTCTTCTGATACATGAATCAGGTGGCAGTAGGTGAATATAGCAGGTGGTAAATACCAGGTTAGTGCAAATAAAAGCCCTCTTTAAATTTTTTTGAAGCTGTCTGACATAATCGCAAGTTTGGGGGGAAGACTGACAGACAGACTGCATAAAAATAAATATAAAAAAACAAGGACACAGTTTTTGCTTGAGAAACGAAGCATGCATTTAGAAGAAAACAGCAGCTTCCTTAGCCCAGGATGGGCACGCCTGTCTGGCAGGGAGGATTTATGCACTGCCATTGTCCCCTGCAGATGACTTAGGCCAGTGAGGAAGATGAGACCCATACAAGACCTTCACTGCATCTGCCTGTGGGCTCTGGTGGGGGCTGAGACCTGGCCAAGGTGATGTCCCTGAGCCAGTTTAGTGCTTGCAGAGGGTGTGCTTGAAGCAAGGCTGAGGCACAGAGTGGTGTGAGAGCACCCAAGTGGACATGGAAAATCAGATGCCATCACATGTGACAGTAACATGTTTTGTGTGCCAAGAGGCTGGGTGATGGGAAGAGGGTCACACTTGGTTAAGGAAAAAGAAGTGTCTATGCAATTTTTTGCTGTCTCAAAGTTGCTAATAAGCAGGCAAACACTGATTGTGCCTCACCATAGCCTAGCAGGGTGCACTCAAGAAAAGCAGAGGTCCTGACATTACCCCTCCTGGGTCCACACAGCCACAGGCTGCTAATTACTGACAGGCTTGGCCTGGAGAACACCTTTGACTTGTACACAGGCACTTCCTACTACTGCCTGCACACAAACCATCAGTAACCAGGCTGCCCTGTGATGTAAAGCTTTTCTGAAAGTCC
Organism: Grallaria varia; assembly: GCA_013396735.1. Taxonomy (NCBI): domain Eukaryota; kingdom Metazoa; phylum Chordata; class Aves; order Passeriformes; family Formicariidae; genus Grallaria; species Grallaria varia. The sequence goes on along the minus strand of VWZG01004972.1, from coordinate 202,923 downwards.
ATGCTCAATTTGTTCAGCTTTTCCTGGACTTACAGCATTCTGAGATGGTTTAGGACGATTTGTCATACATGGCTGAATTGCTCAGCTGCTCTGTGGACAAGGATGGATATCAAAAGATGCTGGAAATCTTTTGATGCTTGTTGGAAATGACACTGATGGGGAACTTCAATTACAGTTTCAGCAGAAAACCGAAGCTTTGCAAGCAGATCTTCTACAGCAGTTTGTTGTGGCACCATAAATAGTAACAAATCTGAAAATATCAGAAGGGGAGTAAAAAATACTAGCAGCCAGCAGCTCAAGTGTTGCCAACCTAATACTTGCAAATTCTAAATAAATAAAACAATTGTTCTAATTTTAGATAATCACTGTGCTAGCAATGCCCAATTAGTCTAATAAATTGCCAGCCAAACAACTGAAACCACTCACGCAATGCTACCATTGTCTCTCCTTCCCAGACATTTCACTCGCACAAATTTATTAAATCAAGACATAAAGCATGCATAATAATCCTTGGAAATCAACTGCTAATTTGCATAGAAAATCAAACAAAGGAATACATTTTGTATGTGACGCAGAGTTAACAAAGGGCTACAGAGTGGTATGGGATTGGATAGGTTGTATAATACAAAATTGGAAGACAGAATGGATTGAAGGAGCTGAATGGACATTTTGAGAGTATGAACTAGGCTCAAGGTGGGCTCAGTGGGGCTGTAAGGCCAGCTGAAGTGCCAGGACTGTGCCACAGGACTGATTTCTGTGAATATGTGGGGGGAGAGGCTGAGCCTAGAAAACCCAAGGTAACAGAAGTAAGTTAAAGAGCACTGTTATGGTTGGGAAGCCAAGCAAAGAGAATTTAGGATCTGCCAAGACTAAAGTTATCAGAATTTTTCTTATTTTTAATATGACCTGTGGCTGTCCCTCATGACGTGTTCATGCACCAGTTTCCCATAGGACCCTTACCAGACAGACCATTTTAGGACTGAACAGGGGTCACAGAGACGGACGCCATAACCCATCAGCCCTTGCTCTGTTACAGAAGAAGGATGAAGGAACCTCTGTGGTGAGACCATGCTGGACACTGAAGATGGGCCCTTATCCCATCCTTCCTGCTGTTCCCCAGAAGAGCCAAGCGGGTCGTGATCCTCAGTGTGTGGTGCCTGGGGTCTGATTTACAAAAGTACAGAGCATTTTGAAAGGCAAGCTAAATCAGGCAGAGGTGCACCAGGCTCAGATCGACTCCTGCATGTCCTTCCAGACCTGCACTGGAGCAGGAAACACAGAGATACAAGGGAAGAATGAAAAGATGGGCATTGAAAAACACAGCATGTGCAATCCTCTCTCCATACAGAGCCATCCCATCTACTTGGGAGATGGAACCATCCCAGGATGTCTCAGTACAGCCATGAGCAAAAAAGCAAGGAAATAGGATTCTTCTGCCTTAACTTACATGTTTAAAGACCAATGTCTGAGCCATTGTATAATCCCCTAATAACAGAGAGAAATAGATAGCTTTGATACTCTAAACCCAGTGTTTAAGACCACTTCAGAGCATGTTGCCTGGCCTGTTCCTTTGTCTTGACTATGGTAGGACACTAAAGCCATTTTTAGCTTGGCGTCCACTTTTGCACAACAGAAGAGCAAAGCAGATGGTGCTGTGGTCCCAGTGTCCACTGCATATGCAGTTTGTGGGCTTGCTTTGGACTAGATTTAGTCTGGCTCCACTAGACCAGCTATCCCACCTAGAATAACTATTCCACCACACACATTTCAAAATTGCCCAAAGACCATTCAGACCACCAGGCCTTTTTATAGACAGAAGGACATTTGACACACACCTGGAACGGAGTTGTTGGTTGTTTCCTCCAACAGGAATTCAACTGAGCAGACCAACTGCTCCAAGAACTGAGCTTTAAACAGAAACAAGGATGACATTTGCTTTAGAACTGCTTCATTGCACGGATTGTAAATACTGCTGCATATGCATTGCAACTCAGACTCAGATACTTAATTTTTAGATGTATATGCTTGTAGAATGCCAGGCTTAGTGGCACAGATAATAAAATCCAATGGTAAAATTTTAACAGAGTCAATCAAAACTATTTACATTGCTGCAATTATCACAAATCCTTTCAAAACGTCGTTTGTTCAACAGATCATAAAATATGCAGGGAATGAAATTAAAACATAGCAATGGCATTTTTCTTTAGAAATTAATCAGCTACAGGGGATTACTAGTCAAGTTACAGGTTATCATTATGGACTAACTTTTCCGACTAATGTGAAAAGCCAACTCCTAATTCAAAGAGTTATAAATAACAGCAGATTAAGCAGGATTGGAAGGAAAGGTCCTTGGCTGAATTCAGAGCACATTCAAATACAGATTCGATGTGGTTTCTCTTTCTGTTTTCTTAGATGCAATGGGAATGCACCCAAATTCTCAGCGGTGACAGTGAAGTCTTTATATTCACTGCAACTTCCCTGGGGATATTCTAGTTCTGACTGCAAAAGACCCCTACATCATATTCAGCAGGGCCTAGATTTATTCCTAAGATTCCCTTTCTAAAACTTAACATCTTTGAAACAAAGATTCCTTGAAACTTGTGGGACCAGCATCCTTTGAGCAGAAATAACTACAAATTCCCTGCTTAAGCTTTTAAAATACCTATTAGTAAATAATATTTAACATCTTACATGGTTGCTCTTGTTTATGACAAATCAGTGAGAACATGCAGAGCTTTTCCATTCTCCTCAGAGATACCAAAAAACACATTACTTTCTCAGATGCTTGATCTGTTCACTTGGGTTATGCATTCTTGTGCTAAAGCTTCTAGGGAAGATGAACAGTATATTGTAAAGCCATAGTAAGGGAAAAAAACAAGTTTTTATGAGTGAAATTAATACTTAATAAAATACAAATATTTTCCTGAAAATTTCATTTTATCTTTTTTTTTACTTACTCTCAGTGATAATCAATGATCAACAGTATGATAGATCACTGCATGGAGACAAACAGGGCTTTTGTCCCTACCACCAAATCACCCATTTAAGCAAAATAAAAGAATTGTTAAACTCCCTCCTTTAAAGCTGAACAATAATTAGAGATTATATAGACTATGCAGCTACTTGGCCCAGTCACATTGTTTGTGTATTCCTGGGCTAAAGCTTGTAGGGAAGATGATTAGTATATTTTAAAGCCAGAGTAAGGGAAAAAGATGGATTCGTGAGTGAGAAAAAAGGAAACCCAAGTAGTGGATGATGCAAAGGTCTACAAGTGGCACTGTAGGAGGCAGCCAAGCCTCTAACAGAAGCAGGAGCGCACTGGCCAAGCTAGGAAAGGCAGTGGCTGAGGGTTCAGTGACTTACCACCATCTGGTTTGCTTTGTAAGTGGGTCTCTGGTCAGATGTGTTTCACAGCCACCACTGGCATGGCATCTGAGTAGACTGCAGTAACAGCTGGCCATGGCCAGTGTCGCCTCCCAGGCTCCAGAAGTTCCCCTTGTGCTGCCTGTGTAAGAGGTGTCTGCCCCAGAAACCTGCTTCCCAACAAAACGGTGCTAAGCTCTCATATCTAAGCAGACAAAGGCAACTCAGGAGAGCCAGGGTGACTCATGTTATTCTAAGGAATCAGATTAATTTTTTAGCCCTGACAGAAGCTCATGCACTGAACAAGCCGCAGCTGTCACATTTTATCACCTGTTTCTACTCTCAAACATTATTCCAACTCAGTTGCAAAGTGTGGATGCAGAGCCTGAAGAGCTAAATTCATCTCTGTGCCTTTAATGAGACTGTCTAATGTTTTCCTATTGCATTTTATTTTTTGTTTTCCTTTGGTTCTTTTGCCCTTGGGACTTCAAATTGTTTGTGACCATTCTCCTAACAACAATTTCTAAGCAAACCCTGATGATTATTTCTGTCTGTCTTGCCAGCCATGCAGGTAGTAGATACCGTCACTCCAAAAGCCTGAGTACCTGAAGATCCTCCAGTGCTTTCACTGGGATATATGACACAGCACACTGAGACTGTCCACTCACTATGGGTAGCACAGGCTTGGGTTCCTGAAGCATTTTGACATTTCATTTTTGCATACTGCGTTTTACATGAGCTATCAGATGGTAAAAAGCTCCTTGGAATGACGAGCAGAAGGAAAATTTTGTAAATCCTCGTTAATTCAGTGTTTTGGTTTAGAGCACGATTCAATAAACAGCTCCAATCAGGAGTGGAGAAGTGAAACAGCACAGAGGGAAGAAGTAGGAGTCAGCCAGTAATATAGAGAAGAGCAGGAAAACCTCAAGATGCCATTGGCCAAAAAGCCAATGTCTTGTGAAGCTGGACCCCTAATACAATTGTTCCTAAATTCACAGCTAGATCAGTTGGTCTAAGAAAAGGTATTACCTCACCCTCCAAATATTTCTATTGTTATTTGGAAAATAATAGTTCTAATCCTTGTTAAAATATAGCTTAAAGTCTTTGAAAATCATGCTGAAACAGGAAACATGAAGACAAACACTTCTGACATAAAAGATCTTTCAGGACTATTTTATTTTAAAATAATATGGATGTGTTCTGCCACCTCCAAAGCTTTTCACAGGTGTTTTTTTTCAGAGCATAAAACAACTCAGACCAACGTTGTCAGCTTTTAACTGTGAGCAGTTAAATCTGCCCCTTTTTCCTCCCACTCCCCCAGTGCACCACCACACCAACACAAGGACACTGCTGACCCCAGAACAACTGTGCAAAGAACCAGGATGGCATAGTTAGCTTATTGAGATGGTCCCTTAGGATGTGGCTTCCTTTTAAAGGCAGGGGCTGAGCTAGCATGAATCCATACCACCACTTTTCTAGCCTGCATAATCCAAATTCAGCCAGAATAACTAAACTACTGCTTGAGAAATCAACATCTATTTATATATTTCTTGCCACTCTTTGCTTAAGGGGTCTAGAAAACTCAACGCACTTGAATACCTTATCCATACTGTGAAGATTTAGCTCACTGATTCATAATACACATTTGAGGTACATCTTATAGTTGAGATACTATATATGCTTCTGAAAATCAGACAGGACTTGAATCCAGGTAACATTTCCAGACCAGATAATGTGTTCAGGAAGGTGCAGCAGCAGGGTAGGACAGAGGGAGGACAGCTTGGAGCAGACTGAGATGTGTACTTGAAGTCACAGGAGAAAAAAATGAAACAGGGAAACGTGTAAGTGGAAGTGCACATTACAGCAACGAACCCGGTTTGCCATGGGCCATGTTCTTAATTGCACTAACACCATCTGCCACAATTTAACCCCAGCCAGCGAGCAAGCCCCACGCAGCTGCTCACCCACTCCCACACCAGCAGGATCCGGGAGAGAATTGTAAGGGTTGAAGGTAAAAAACTTGTGGGTTGGTATAAAGGCAGTTCAACAGGAAAAGCAAGACCTGTACACACAAGCAAAACAAAATAAGGAATTCATTGCTTCCCATGAGCAGGCAGATGTTCAACCATCTCCAGGAGGGCAGGGCCCATCACATGTAATGATGACTTGGGAAGACAAACACCATCACTCCAAATACCCTTGGTTTCCTCCTTCTTCCCCCCACTTTATATACTGAGCATGATGTCACACAGTATGGAATATCTTTTTGGTCAGTGAAGATCACCTGTCCCAGCTGTGTCTCCTCCCAGCCTCCCAAGCATCCACAACTTAGTGTGGCAGTACAAAAAGCAGAAAAGGCTTTGGCTCTGTGTAAGCACTGCTCTGCCACAACAAAAACATCTCTATATTATCAAAAACATCTCTATATTATCAACCCTCTGATCAGAACAAATCCAAAACATAGCCCTATACTAGCCACTATGAAGAAAATTAACTCTACCCAGCCAAAACCAGCACACCATCCAACTGAGGTCTCTGCGCTCTTAACGAAAAAAACCTCATCACAGCATTTTATGGCTGTCAGGACCATCTATCTTTTGAGAATTTCTTTCTTTTGCAGAAATCACCACACTTATTGATGCAAAGCCTCAGGAGCCAAGTCAAACAAAGTGCAGAGGCACGTGACGTTATTTATGCATCAGGATTTAGTTCCAGCAGCGGCCTTGCCTTTATGCATTACTATGAGCCAATTTCTTTGTCACCTTGGGGAGGTGAGGTTTGTCCTTTATCTTTGCACTTCAGCTCTCTACACATTATTCTTCAGCAAATATTTAAATTAATCAAAAATCCACAAGAAATATTTTCTTTTTTTTTTTTTTTTCCTGCTAGTAGACCCCTTTTCTTTGTTGCAGCTTACTTGCCTCTGTGTAGTCATTACTCAGGTTTCAAATCCTTTTCCAGTGTTCCTAGATTTTATTTGAAACTGTTGCGGGAGACACTAAGAATTAGTTTAGAGAGCTAATTTTTTTCTGCCAGCTGTCATTCCACTATTTCCTCTCCTATCCATTTTTTCAGCTTACTTTATTCCTTTTCTTTCTACCAGAATTTTCTACATTATTATCCAAAAATTGTTTATATTGCTGTTCAGGCTATAGTGTTCTGTTTGCAAGCAACAACAGTCTATGTTTTGTGCTTCAGGCATTTCTTAGAGATTAATCACTGTGCAAATGCTCTGCTAGAGTAACTTTGTGGAAATCAGTGAGACTGCCAACTCTTGCTGCCAACCCCTATGACCTGGTATTTCTTACACTTCATTGACGCTAAATCTATTTTGATATAACTCACATTTTAAAATATATACAATTTTCTTATTTATTATGACTATTTAAAACCTTGGGTTCTTCAATTTGGACAGCAACGATAAGCAATTTTACAGCCCAGAGAAACTAATAACACTTGGCACTGAGCCCTGTTGTCAGGCCAGAGACCTCCCAGTCTCAATGGATTGCTTGGCACAGTCTCAATATCCATTATTTAACTGAAAATAATATATTTTTTGCTCAGTATGATTGAATTCTTGGAAATAATTCAGCTGGAAGGAAAGTTACCATGTCAGAAAGTCAGCATCTTAACAGCTGAAAAGCAAATTTGTTAGATAAGAAATATTGGATAGGAAGAAAGAGTCTGAAGAAGTAATATTCCTTTGGAATAAGTCAGATACTCAGACCTCTAATATGAAGAGGAACGTTATCAGCTGTGCTTATTCTGGGACAGATTGGCAGGGCATTAAATTGTACTAAGTTTCATTAGGGCTAAAAACATAATCAAACGTGTATTTCCAAAACAAAACACTCTGCTTCCAAGTAGTGTTTAATTGTTTGTTTAGCCATTTCTATGCAAATAAGCTAAATGTTTTAATAAACATCAGGACACAGATGCTTTATTACTGATCGCATTACATGTATGTTACCACTGTAAAGGTTTGTGTACACAGCTATACCAATTAATCTTCCAATTTTTTTCTACAAGTCCTAAGCAATTCCTGTTTTGTGGCAAAACAAAATTAGTGACCTAAATGCAGCATAAATTATTGCCTATTTCAGTGGTAGCAAAGATTATTTAGCAGGGGATTCGTTCAAGTATTCACTGATGTTCTTCTTTAGCATGTTCCTTCACATAACTTACAAGATTAAGCAAAACAGTTCTATACTAACTAGTTAAAGGATCGAAATTAAGTATTTATATAAGTCTGATACTTACTGATCTCTGGCAGGTCAACCAACCCTGTAGAAAAAAGTGAGCCATAAATAACCCACGGCAGTTCAACGCATAATGCTGGCATGGATGTTGCAGTAATATCTGCCCAAAAGTGGATGGTTGCTCTAATACTTGCGTCCAGTAACTACTCCTGTATCTACAGAATTGTGGTATGACTCTTTCAAAAGCCAAGCACTGACTTTTTAATAGGGTTAATATATTATAAGAAAGACTGACTGCATAAGCTTTCCTTCAGAAAAATACCTGAACATTTGGAGTAGTTTAACATCTACAAGAACCATTGTTTGCGCAACATAACGTTGTTGCTTTTACTTACTACCTCTCTTTAAATATTAGTCATCTTGTCCAACAGAATGACTGATTTCACATTTGACTCCTTAGATATGAAAGACCTACACAAAATTCACTCTGTAATGAAGAAAGACTGCAAAAAACATAAAACCACTTGGGACCAGTTTCTGCTCTGAGTCAAAGTTGCTGTCTCACCAGCAAGTTGATAGCATTGCTCTGAACTGAGCCCAGCACTTGCAGCAAAAAACAGACTTCAAATAAAATGCATTCCCACCTCTAAAAAGCATGTATCTACAGCTATGTTGAACTTTGCCAAGGGCTTCCCTTGGTGAAATATTGATTTTTCTTTCCATTTTCCAGTAGCAGCAGGGATCTCAAAACCCCACTGTGCTCTGAGAACAAGACTTGTAGAGTTAATGCCACAATACCACTTTCCTTCAATGTGGTAATCTACTCAGAGAAAGGACTTTCTTATTTCCTTTCTTGACATTTTCCAATCTGTTTTTCCAACTTGCCTGAAATCAACATTTTGTAATCACTCATATATGCAGAGCTTAGAATAACATTATTATTTTTATATATTGATATATCATATTATTTATACTTTTATGCTGGGGAGCCCTTTACTTAAAAATATTTCAGAAAGATGTCATTCTTTACAAACTTGTACAGATTATATTATGTTTGGGCCAGCGTGTCCAAATTCAGCTTAATATTGGCTTTCCCCCCTGGTTCTTTGCAAGACCAATTCTGTTGGGCTGAAATCTTTGTTCTGAAGTTTTTTCAGCAAATACTTTTATTCCCCTTTTTCTTGATCCAAAACATGGAATATGTGATGAAACTGCTTTGCAGCAAACTGAAGGCCCATAAAAGATCATGGTGCTTCACGTAGGCAAATACCCCATCTGCGCAAGACAACAATGGGGCTGGGAACTGAGCTCAGGTCTTCTGGGCCACTTCTTGGATTTCCTAAGCCCTCAGTTATGTTCCTGGGACATTGTGTTCCTGGAATTAACAGGTCTCTGTCAGAAGAAAGCTCCAGTCCTGAACAGCAATCCTGTCACAGGGACACAAAAAAAGGGGAGACATATAAGATGCTGGGGAGAAAAGCGACACTGGCAACAGGAGAAGACAAAGGAGGCACAGACGGACAAGGTGGAGGAGGGAGGCAGGAGCACATTGCAAAGGTGTCAAAAGCAGACAGAAAGGAGAGAGTTATTTTCAAGGAAAGTGAACAAGCACAAAATAAAAACCAAATGGAGAACACAAAGGGTAGGTGAAAGCAAAATTGCAGTGTAAGAGGCTTGTGAAACGCAAGACTTCACAGGCAGTAGGTAGACATGAGGCAGAGGGAAACCACTGCGAGGCACCCCTCTCTCACTCCTGGGTCAGCATAATCTGCAAACGTTACAGCTCTTTTCTTAATTACCAAACGTTTTCTGCCTTGGAGGTTTTATTTTTTTCCTAGAACTGAAAGATTACTCTCATGATGATTTTATTTCAGTGTGGATCCTACTTAATTAGAGACACACAGGTGAAACCATGGCCCTGCAAAAGGAAGAAGAAACAACCTAATTTATTTATTAACCCACAGGGAAGAAAATGGCATTTTTAATCCTTTTCCTTGGAAGTAGTGAAAAAGATACTGACTCACATGCCTTTCTCCTTGGGGATGTCCTGGTGGCTGTCAGATCTGGAGCCAGAAGGAGCTGGCGGAGCTGACTGAACTGCATGGCATGGCGTTTGTGTTTTACTGGACACAGTAACCAAAGTAACCAAGCCTGGCCTCAGAAATCTATTGGGACTTTGCAGCTTGGTTATCTGCACATGTGTAGATGAACCAGGATTAAACAAAATAAATTAAGACTCAGACAAGGATTTTTCATATGGAAAGCCATTTAATGTGGCAGTCATATTAAGAATATCTTCCAGATTCACTATTTAATTTAGAGCACGTAATGTCTTTTTGCAGCCAAATTAAGGAACACACTTCCCTGCTTAGAAGAGTTTACAAGCTGAACCAACAACACGTAGTGTAAATGAAGAATTAGATGCAATATGACATAAATTAGTGAGTACTGAACCTTGCTCTAGATTTTCTCCCACATCTCAGGGTCTGAGAATGCCTGAAGATCAGTCTTGTCAGTAAAGATCTAGGTGAAGAAGGCCCTTGGTACTTTCACCTTTACTGTGTTCCCTGTAACCAGGTTCCTGGCACTATTAAGCAGCTGTCCCTCATTTCCCTTAGTCTTCCTTTTGCTGTTGATGTAGCTGCAGAAGATTTTCTTGATGCCCTTTACATCCCTCAGCAGATTCAACTCCAGATGGACTTTGTTTTTTCTAAGCCCAACCCTTCATGATGTATTCATTCTTGTTTCCCTATCCCGGCTCTTTTCTGCTTCCTTTATATGTCTGTGTTTTGTCAGGAGCTGTTTGTTCATTCGTGCAGATCTCCTGTTTTCAGTTAAAAGGAGGGGATCCTTGAAAAGCAACCAGTCTTCCTGAACCTCTCTGCTCGCCAGGGCTGTATACCATCAAATTTCTCCAAGTGGATCTGTGAAAAGGTCACAGACTACTCACAGGCCCAGGACTGTGATCTTCCTGGTTACTTTGCTCTGTCCTCTCAGGAACGTGAACTCCACCATCTCACGGGTACTGCAGTCAAGGCCATCCCCCAAGTTCACATGGTCTTCTTTGTCATGGAAAGAAATCAGTCTTGAGTTCTTCAGACTGCCAACCCAGACTGAGCTTAGTGACCTTCTTTAACCATATTGCAGCCCCAAATATTTGTGCTTCAATAAGAAGTTTTGACACAGGGATGCTTCAGAATTGCAGATATCTGTTGTTATTATCACCTAAACAGCACTCCTTTTCTGGGCTGATGGATCACTAGACACTACAAGCCTGAACAGACTCACATTTGTGATTGATCTGCATCTCCTGGGGGGAAACAGAAGGAGCTATCACCTCCCTGGGCATTTTTAAGAGCTCCTAGAAATCTGCAGACACAGTTTTCTTCAAGCATTAAGAAAATATCGAGCAGTGATCACAACCAAAATCTGAAAGTATGTTTACACCCGAGAAAAAAAATGAGGTGTGCATTTTCCAAGCACTGATATCTCAATGTCTAATTCTTACATCTGTGTAGTCTCAAGTACACATTCTAGTGAAAATCTTCTCTGGGTTACTACTATATCTTCAGTCACAGCACACTCAAAAGGTCCATCATAGGGACATCCCTTCTTAAACTGAGACATGGTAATTAATTTCACAAGCAAAATGATCTCAAAACAACTCTGAACTTGACTCCACAGCCCTAGACCTTTGCAAACCTTTCCAGCAAATAAGGCCAAAGGAAGAGTTCTATCAGGAGATAAAAATCTCATGGTGTATAAAGGAGGAGAAAATAGGCAAAGAATAAAACAATGCGCTTTCTCAACCACCATTATCACAATGTTTTTGTATATCTTGCATTGGTCTGGAAAGTAACTGCCTTGTTATACACAGTAATACATTTTATAAAGAGCAAAGCCCATGGGCTATACACTTTAAGGTCTCCAGGCAAATCCATCGACAAAAAAACTAGTAAATAACGCCTTGCACTTGGCAGTGTGATCACCTTTCCAATGATCTGTACTTATGAAATGTGTGTTTCTGGACACTTCTAAGTATGGTAACGTGCAGGTGTATATGGTGCAACAAATATGGATCATACCGAGCTATCCGAAATCATGAGTGAATCACACTCTCTCTCCCTTTGTAGTTCTTACTTTGAAGTACAATTTTGTACCAAAAACTGTCTCAAATAACCTAGAGTAATTTTTTTTTTTTTTGTGCTTAGCTATATGCAGGGGAATAATTATGTCTTCAGTATATCCCATGAATTTTCCCAAATTTTTTATCAATTTTTCTAATACAAAGTACCTAGTACAACAATATTTTTTATTGGCTTACAAAAAGAACAGTGAGTACTTTGAGAATGGTATTTTGAACAGTGTATTTACCTTGTGCAGAGTCTTACAGTGTGCAAGAAAGGGTTCTCAGTGGACCAGCTGGAGCACAGATAGTTCAGGAGTCCAGTGAGGGACCTCCATTACATCCATGTGATCTCCGTGAGTGCTGCAGAGCAAACACTGTGATAGCTTCCCAGCAATTCTGTGCATAGGGCTATTTGGAGGCTTATGACCCTAACACAGAAACCCCCTAGTCCTGAGTTAGTGTTAAGTCTTTGGAAAAGATTTACAAGACCTGAACAACTCAAAAGGAGCAAAAAGGAGTCATTGCTCTCCCATTGAATGAACTTCCTTGACTGTTCTATGGCAGCATTATGTTATAAAGTTTATAGTTAAGTTTTATAACACAAATTCTTTGAGATATATAAAAGTTCTGGGTATCTTTACAGTAATTTTAGTCATTCTGCTGACTACAGGAGGCACTGAAAATATGTAGAAAATAAAGCGATGAGCAAAGAGATGGTCTGTATTCTGCTCAGCTGAAAAGACTGCTTTGCAAGTAGAGCGAAACTGCCCTTGCTGGCACCCATGACAACAAATTACAGAGGAGATTGCTATATCTGCTATATAAGAAGACAACTTTTGGCCTTTATCATTTTCAGTTGTGAAATGTTGCTCTCCTTGCAACATAATTCTTCTGGTATGTCAGTTATGTTTGTCTTTATGGGGAAGTATGTCCATGGCAACACAAAAGACTTAAAACACAAAGGGTCATACCTATTCCAGACATAATTTTAATGACAATGTGAGATTTGGATGTTTAGCACTACCAGGTTCCTGCTTTATGTGAAGCATGAGAATAGGATAGGAGTAATTGTCAGTGGTGTATCAGTTCAAAGCAGCACTTAGTAAATGGCATCCTGCAAAGCAGCTGTTAGGGTAATTCACTATCAGATGACAAAAAGCCCATTGAAAGAATGTTCCATTCCTCCTGACTGTTGTAATTTCTTCAAATTAAAAAAAAAAAGAAAAAATATAGAAACAGAGGGATGTTTTCTAATCACAGAATTGCTTTATGTTCCAACCACAGCTTCACATCAGTTGGCAATTTCAAACTCTAGACATGTTATTTCATTTCACTTCAGGGCACAACAGGGTTCAGATACTTTTGACTATGAACAAACTGGTAAAGTTCTCTGGCAATTAAAGCAGAAGAAAGAAAATCTCTGTGCAAGCACTATCTATTTGTGGGCAAGGGATAAAGAAAACCAATTGATTTTGCACTCCAAGCCTTACTAACCATTTTAGACTGAAACAGGTAGGTCTTTAAAGGAGCTCTTTGTATATTACTTCAGGACTTCCATGAATTTTGAAAAGCTAAAGCAGATAATTATTTAACTGAAAAAAATCCAAAATTCATGTGTCTTAAAACCTTCCAGAAAATTAAAAAACTCATCTGATATTTCTAAGAGGCCTGATCCAAATCCCACTGAAGTCAATATGAGTATTTCCATAAATGTAGTGGGCTTGGATCAGGTGCTCCATTGAAAAACATAGAATTCAGAAGGAAGATATTTAAATAATATGCTAGCCTGATCTAGGAAAATTCACCAGTAATTTCCAGTATGAGTGAAAATCATTTAAGATTAATTTCTCTGCTACATCATTTAATTATATATGTTGTAAATCCTCAGGCTTATATCTGAATACATCACAAAGCCACAAATTTTATGCATCTTCCAAATATTCAAGACAATTAATTCCTTACCCAACCATTTCATAATTTAGTTGTTTTGCTGGTTTTTGCTGGATTGGAACAGATCAATTTTTCTGAAGACAATGCCTCAGTTACTCATTGATCCCTTCGGTCCTTTCTGCATATAAACTAGCTGCAAACTACTTCCTTCCCAGTGCTCAAAAACTGGGGTTTATTCCACAACTCCGTGTCTGTACATCCAATACACCGCTTGGTACCTTGAAACAGCCAAATTGCCAGGAACAGCTGGAAGTTGTAGAGAAAGTGTCATGACTTCTGGTGGTATAGTTGGAATTTTTTTTTTTCTTGCATCACTTACACACCAGTTCATCAAGTTTGGTTGCAAAATACACACAAAATACTCCTACAGGATGATGTTCATCCATTTATCTAGGTTACATGGAGCTGGATAATGCTTTTCCTGGAGCTCTAAGCACAGCACTCCATCCTTCCACAATTCCTTTCTTCAGAAAGAGTGGAGTGGAGTGGAGAGAGTCTAGGCACTTAAGGATAAAAAACAACTACCACAGAGGTCCTCTAGATAAAATAACTCATAAAAAACTGTAAGGGACCTTGCAGAAGCTCGGTGTAGATGTTCGATGTGCTCTGTGGCTAGAAGACCTTTCACGACTTTTCACCATGAGGAATCACTCTGAGGAACTGCTGACCTTCCTAATACTGCAGTCTTTTCAGCTTATGGTGCTTCCCAGCTAAATGGTACCATCTTCTGCCCTCCATGCTTGTGATTTGCTAACAAAAAGTCAGGTTAAAATTGTGTGTGTGCACGTGGATGTGCACCCTTTCAAATCTGCATGATCCCTGACACAGCCTCCAGCTTGTGAGGGTGATTTGATTTGTGCTTTGAATATCAAAAGACCCCTGTGCATCTTCCTGCCTATTTCCCTAAGAAACGAATACTCAAGCTGCAATTGCAAAACATTCATGTGCCAAATGTGTTCTTCCCTCTAGTAATAGCACGTTTAACTGGGCAGATGTGGCAATTGCTGTGTGGGGGAAACCTGAAGAGAGACAGATGATCTGGAGGCAGCTTGTCCTCTCTGCATGGTAGAGGGTCCCAGGGTACACAACAGAGTGTAATGGAGGAAGCTGGATGCACATCAGGGAGCAGAGACCAGGGCTGCTTCCCCAGGGCTGGGAGGTGAGCAGGAAAGACCCTGGGATGGTGACCAGTTCAACCACGAGTGCAGATCATAAACCTGTGGTGATGTGGCAGGTCCAAAATCAAATTCGGAAGTCAGTCTAAAGGTTAGGATTGGGACCAGTAATCACCAGGCAGAGCCATGGTGGTGAAGCAGGGCCAAGGTAAAGCCAGAGAATTGGTTTGTGTGACAAGGTTGTAACCAAGAAGCAGCATGGCCATAGGCCTGCTTTTATATACATTGGCGAGATCTCTCTGAGTCTTCTCATATCTGGGCGGAACAGTCCCAGCTCTCTCAGCCTTCCTTCACTGTGAAGTGCTCCAATCCATTCATCATCTTCACGATCCCTCACTGGACTCTCTACAGTATTACCATGTCTGTCTTGTTCCGGGGAGCCCAGAAATGGGAACAGCACTCCATGTGTGGCCTCACCAGCGCTGAGTAGAGGTTACCAGAGACAGCAGTGAAAACTGACTATGTGACTGTTACACAGCTTTCTTCTAACTCTTACCAGGGTTACATGACTGAGTTCAGCACCTCTGCATTGTCTGTTGCAGTATGATTACAATATTACAGAAGCTGCCCATGTGGATTGCACAATGGAGTGTCCCGGGCCTTGGCATGCCCTCAGTTTGTCCTACTGATATACTCCCTCTAGTTCTCATGATTAGTCCACTCTGAGTACTAGGGCTTTCATCTCAGTTCTCTTGTTTGCCTTAAGCTGAAAACTCTAATGGTTTATTGTTGCTGACTCCAGACCTAAATGAGTTTTTCAGGTTGTGTGTCTGGTTGAATTAATGTTAAACCAATACGTTAAAACAGTAGCTTTTCCCAATGAAATGATATACTGCTAGAATAGTTTTCTTGTTTTTCAATTTTAGTTGTTTGAATTTACTTGGAAATTCTGCCAATTTTGCTTTTATTATGAGCTAAATGCAAATATCCTGCTCTCAGAAAAGTTGTTTGCTAGAAATCACAGAATCACAGAATCAAGAATTGTTTGGTTTGGAAGGGACTTTTAAGATTATATAGTTCTAACCCCCCTGCCATGGGCATGTACATTTTTCACTAGACCAAGTTGCTCAGAGCTCCATCCAACCTGGCCTTAAACACTTCCAGGGATGCGGCATCCAAAATGTCTCTGGACATCCTGTTCCAGTGCCTCATCACCATCACAGTAAAGAATTTTTTTCTAGTATCTAATCTAAACCTACCCTCTTTTGGTTTGAAGCCATTCTCCCCTGTCCTGCCACTACAAGCTTCTGTAAGTAGTCTCTCTCCATCTTTCTTGTAGGATCCCTTCAGGTACTGAAAGGCTGCAATTTGGTGACCCTAGAGCTCTCTCTACCCCAGGATGAAATTTGTATGGATGTCCAAACAGAAAGGTTATATTTTTCCGTAGTACTATTAAAGGCTTTGAATGCTATTTCTGGTCATTTAAGGCCATTTTAAACAAGAACTGGAGAGGATGCTGTCAAAAAAGAGTGGGAATTCAGAGTGAGTTCTGCAGACGTCCATAAGCTGTGTGTGCTTTTAGCTGAATGGTTTTCACATAACAAAACTGTGGAATAACACAGCCTCTAGCACTTATTCCCCAAAGCTGCAATCACATATCTGTTTTTTTGTAAAATGAAAACATGCAGATATTAAGAAAAAAAAAGATTCTGAAATCAAAGTTGCATGAGCACACTAATGAATGGCCTCTCTAGAAAAGTAGTCTTCTCCCTCTGAGACATTCAGTAGCTCAAACACTGCAGATCCCAGTGTTCTTGGAAGTAGCCAGAGAGTAGACCAATAAATTGAGGAGATATCAAGGAAAATGTTTGTTTGCATATTCATTTTGCCCCCATACCTTTAAAAATTATCTTTTCATCTCCTCCCTTTTTTTCAGTTTGATTGTCCATGAATTCTGCTTAACTTTGACTTTTCTTTTTCACTATTCACCAAAAGATCCATACTTCCTTGTTTTTCTAAAGAGTTCTTCTGCATTGTAGGTGGTATCATCACAGACAAAAAAAAATCCTGGCTGCATTTTTTGCATGCTAAGACAAGGTATAAATATACATCACACCATCTTCCTGTAGATAAAGCACCACAGTCCGTCCAGGTCAGCTGCTGGCACAGGTGTGGTTAGATTGGAACAGTACTGCACTCTTTGGAAAAAGCAGTGCCTGGAATAAACTAAACCACACCAGAGTATCTTTGAACTACTGTCATTGCAAGCACTTTCCTTCATGCATTTTGCCTGCAAACCTGCAATGACAGTGGACTCTTTGAGCAGAATTGGCTTGTGCAGGATGGGGATTCATTTTCTTTTCCAGCAACACTAGGCTTTGAGCACTGCAACTTTTCTCTGATATTGCAGTTCAGGATTGGCAGGTGGAGCTCGGGGTGTAACTAAGCATGCAACACTATTAATGGATCTCATCAAAAGGAGATCAAAAAATCCTTGAGCTGCATAAATCTCTAGAGGCTATCTACAGTTAATTTTCTCAGCCATGTTGTTTCTCCAAGCTCCCTGTAATAATGAAACAGCACTTACACCTTTTAAGCACCATATTGTATAAATTATAAGTGACACATAACCCTCACAGCAAGCCAAGGAAAATGACAGCATTAAATTCCCAACAGCAATCAGAATACATTAACAAATTTAGAGGAAAATTACTTTTGAGAAGACAAATTTTAAATGAATAAATATGAATCTACAAGATTTCAGCAAAGCACGGGATTTCATCCACAGAACTCCATCTGAAGCAAAGCAAAACCACCACAACAGATACACATGATTACAGTAAGTTAATCTCAGCTCTGATCACAAATTTGTCAAAAGTCAGCACCTTTAGCTGAGAAGGGATTTATGTTGGACTGACAATGAGGAATTTATCAGCTGCTATCATAGAAAGCAGCCCCTGCAAATCACAGAAGGAGAGACGGAATAACTGGGGCTGCAGCTTCAGTCTATCTGGCTGCTGTATACCTTCAGCTGCTGCTCCCTTCTGTGCACTGCTCTTGTCAGTGTCATGACATGGTCTTTCAACAAGCAGCTTTGGTGCAATAGCATGGTCCAGGTCATAAGCATCCATCTGTTTGGGACTTGAGGTTGCCAAAGCAACAGCAGTAAATAACCTGGCACCTGCGAGACAGCAGCATGGCTGTCCAGGCAGCTACAAGCGAGCAGAGGAGTGGACATGCACTCAACTCCAGCTGGGTTGATCTGGATTGCTCCTCTCTTTCCCCTTATGGCTAGGTAGTTGCCTCTGTGCCTCCTTTTGCTACTAGTGTTGGTGTTTTAGGGAGTGTCACTGCAGAGGCGCTTGTGGCCGCCCCGTTTTGGTGTCAGGTGGATGAGAGTCACTGGCTCCCTCCATGAGCAATGCACAGTGCGAGGTGCTGTGCTGCCCATTTTGGCCTCCCAGGAGTACACTCAGCACTACCAAGGACTGTCCTGCACACGCATCCAAGATGTGGTATCAGCAATCACTGGAGCGGTTCAAAGGCTTACTTTGAAAAGCTGTCATTCCCAGTCACCCTTGGGCTGCCAGAGCAGATGAGTTTCAGGAGGGTACAGATGACATCCAAGGCTAGAATAGATCCCTTAGCTCTGAACTTTCATTCCATGTCTCTAAATTTTATGCCTCCAAGTCAGTCCCTGCAACTTTAGAGCAATGCAACAAGCAAAATCAGTAGCTCTGGGAGAGAAGAATTATGCGGAAAAGGTTTCAGAACTCTCAAATTTTCAAGAATGGCATGGCACAGAAAGCAGAGGCATGCAGATAAAATTCAGGGAACAAGCTGAAAGGCACTGGAGGTCACTATGCAACCTATGAGGAGAACAAATGGCATGTAAGCAGCACAGAAAAGTGAAAAAGTGACATAACTATTGGAATCAATGCAAATGGGTCCCCCAGGAAAACATGCTTTTGTACAAAGAGCCAGATAAAAAGTGATGTGATTTGCTATTTATGCAGAGGACAAAACACAGGCCTGGCAGCCTGCACAGTTGATAGCGGATTAAGCAGAGCCCAAGGTCAATTGCTGTGCAATTCATATTCATATCAAAATAAGTTGGTGCAGAACAGTGGAGATCTTCATAAGTAGTAAAAAACTGCATATTTCATATTGGTTTAAGAAATACTCATAGCTCAATTAATTAAAATCTAGACTAAGAAAATGAGAGCTTGAAATGGTCTCATAGAAAAACAAGCTGCAAATGCAGAATAAGCTGATTCCACAGAAAGTAATGCTACGAGAGAGAAACTCAGATGTTTAAATGGATGCATAACTTTTTGCATCAGGAATGCAAGCTAGCCAGAGCTTTGAAGCATATCTTTCTGAAATAACTCTCCAAATGGGAGTACAGAGATTCTGAACTTGGGAAATTCAAGTTTCATTAGAGTACAAACTCAAATTCTCAATTTCTTCTGCAGAGAAAACCTATAGTCCTAAATCATGCTGAACAGAAGTAAAAATGGTTATAAAAGACCCTTTCCTCCATCCATTCTGTCTTTGCAGGGCAAGCCCCTGTTTCCAGTTTGGTTTTTTAGGTCAATTCAGGGATTTTTCTGAATTGAAAAAAACTGCCCAAATTAAGGCATTTTCTTGACCGCTGAGACAGGTAACTTCTGGAGTATTAAATAAGGCAGTCATGGGCCCCTCTCTGCTCTCAAAGCCAATTGGCACAGCACAGATCACATCCACAAGGCAAAATGCTCTTCCACTCTCTGGAAGCAGGGTATCCATATCCAAATCGCTTAATCAGGAATTGTTCCTTGGTTCTTTGGTCCCAGGGGTCCTTGAATCTGTCACAGCCTCAGTCTCTGCACATCCTCCATTTTCTTCTCTTGGAAGGACTTCTCTTGGGTCCTTCTCTCCATGAGCATGTCCCACTGCTCCCTGGGGAAGTAGCAACCTCCTCAACAACCACCTCATCCCAGACTCAGCTGCTCTGTCTTAGAGATATTTGAAATCGATATTAAACCAGATAGAGTGGTTTAACTATGCATCTGGTTTTTAAAAAGAGGATATAAAAATGGAGAATACATGTGAAATCCAATTTTAGTTCAATTAAACCAGGGAACAGGCACTTACAATTTCTTACTTCTGAGTACGGTTATAGGTCAGTCTTGGTGACTGATTGATATCATTGGATATTAATCT
Source organism: Grallaria varia (assembly GCA_013396735.1). Classification (NCBI taxonomy): domain Eukaryota; kingdom Metazoa; phylum Chordata; class Aves; order Passeriformes; family Formicariidae; genus Grallaria; species Grallaria varia. The sequence goes on along the minus strand of VWZG01004972.1, from coordinate 182,962 downwards.
TTGGAATATGGCAAATGGAAACAATCTGCGTCAAATATTGTAACAGGGGTAGCAAATTTGGAACTGAGAAACCAGCAGCAGTTCTGAGACTTCAGTGAAAGGAGATCGAATGGCATGTTTGTATACTGATGAAAAGACCAGTGTAAGTGATTCTATCAGTTAATAGGCATAAATTTCTGCAAGATAGGCAGTGCATGTCCTTCACTGCTATTAATAGCTTGATGAAGAGAGAAATCCGTCTGGCTCCCAACAACTCCAAAGATTTATGAGGATCATTCTAAGGCCTATGAATATAACCCATTTGAAAGAGAGAACTGAAAAAACACTAACAAGGCAGTAAGAGACAGATGAATGCTTCTGAAAAACAAAAATGTTGGCAGCATTCAGAGGGAGAGATGTGTGGAAAATGACTTAATAATTAGCCAACAAGTTTCCTCCAAAAAACACTCAAGTAAATAAAATTGCTGTTGGATAAGAGGAAACACCATCACTTAAATGAAGAAATGGTGAAAGAGAGAGAATGTGGTTGAAATGAGCAATTTTCATAGTGAGAGGGATTCTAAAAGAAGCACCACAGGGATCTGTGCTGTGGCCTGTGCTGTTCAATATCACCCTAGATGATCTTGAGAAGGGGATGAATGGGAAAATGAAAGCATTTTCTGGTGGTAAGGTTTCAGTATATTTAAGATGAAAGCTGACTGTAGAATGACCTTGTTGAATGATAAAAATGGGCAGGTAAAATTCAGTAAAGGTATTTAAAATATTTTAAACAAGCCCAGCTTTACATTCAAAAGGATGGGGTCTGACTTGACTATTATCTCTTACAAAGACGACCTCACAGTTATAGTGGGTATTATTAAAACACCATTTCCACAAACAGTTTTCGTTTAAATTAGGTGTCAATGACTGCTAGAAAAGGAACAGAGAACAAAACAAAACAACTATGAAAGCCTTTCTGCATCCATATCTTCATTATTGTAATTTGTGTTGCTCTACTCAACTCAAAACATCAAAACATGAACAGTGAATGATCAAGGGATGAATGTGTTTCTGTATAAGAAACTTGAATACATGCAGATCCTTCTGCTTGGAGAAGAGATGACTGAAGAGGATATGACAGGCATCTTTAAGATCTCAAGTGGCAGAGAGGATATGGCTGCACAGCAGCTGTATTTCTGGCTGAAATGCTAAAGACGGGATGAATTCAGCAAGGAGAGATTTGCACTGAGAATGAGCTGTGGAGCTTCCCCGGCAGCACCTGGTTTACTTTCTTGCTTATTCCACGCACAGTCTCTCTGAATTTTGTCCGACCTCTCACCTCAGTGCCTTGGCCAAGGATCCTCTACATGTGTCCTGTGGACTACAGTTGACATAGCCAGCACAGGAAAGAACAGAAATACTGTAATCTATACCCATGACAAGCCCAGCCTTCTACTACAGATGGTATCCTCTCTTTTCATTGCACCAAGCATTTCTCAAAATTTGGACTTGAAAGCTAAGTGACCTGCCTGCATAGGAATGAATGATCAAGAAAACTCCAAAAGAACCAAGAAAAACACATATGTCAAAGTAAGGATCAAAGTGCTTCCCTATTGATTACTCTCTCATCATTCCTTTTTTCAGAACTGACACAGGTGGTATATGAACACTGGCATGCAGAAAAGTTATTTAACTTTTTTCCTCCAGAAAATTGTCAGGAAACATTGTGTTTTCACAGAACACTCAAAGTGCTGTCGAAGGGTTTGATCCCAAACACATCCAACTCACAGCCTGGGTAATAAAATCATCCATTGTTTCTGTAGCAACAGTAAGCTGTAGAAAACTCAGGGAATTCAGACAATGATGCTTTCTGAGAGGCTGGCACTTGACTTGAGAGTGGGCATCTCAAATAAAGTCCTTGTGTCAGAAAGACCTCAAATTTAGAGTTATCTCTTCAATCAGAAAACAGCAAGATACCCAGTTCACTGGCTCCAAATTATTTTGATGGTTTAGGTACAGCTCTGACCTTTAAAGTACCATCTATATGAATGTGCACATTAGATCAGTATCTGCTTTGTTTCTTATTAAAAAAATAGCTATAAAAAAAACTAATGAAGAAAAATTTAATTTAATTTAGACACAAGTTAGTATCCAAAACCAACAATCATGCTTGATTTCACTGATAGCCAGGGGATTGCACGTGCTAACCTAGAAGAATCGCTAAGGAAATTAGATATTTTTTAAGATGTCTGGAGAATATATGTGCTCGTATAAACACAGTACATGCTATAGCCTAAATTGATAGTTGCTGTTATTAAATACTTTACTTAATTTTGTACTTGCAGGCCAGAAATTTTCATTGACTATCTACACAACAGGAATTTGTGAAATAATATACTTCTTTTCCTGATACCATTATAAATGTCATACACCACAAACACCTATCCCATTTTTATTACATACCACAATTGGAGTGCTATAGATAAGATGTAAAGATAAATATACTGATCATAGAAGGAGGCCAAATGTATTTTCTCTAAGCAACTGTATAAAGGTAATGAAAAGTTATCCACAAGTAAAAGGATTTGTTTTGACATCTTGGCTCAAGAATTCAGGAATGTTTGACCACAAAGGACCTCCAGGATCAGTTTCTACAGTTAGAATTAGATACATCATGTAATTCTTTAGAGGAATTAACAAGCTGACACAGGATTGACACAGCCAGGGGTAAATCCAGCTGCCCCTTTCACAGGCACTGAGAAGCTGTACGAGCGCCTGGGGTGTGGTCTCAGCTGCTGCCACAGAAGGGCACAGATCTGCCAGATCCATGAGGATGTCCCAGATACTCTAGAATATCTTCACTGGAATACCTACACTTAAGTAGCTGTGTTGTGCACTTGAATGTAGGTGCCTTCTGGAGGTTCCAAAATACTCTTGTAAGCTCCCCCCATTTAGAGTTAGTGGAGCTCTAACGCAAGGCTATGGCGTGACTCAGCTGACCATCACTAGGACTCAGTTTCTTTGCTCAAACCAAGGTGTCTAGAAATTTTTTGAATGCCATACAACTTCAGATATTCATGGGATTCATAGTAGATTCTTGTCTTACTAGGGGCTAGGCGAGATAGCCTAAGGCATCTCAAATAGCAGTAGATCATTTAGGGCAATGAACTTGAGCCCTACATGTGTACTTTAGAATGAGATGAGTTACTGTCAAGGTGCTGTTGACTATAATTAGGGCTTATTAATTTGTTACCTGTGTAAACATCTACATGGAGATAGCTAAATTAGGTAACATTATTTCCCACTGAATCTTTTCCCAAGGTTCAATACCCTCAGAGATCTGCCATTCCCGTCCAGCACTAAGTCCTCCTCTTCACACTGCAGTTCCTTGTAAGAGCCATCTCTTTTTCTTCTTTCTCTCCGCTCACTGTTTTTCATTACTGGTCCCTGGTTCCTGTCTCTTGTCTCTTCTTCAAATCCAAATCATAGATTTTCTGTCCCTGAAATTATTCTTGCTAACCTCTTTGTCTCCCTTTTCCTGAAGCCAAGCCAGTTTTCTGGCTCTGGATTCAAATAACATAGTGTCTCCATGCACGTTGCAGAAAAAAAGCACCTGTGGATCTGGCAAGGCAGTCCTCTTCCCATTTGTCATTACTTTCGGGGGGCCCAGGAGGGGAAAAATGCAAGGCAGCCGCACTACTCAGTGTAGATGGAAACTGCAGAGATTTATGGAAGTCTAAGCTGTGATTAAAATTTAATAAGCAGGAGAAAATGGTAAAAATTTAATCAAATTTGGACACATATTAATGGGAAAATGCAAAGTTCACACCTGGAATAAAGGGTACTCTTTAGCAGATGTGATGCCTTTACCTCAGAGTACAAAGGCATCGGAGCTTTTCAAAGAAAAGCCATCAGCTATTACTTGCAGAATTATTCCTCCCTCCAGCCCCACAGTGTTGTTGTCAAAGACATATTGACTTAAGCTGTCCAAAAGTACTCATCTCAAGGTGGTGCTGTACAGCGATGAAGGCCAAGGTCTGGACACCTTGGCTACCTGATGGTGCTTCCAGACACTTCATCTAATAGTGCAAACTGTTGGCTACAACAATATTTAGCACCTTATGTGTCAGCCCTGACTAAAGTTGCAGCAATCCTTATTTATTCAGCATCACATTGCTCCTCCCAACATTTCATGCTATTCAAGTACTGCATTGCTGCTAATGGAGCCACAAACCCTTGGTCTGTCCCCTTCAAGCTGCTCCTGGCAACATGGGAAGCGATTGCTCCGCACAGTGGCATTTTCCTACTGGTGCAAAATACCTTTAGCAGCAGTCAGGATCTGAAGGTTTAAACCAGCTGTTTACTCGGAGAAACCAGAAAATGAAAGGCACATCCATCCTTTCAGGTGCTAGGCATTCAGTTCAAGGAAGATGAAAAGCTATATCATCCACCAAGTATCGCTTTGAGGATATTTGTTCTTGCACTCCCACTTTCGTCAAATATGTCATCTTTTCAAAAAGTCAGGCTCTTTCATCAATTTGCAGGTTCTGCATTCATGTTTCATAGTACCAAATTGCAGCTGCTATTTATATCAGGAAATAACAGAGTATTTGAAAGTGACAGGATATTGGAAACTGGCATCTTTCCCCTCTCTAGCCAAGGCATACTCAAAGTAGCCCATACACTTTGGCTCATTTGGACAAGTATAAGGCTGTTGTCCCACTGAGGCCAATGGTGTTATGTTAGCAGTGGCTGTGCTTTTTAGGCACTAATTCGACAGAGTACTTAAATATTTTACTTGTCTATCTCATTCCTGGATCTGAGGCAACTTATAGTTTTGTATAGAAAAATATACTGGAATATGAATGTAACAGACTGCAGATAACATTGTTGCTCAGCTTACAGGTGGAATCAACTTCAGGTTATTCTGCCTCCAAAATTAGTCCTGCTTTAAGCAAAGCACAGACCAGAGTGCTTCAGTGAATAGTAATAATTTATTGAATTGACATTTTCAGATTTGATTTCTGGCTTTGCAGCATTAAAAAATCAAGAGATTCTCGATTAATATGATAAATAGATATGTTGTCTTAGTAGTCACATTGAACTTAGAAAGATTTTGTTACTAAATATGCAATTAGTACTGGACACAGGCATCAGTCATGGTACTTCAGAAATGGTGTATCAATTTACTAGAAATCTTGGAAAAGCTGCCATTACTTAATTAAGTGATAAAGCAATTATAGGAATAACAGGCCAGGCGTTGATGCAAATGCAGTACTATATTATCTTGGGTAAATCATGGATGTCATATATACAATAGAGCACACGTGTATTGAATTGACAGTTTTTAACTCCAAGTCCTAGAATTCTGGTATTTTACAAGTTAGAAAGTAATGAAATAAAAAGCAAAACATTTATGGTGTATAACCCTGTTAAAGTGCTACCCATTAAATTGCTATTAATTAAACTCATTTAAATTCAGTGGAATTGTGTTGCTTCACGTAAGTGCCAGAGTGACTCACACAAAAATATGCCAGTAGTTTCTCTTCAAGGACATCAATACAATGACGTTTTCCTGCCTCCACTCATTGAAAAAAATTTCAAAGTATCTGTGATTCAGGCACCTCAAGCAATGACCCCTAGAAGAGCTGCAGGAGGTATTATCTTTCCCTGTCTGTGGAGCAATAGGCTGGCATATTGAAACCGGGCATTTGCCACAACAGCTAATCAAGAGAGAGCTGTCTCATAAAACCTAGTAGGAGTCTGCTGAAGACTGCAAGCATAGCAAAATTAAAAAAGTTTGCAATGGTGTTGCACAGATTGTCTGCTGTGTAGAAGTCTGGACACTAACTGAGTCAGACTTGAAGTTAATGCATTTTAATTTCTAAGAATACAAGTCTATTGTTAGAGAATATTAGCTCTGCAACTCTGAATTCTTGCTGTGTTCTAAAGAAAAAAAGAAAAAAAGCTTGGTTTCATTTAGCACAAACTGACACATTATGAAACACACAGTGCCTTCTGCTGATACTCAAGAGGAAATTCATAAATTCATACTGTTTAGTTCATGCAACATTTGCATTTAGACAGGTAAGGCTTGTGGTTAGCTACACATTTTGCTACATGTTTGACAATGAACTAACACATTGGATGCACCTTTAAAGCAGTTTGAGAGAAGAGAAAGATTAATACTTCATGACAAATTGAAGTGAAAAAAAGCAACATTATATGTAAAATAAACCAACCCTGGGTTTTGAGAAAACCAATATGGCAAGTAACTCCCATCAAGGTGCACCTGAGTACAATGGAGAAGTTTCAAGACCAGAGTATTTGCCAGGCTTTTAGTTATATATTTGCATTTGTTTTCCTTTGCATGATTGGGACACAACAAAGATGTGCAATGTCCTTGTGGCTTGAAGCAATGGCACACTTTACATTTTGTCTGCCACAGGAGAACGATCACTGAAGAAGCTCTGTCAGATAGATCTTTTATGTGATGTGATTTATTCCTTTCTTTTTTTTTTTTCCCAGAGCTTCCATGTGCTTTGAGTAAAACACATCCTGATTCACACACCATTTCTCCTCTCAGAATCAGTTTCTTCTTAGTTCTTGCTGATCTGAAGTTTTCTTTATAGCAGCTCTCTCAAAACACACTTACATTTTCTCTATTAAAATCATCTTTAATCTTTCTCTGGAAAATCAGTAACAACCAGCCCTGATTTGAATCTGGAAAAAAGAGCCTGGCCCAGCTTATTCTGCAGCACTCCCTTCCCAGACCCTAAAGCTGTGCCTACCTGCACCTCTCTGAGTATTTTCACTCATTAAGTAATTTTGGAGCCCTGGAGGGGCTCTGCCGCTACTGCTAAAATTTTGAAGGGTTGCTAGTATGATTTTGGTCTGGGCTAATTCACAAACACAGTTCAGGCACAGTTCAGAAACTAGCATGGGATGAGCATCCACTGCCAGGCATCTCAAATGTGGCCACCCTCTGTGCACTGGGGGTTAAGAGAGCTTTAGAGCACAGATGTGCCCATAGCCCCCCTCAGGGATAATGAACAGACCTTAGAATTTCTGTTTATTGGTACAGTCACAGCGTAAGTTTATTATAGCAAACTCAACTCCAAACACCTTAAAAATCTGCACAGCTTTGGGCTTTTTAGATTTCTTGAGGAACATCACTAAAGCCAACCTGCTGGGAGGTCTCAAACACACAAGTCTCCTAGCACCCTCCAGTGACCCAGACTGTCAAACAACACTCCCAGGTCAGTACATCCCTCTCATTCACACACAGCTCATGGTGCCACTCCTTTTCCACACCAGACACAGCTCTTTGTGCATTTCATGACACTGGTTGCATTGATGGAGCTGCTCCCCCTGCAAGAGGGTGCATTAGGATGAGCACCTGCCTCTCCAGACATGGCATATCTGTGCAAGGGGCTGGGTGAGGAGATCTGATTGCAAAGAGACCACTTCTACAAAAGGTTGTCCTAAAACAGAGCATTCACTTCATGCCTGGTGCTCTCACATGGGTAGATGACTTGCTCATGCACCCACCATGATACTTGGTGGGAATAGGAAGACACAGAATACTGCAGAAGCCCTCTGATTTACATCACCTGTCAAAGCTGGAGATGATAAGATGGAGGATGTGACCCCCTCAGAAGCAATCCTGAGCCTAGTAATCTAGGCAAAACTTCCATTCCATCTCTTCAAAACTTCTTTTTCTTCCCTCTTGTCTGTCCCAGTTATTAGCCTTCTGAGGTGGAAGCTTTATTTCACCTTGGGAAAACAGATGTGAGCAGTGCCTGTAAACAAAATTGGGTTTATGCAATTGCAACCTCTATCAGCTCCTGAAATACAAATAGCAGTAAGAAAAAGTCACAATATCCCTTCATCTCCAGATGACTTTTTATTCCACATCCTTTGTATCTATGTATCACTGACACTGTGAAAAACTACTGAACCAAAGCAGGGAATTGCCCTGAGGAAGTTTAAGACCTTATCATCTAGTTTTTGATAAATCTATCTACCAAAAAATCCCCAACAAACAACATAAATAGCGAAGATTAATCAATTTCAACAATATTTTGCCTTCAACTATTGTGCTCATAAGCATTCCGAGTGCGAACAAAAGTCTGAAGATTTCACATACAAGAATCATGTTACTTCAAACGACAGCATACAGTTCTACGGAGATACTGCACTATGGAGAGCACTGACCTTTCTTAACTGCTCTCTCTCTTGATGGTTTCTTTCTTGGACCGTAAGTTGAAATCTGACAGTGAAAGGATCATATTAACTTTTAAATGTTCAATATCCCAGTTTCTCATTCCATAACTGAGACTATCTGACAGGGAGGGAAGTATTGTTTAATAAATTCATATTTGTAGTCATAGATCTGAATAACACCACAATTTCTAACAAATATAGTGAGGGTCTCAGCTTTGGAATGAACTTGTTTTATAAATCAGAAAGGTTGTGACCCTGAGATCAACTCACTTGATTAGAGCATGGTGCTAACAACACAAAGGTTGTGGGTTCTATCCCTGTATGGGCCACTCATTTAAGAGTTGGATTCGATGATCCTTGTGGGTCACTTCCAACTCAGAATATTTTGTGATACTGTGATCTAAACTTTCAATCAGTTAAAAATTTCAACTAATCAATTTATGAAATTCTGTTTCTGGGCGATTTCCATAACTCTGGAAGTCAATGGCATCTCTTTCTGAATAAAAGAAAAAAAAGCATGTAACTCAGCCTTTCTTCCCAATACATGGATTCTTGAGAGCTTAACATAATGCCAGTAGGCTATTTGTGACCTTGCCTGTTTTGTTACTTTTCCATACTTGTTCAGTACATCCAAAGTCCTGCATTGTGTTTGTTATGTCATTTACTACATTACTAACCAGTCATTAATGGACTCAATTTCAAATAAACCCAGTTACCATGCTTACTTCTGTTACTGAGTTGAATTTATCTGATGTAGTTCTGCATGAAAATGTAGAGACTGGATTCAGCTGGATCCTTTGAAGACGTGCAGAGCAGTATATTTTTGCCATGCATTTCTGCAGAAATTGTTCCTGGCTGGATTTTTAAGGAATTACACTACTTAGGAGCCCCCAAGTACTTACATATAGCACCGCTCATGAAGAAAATTACTCACGTACATAAGTATTGCCAAGTCTGAGCTCTGTATGTGAAGCACTAATGGTTTCAGTTAAAAACAGATTGAATAACCTCTGACATCAATTGACAGATTCCTACTGTCCTTGAGAGGTGTTGGGTAATATGACAGGAATTCAAATAGAGGGAGAAAATCCAGCTTCTTCTTTCAAGGGTATAAGCCAATTGGTTGTGAAGACCAGGGGAAAATTATAATTTCCAAAACAATGAACTATATCCAATCAGCATTACAGAAGGCCTGTCTCCTTCTACAGCATCAAGTATTCGCTAATGTCAAAGTCAGATCAGTCATCCAATCTAATATAGCAAATTACAGAGCTCAGTAGTTTGATTTTAATACAACAGATACAGTAAACTGGTTATTCCTGGTATGAGGCATTTAATTAAAAGCCACAGAGATCAAAGTCACAACTGCCTCCATAATTCATGATGCTGTGCCTGGGTTTTTGAAGCCGTCATTGTTCCAAAGTGCCAGTTTCACAGTCCGTTTGGCTGGTCCCTATTTCAGCGATGTAAAACATTACCCCCGACAGTTACTGACTGCATAATCAGTGGGGGCTTTCAAAAGCCCCAATAACTCTGCCTGTCATGGAAGTCCCTCAAATTAAAGAAATCTTGACTTGATCCTCCATATAGCACCTACAAGAACCAGAGTAACAAAAAGGAGCCCTAACAGCCCTGAAGAGGATAGATTTATGCAGATTAAGGTAGCTGTTATAAATTAAACAGATACTTGTTAACCTTAATGGCACTGGAAATCTCTAACATAGCTCCAAAAACTGAGAATTAGCTCAAGGCACTACATTGTTTCTTCACCTCCACTATGTCCTCTGTGTGATGAGCTGTAGTCTACTGTTCTTTGAGCCACCTCACAGTAACCCATGCTATAGTAAGAGGCCTCTGTGAAAGACAAATTCAGGTTCCAACACTCCTGAGTTTAAAGATCCCACATGACCTGCGCTAGTAATTCAGTAAATCTCTGAAAGGCATCAATCTCCAATGCTTACAAGCATGGAAGTCTTTCTGACATTATTTTCCTCAAAGGCTACATAATGGCTTTAAAGTAAACTATTAAAGTGGATAAAATTAGTATCTGAAAAGCTGGTTCTTGACCTAATATCTAAATAAAAGTTTTCATTTGAGTCTAGCCTATAATATCACATATCAGATGTTCATTTATGTTGTGCAGGCACATGTAGTCAACTCAGCAGTCATGCTGAGCTCAGCCTTCCAGTGAACCAAGCTTAATATACTAACACCAGGAACTCCTTAGACTCTGACACTAAGTTTCTCTGTTTTAAGCAATGCACTTTTCCTTTCCTCTCATTTTCCCCAACTACGTTTTACAGCTGTTACCAAGAGGCCTATTGACCAATTATTGATTAGCACTGTTATTACTGGGATTCATTCTGGGCACAAGCAAAAGAGATAAACATCTATGGCAGTTATGCTCAGAAAATGAAACAAGCAGGTCCTTGTGCCCTTTTTACCCATGCCAGAGTCAACTTTCGCTGTTTTACTGTTGTCAGGCTTGAGTGGTGATATCCCTACATGGGTGGAGGGCAGACCTTTCCCAAAGGCACAGATTACTCTACTGGTGTTGCTGGCCTCTCAGATTTACCAAGCCGATTTTTTCAGATGTATCCTCACTACCAGGCTCGTCCCATCTGGGGCTATGGCAGTTCAGCCTCTACCTATTGGGACAGTAAAGTTCAATATTGAACTTTTCACTACTGCACTGTTGGGAAAGTTGTGCCTATATCCAAATATTACCAAGTAAGGGTATTCATGTCATTTAATAGCATTTGAAATAAATGAATGATTTATGTAACTAATGGTGCACCTCGATTAATTACAATTCTCTCTTTGTTTGAGTGAACATCCCCTTCAGCTGTGTAATCTGCAGGTTTGACATTTTTCTACCTTTTTTCCCAAATGCCAGGGTTGTTCAGACTGCCCACTTTCCCCTGAGCACTCGCATCTTCTAGACCATCTTTTAAAATGTCAGGGATCTGACTACTCAAAGCCTGGTTTGTGGCCTTGATTGCTTCCTTTCTGTTGGAAATGTTCTATACTCCAGATCTACTTCACCATGAATGAAATACATCTCTATTCTGTACACTGCTGCTTGGATAGCAATGACCCTGCTTCCAGGAAACTAACAGGGAAGAATTAAAGGTGCTCTCTTAACTTCTTTCAGACTCAGGACCCTCACACCATAAGAAGGAGAAAGTAAGGAAGAGGGTAGAAAGGGCAGGTTACTTCTCATGGACGGAACCAGATGATGTGGTGGGATACACACACTGATGGCACAGTCAGCAAGGAAATGCTCATTACAGCATAATGCTCTGCACCACATGCATGTGCACCCACTTAACAGTTCCTTGGTTAAGAAAACAGGATCAAGGAACAGGCTCTGCTTCACAGCTGTGTCATCCCAGAGGAACGTTTTGTGACCAGGCCCAGAATCACAGAGTTGTTGAGGTTGGAAGGCACATCTAGACCTCATCTTGTCTAATCTTTTTCTGAAGCACGGCCACCTACATCCACTTGCTCAGGATCATGTCCAAGCAGCTTTTGGATATCTCCAAGAACACACCAGCAACTCTTCCTTCCCTTCTTATGTGAAAGCCTCCAAGAGAGGGCTTGCTGAGCAATGTTGCACAGGGGAGAGCGGTTCCCCATCAAACATTCAAGTCAGCCTGATCTCTGAAGAGAGGTTCAAACATATGGTTTAAATGCTCTAGATAATCTAGCGTATTGTTTAATAACAAGAGTCAGTTTGTTTCAAGATATTTTCCACACTGCCAAATCTGCCTGGCAATACAAGAAAGGGGCTGCACATTTCTTCAGCTTCTACTACCTGAATCAAAATGCACTTCACACTAGTTCAGTCTTCACTTGCTGGCCACCACCTGATTTTTGACCCTCCCTTTTGAGAGCACAGGAACTCTCCAATTTTGGTTTTCACATGTTGTTTTGTGATTGGAATTATAGAAGAGAAAAGCATTTAGCTTGAGCTTTGAAAACTCCTTGTGATGGGTTCACCTTGGTTGAATGCCAGGTGCCCACCCAGCCACTCTATCACTCCCCTTCCCAGCTGGACAGGTGAGAGAATAAGGGTGGAAACAAAAAAAAAACCAGCACAAATTGTGGGTTGCGATAAGGCAGTGTATATTGATACAAAAAGCAAAAGCAAAAGCAGGGTGTGCGTGCGCAAAGCAGAAGCAGCAACTAATCTCTACTTCCCATGTGCAGCGATGGTCGGCTAGGTCTCTGAGAAGCAGGGCCCCTACACATGTGTTGGAGGTTAGCAGGCAGCCATCAGAGACAATGAGTGCCTCCCCTTCCTGCTTCTTGCCCCAGCTTTATATCTGGGTTGACGTCATATGGTATGGAATATCCCTTTGGTCAGTGCAGGTCAGCTGGCCTATTGGTGTCCCCTCCCAGGATCTTGCCCTTGACTGAACAGTGAGTGCTGTGCTCAGTGGTAGCCAAAATATGGGTGTGTTATTGACACCAATGCAGAGCACTGTGAGGGTTCCTACGGGGAAATAAATTCTGGCTCAGCCAAACCCACCACACTCCTACAGGGGATTTCACAGGGAAGGACAGTGCGTTCAGCTGCCTTCTCAAGCATGGTGTGCCAAAGTTTCTAAAATATTAATCACATCTGCAAAATCTGAGCTCCGGTTAAGTATATTGTTATAAATTCATTTACTTACATTATTTTTACATCTTTTATCTGGTAAGAGAAATATATTACCCCTTCAAACATAAAAGTCATTAACTTGTCTGATATTTATGGATTTTCTTCCAGTATGAGGATTGGCATCCTCTGCCAATTGCTGTTGTAGGGCCCATGACAACGGTCTCTATAGAACTTCTCTTACAGGGAACCTGGTGAGCCCTATGAAACATCATTTCAGTCAGATGTAAATGTTTGTTGTTCTCCTTTTGCTCATGAAAACTGAGGCACAGAGATGACAAAGCTTCTGAAGGGCAGGGAGGTGGCAGCCTAGGCAAGGCTAAATGAGTCCCTGAGCATCCTGAGCACCTGCCCAGCAGCTCAGCCACAAGCTCAGGGTGTCCTTAAGACTCTCCTGCAGGTAGTCAAGCAGCAGCAGCACAAATATCAATGACTTGTTCATGGTAATGCATTTCTTTTATCTTTCAAGTACAAGCAGAAAAAAGCAATACAGAAAAAAAAGGCAGATGATGGCCCCAAGCATGTGGTGAAGGGACTATTTTCTGGAAAGTGAGGACTTTCGGAAACCTGTGTTTGACCTTCTGCAGGACTGGAAAAGGTCAGTGTGACCCTGGGAGCACAGAAACCCGTCTGCACTCTAACCATCTAAGCAGGCACCTACAAATCTTTTATGGACAGGCAGCCACACAAACCAGTTTTAGCTTGTTCAGGCCTTTTAAATGGAAATAAATTCTTCAACCACTCTTATCAATGACAGAGCACTTACAAGCCTAAATATCTCATAAATGTATAGCTTGTGTTAAATTGCCCTCTAGAGGAGACAACACAGAGGTAACAGAATGAAGAGCTGGAAAACAATTTTAACAACTGTTTTTAAAAGCATCAATACTACCACAGTAGTTCCATACTGTTCTTTCAATAAATCAGAAGGGAAATCTCATTGTGCAATCATCCTTTGTTCCATTTTGCTTCAAGAGCATAAAAATCATGTACTGCAAAATAAATGTGTTGTAATTTCAAGACGAGGAGGCAGATCTTCGTGGATTAAAGGTGGAGTTCTGTTTTTCATACAGGGAGCTGCACTCTTCAGTTGTAATGAGCTTTAAGGAGAGCAGGATGAGTTTTTTGATTAGAAATGGATTGCTACTGATGAGAATCAACCTTGTTCCTTCACTTGCATTCAATTCCAAGATGGCACTTAAAAGCTTTATTTCTCATCATGCTTAACTGATAGGGTTTTGCAAAAAAAATCACAAAAAAATTAAAAATCATTAGCTGTTGCAGACCTTTGCTCCTGCAAAAGAATTTCATATATGTGCATAAGTTTTCCATTTTCTGCAAAGTTGTCTCTAAATTCAAAAGAATGGCTATATCCCTCACCGAGACCTTTACACCCTTACCAAGTCTTCTTACTCATGTCAGAAAGGAACAAATACCATTATATATCTTAGGGGCAAGGGCCATCTGCTTTCATTAAAAAAGATAAGTAGTAAAGCAAAGCATTTTAGCCTTATGTCACACTAGTGGAGTGAAAATGCCACATGTAACAACAAGTATTTGTGTGAATGGAGGTAGGAAAAAAAAAACCCAAAGAGAATTTAAAAGGCCAGGCATCGAGGGGAAATTTCATCCCTACTGAAAGTTTAATGCAATGAATTTATATAGAAGGAGAACTTGGCTCCTTCTTTTTCTTGGGAGGGGTGGTGGAGACACAAAGAGGTATATTATCACATAAGCTAAAACAATGCATTAGTCATGAATTGTTATGTGAATTTAGGAAACCTGTTAATCTTTTAATGCAGTATTCTGGGGCCGGGGGGGAGGGGGATAAATAAATAAATTTTTAAAAAAGAGAAGAAAACAAACAATTCCAGTCGCTACACAAACCGTGGCTATTTTACCAAAATAACAATGGCAACATTTTTGTAGATTGAAAATTACAAGACTGAAAAATGAGAGGAAGCTGGAGAATCTATGGTCTCTGATATGATACAGCAACATGAGAAATTTCCTGGATCGCATTGATACCTTCCCCAGGCACATGCCCTACCCCTCTGCTGGATGTTGCTGGAGCCAAAGCAGGGAATCTGATGAACTATTAATTAGCTTCCAAATTCCTGTAAGTTTCCATATTCAAGTAAGGTGATTCCTCTTTCAATGTACCATAACATAATGAGCCAAAAGCCTGGTATTCCAAGAAAAACATAATGAATGGATTGGATGTGCATTGTACAGGCAAGGGAAATCAACTGGAATTACACTGATCTAGATTTTATGAGTATATTCTGTGTTGACCATTAAAAATGGAAGTTACAGCGTGAATTACAGTAATTATTTCTGTGTGCACATATCAGTCAGCTCCCTCAGTATTCATGGGTGCATCCCATCGGGGCCTTATATATGTCCAGTTTGCTTTAGTATTTTCCAGCCTGATAATTATCCACCAAAGATAAGACATCCTTGCTCCAGACATTCCCCCTTATCTCTGCAGCCTGGGATTAGCTGCAGCTAAGTTGTGCTGTCCCTTTATTTGGGAACAAAGGCTTGTTTTAAGTTGCCTGCCTCCCCTATCTGTGTGAGAAGAAGAACATATCATTTCGAAACTTAAAACAATAATTCTAAATATAACTATAGAACCCACAGTATGTTCTGAAAGAAATTTATTTTTGTAATCACTCCAGTCCTAAGACCCATGGTAACAAAGGGCAGTTGACATCTGCATAACTATCCCTAAGTAATGCTTGAGAAAATGCAAATAATATAGAAAGATAAATGTAACAAGAATGCAATCCCATAAATCTGGTGCAGAAGACACATTATTCACATCACATCTATTCTTATGATGCATGAGAATTGCATAATAATTTGATAGGTGCATTTCTAGAATTGTATATATATAGTATATCTCTGTGGCCTCTATAGATTACAGATAGGGACGGTGTATTAGTATGGGGATGAGAAAAATGAGTTAAGACAGTCATTTTACAAAGCACTAAAATAGAACCATAATATCAAATCAATGTCAGCTACTGTAGAAAATGCACAGTAAAAGTGTTATCATTTTAAGCTTACTCATGACTTTGCTTTAAAGCCTTCAAGTTTCCACACAGACTGATTATGAGTAAGAAATTGTATTACAAAACTGGAGCTGAGCTTTATTTGAGACATTTTATCCAACCTTCTCCTTTCAGGAACACATTTGTTGGTGCCTACCATTGTGTAAAATGGACGCCCTTCAAAATCTTTCACTAGACACTTTGTGAAAAGCCACAGGTTCTTTCAATGGGCTTGTATTGTCTAAAATTAGGATAAAACTTTCAAGGAAGCAATTATTTGGGTAAAGCAGAGAGTAGTTCTTTACTGAAAAGCTTTTCAGGTTCCAAAAATATAGACACATGTACTGCATAGGGGTGACTCCTAATTTTATAACACTGCTTAATTACCATAACTAATGGTTGCATCCAACTCAAG
This sequence comes from Grallaria varia, assembly GCA_013396735.1. NCBI lineage: Eukaryota > Metazoa > Chordata > Aves > Passeriformes > Formicariidae > Grallaria > Grallaria varia. The sequence goes on along the minus strand of VWZG01004972.1, from coordinate 166,623 downwards.
GACCATCCACCCTTGTGCCACCTTGGTGCCACCCTCAGGACCTCCCTCGGGTCTACCCCTCAGCACGCCTCCCTAGAACTGAGTAGGGGGTCTCAAGACCCCTTACTTCTGCACCATCATCTTCTTCATGTCTCGTTCCCTGGTTGGAGCTTCTCCAAGGTCCATGGGTCTTCTATCTTATTTTGACTATAGTATGTATTTTTATTCTAGTCCTGGTACATGAGTCCCAAATAAAATGTTCTAGTTGTTATCTTACCCTTAACTCAGACATTCAGGAATGTAGTACAGAGGTGGAAACTGCTAGTTGCTACTTCAAATATGAGAAGCTATACAGCAATATAAAAATTTACAAATATACAAATATGTATAAAATAGATACATATATATACATATACACTAATATAGAAAGTCTTAAGGCATCACTTGAGTGGAAACAGTTCAAGCACAGGAACTCATTGCCATCCTCCATGTGCTCACCAGGTTCTCAGAGATCATTTAATGTATTAGTATTTGTCATCCTTTAAATTCTCTCAGTAAGTAACCAAAAGAGTGCCATTACCTTCACAAACCGTGAACAAAAGTGAAATTTTGGGAGAGAATGTTGGAAATCTGGAGTTACTGTAATGAGATCGTATTCATATTGTAATCATTCAACTGGCTGTGACGAAGAACCTCATCCCGCACTTCCAGCTCCTGTTATTTTCTGTCAGCCTTGAAAATACAGATGTAAGAGGCACATCTGTCTATTGGTGTAGTGTCATGACCACAACAAATACAGCAATATACATGACACCACTGAATCGGTGCCCTTGTGCCATCCATGCATGTCTACCAGATCAGGTTCAGCAATCATCACCATGTGGAATGAGCTGAGTTTGCCTGCTGATCTGAATAGAAACTAATCCTACTGAAGAGAAGCCTTAGTTGGGGCATGCACAAAGCACTACTAGAGCTGATGCAAGAGCAGCAATGGGAACATGCACTGAGATAGATGGGACAATAATGTCCTGCAGTTAGACTGCCTTTAGTACACCAGGAAACTGCAGGACTGATGTACACAGGAAAAAACAACAGTTCTAAGCACTGAAGAGCTGCATTGTTCTTATTCAGGGACTATGGGTAGAGATTTTAATTCCTGAGCCAAGGAGTCTCCCATTGACAGCTGCTTCTCATCCTCTGGAAGATCTCTCTGAATGACAATACCATAGGTCCTGCCTTGTGTTGAGCCAAGCACAAGAGTGAAGTTTGTCGACTTGCTTGCAGCAAATCCCGATTGCTGCACTAACCAGGCATGATAATAAAATATCTGTGAAAAGAAAATTACCTACTCAAATTAATGATATATCAGTCTTTTCCTGACATCCATTTAAGGATAATACCGCATTAAGGGGATACCCATAGAGCAACATGAAATGCAAGCACATGAGAAATCAAGATGTGAGGGTTTTTTGTACATATCATTCCTATTTTTGGATGATGGGTCCAATCCAGGGAAACTGTTTATCAACAGCATGACAGAATGTGTCTTGAAAGGGACAACACATTTGTTACTGTGGTACAGTGGGTCTGCTGCAAATCACGCAGACTAACAAACCAGCCAGCAGCAGTAGTTCCTGGGTACTGAGCATTTTTAAATGGGCAGAGTAAATCTCTTGTCAGAGATGTCAGAGATAAAACACACTTCATCACCTTTCCCTTTCACTGAGCGAAATCAGAAAGAGCAATACCGGAATATTCTTTTACACAAATGCCTCTGAAACAGATGTTGAAGGACTGATAACAGAAGATGTTTGCAGAGCATTTTGTAAACAGTGTATAGAATCACATGAGAAACTAATACATTATATCTTGTAAGCGTATGCATGCACTTATCTCACACAGAATGTGTGAATTACTAAATACATTCTTCTCAGTTTTTGCTCTTCTCAACTGCATTCTCCAAGTGGCAGAAACATAAACACTATGCTATAGTCCACTGTGTTGTGCCAATGCTACTCTTTGCAGTAACATGTAACGAGACCTTGAGACATTGAGATTTTTTCTCTAAGTCTTTATCACCTTCAGGCCCAGGAAAACTGGGCTGTCCCCTTGCAGAGAGGTCTATTCTTCATGTCTGACTGAAGGTCTATGGAGGTGGGCTGTGTAGCTGTCCTATCATTTCTAAGGTAGCTCTTCACTGATGATGTCCAGATGAGAAGATCCCTGCACCTCAGACATACCTTTCCCATCAAGAATATTCCATTTTTTTATGTTCTTTGTGATCCTCACAACCAGTTTTGTCCAGGTCGGCACTTCTTTAACTGAGAAGTGTAGAACTGTTTATAGCTGTGGGGTCTTCAGTGCTGGGCCAGGGTTCTGTCTGTTGTAATTTCTCTTTGCTGTGTCCTGTTTTACCACTTTACAAGGCCCATTCTATCATTCCAGGGCTGTATTTCTCTACACTACATCACCGTGTTAGAGCCATAAACATCTCATTCTACATAAAGAGTAACTGCCTGTTACTATATCTGTACAGCTATGGTTGTATCACACAAAGATAAGCAAAAGCAAAACAAATTAACCACAGACACCTGGTCAATTAGAAAAACTGCTGTCATAGAACAAGCGAAACCAAGCTACAGGCATATCAAGAAAAGCTCAGGCAGAGCAAGCCTGACAACCACAGCCACACTGCCTTGCAGATTCAATACAAAGATTATGGTCTGCTACATGAGAACAGCAATCCTGTGCTGCAAGGACAAGGCTTTCATTCTTGGACCTGTACATCCCAAATTCTGGTTTTACCCTCCTTCCTCTGAAAAAGATATTCCTTCTCTAGTAAGCAGACCGAGTCACCAGCATTCAACTTTTTCTCTGGAAGTAACCCGCTTGCTCCGTGCCTGCTGATGTCTTACCCAGCAACTCTCACCATTTAGAGAATGATTGCGATGTGATCACCACCATCTGCAGTCACACAGAGGCTTCTGGGGCAAGCCAGTGTGTCTCCACAGGGACTCCCTTACCGAGAGGCAGAATGAAAGAAGAGGATCAGATCCTCATTCAATATTAATCAGCAGAGCTTCACCGAGATTAATGACAACAAACTTACGATAGGTATGAGAACTATTAAAAATCCTTTTGTTCGTTTACAGCAGGAATTTTTACTTGTAATTCTACCCTCTAAAAATTCACTATTTGAATTCTTTGAATCATGTAAAATGTTCAGCTAAAATGGCAAAATACATGCAAACTTGTCACTGTTTCTGCCCTCAGATGACTCATCCTTTTCCTTCTCATAGTGCCCTGGTTACTACTGGTTTGCCAAAGGAGAAATTAACTACTCAGATTAATAATTGTGTCATGTCTAGGCATGCTAATTAATAACTCTGAGCTGCTACCTCAATAGCCATCATAGCCCAAACTGCAGTGATGGGAGTCTCAGTTTGCTTACCTCCGGAGCACTGCATGAGGATGCAGCACATACATGGATCATGCCCATGCATGCTAGAAGTCAATGCTTAAATATCCCATTAAACAACTTGATCTTTCTTTAGAATAATGGTGTATAAAGGCCTCAAAATTGTACATCTTTGATGTTGAGACCAAATTATTTTAAGCTGTAGCCTTACACTTAAGCTGCAGCTTTACAGACAGACTGTGAGACAAGGCATGGCTTTGTAGTCATTGCAGCAATATATATGATTTAGCAATGTTTTTGATTCCGAACTGCTGCTTTGACAACCAAGCCTAACATTATTACATTGGGGTCATGACAGCTAAGCAAGCAGAGTGAGTTTATCTCTGCACACAGATATTAGGGGAGTAGGGTGGAATATATTTCTCTGGGCAGTGAAATCTTGAACTGTTTTCTGTGGCGAGACTTCTACAAAGAAGGAGGGATAAATGTCCTTGCCCCCTTTTCAGACATACAGAAAAGGTTTGGACTAGCAACTTTTTGAAGTAGAAAAATCCTTGGACTGAGATGGGGACCTGAAAGACTGTAAATCCTCTATGATTCTATGATTCTATGAATGATGGTCTAAAAGAGTGACAGAGACACAGAACTAGGCTTAAAGGCATAAGAATTACCTCTCCACCCCATCCACATGTTTTCAGTTTAGATTATTAGCCCTTAAAAGTGCCACTGATATATTTATACAGCCAATGGCAAGTGTAGAGAAGGCTACATTGCACGAACAAGCACTGGTGTTTGGCCGCCTTAACCTGTTCATCCTCCTATCCACAGAGGAGATCTCCCCTCTGAAAATACATTCTGCCTCCTGGGATCTCATTGCACATAGAATCAGAATGGTTTGGGTTAGGATGAACTTTAATGATCATATACTTCCAAACACCCTGTCGTGGCCAGGGACATCTTTCACTAGACCAGGCTGCTCAGAGCCCCATCCAACCTGGCTTTGAACACTTCCAGGAATGGGGCATCCACAGTTTCTTTGGGGATGGGCTGATTTCTCTGCATGGGTAGCAATCCACTGGCTGTGGAGAAAATCTGGCAGGTACTGCCAGTTCTCTGGTAACTTTGGCCTGAGAAAGGATTTACTGCTGCTAAGTCAATAAAAACAGATTAAGAGCCCTACCATGGGAAACTTGCAAGCGAGTTTAAAAACTTAAATGAATTAATTGATAGGAGAACATTTTAATTTTTTTGGCAAATGTTTTATTTTTCCCTCATGCAGAATTGCCTAACCTTTTCAAGTGTATTTTAAGATTGCAATAAGGACATCTATTTAAAAAAGCTTCAAACTGTAATGTATTTTAATATATGCTAATTTTTTATGAGCTTGATAAGTATTTAAGTTAAAATACCTGGCATCTGAAACATAAGAAGCACAATATTATAAGAACACAATGTACTAAAATCCCTCTGACATTAAAAATTGTATTATCTATGGACCTATTGAAGTTAATATGAGTTTTCACTGAGTAACAAGTGAGTAAAGATTGCAGTCATAACTACTTAGATCCAAAATTTTAATCTTTGCTACTTCTGATAGTAACAGAGGATGGCAACAAGCCTGTACATGACCTTTGAATGTTAAATGCCCCATTATGAGCAACAAAATATTTTAATGATTAAATAGGACAAAAAAATCACAGCGAGCAGGGCCTCTTCTATATCAGTTATTCTGAAGTAACTGCTAAAACTTGAAGTGTTTTTGCATAACCTCAGACTGACAGCAGAAACTTACGTAATTGAGCCCTTCTCCCTTGTCTTCTGAATAGGTAAAGCAAAAGTTACAATGGACAATAAAGGCAATTTAACTTCTAATCCATATTCTTTGTTCTGCTCTGAGTATCTGGGGAGCTGAAATAGTCTATAATCCCCATCAACAAACTCTAACATTGTCCAGGGGAGACCTCAGGCAATAGTTTTATCCCATACTGCCTTCCCCATAGCCTTGACATGGAGGAAAGACAGGGAGGACTTGTCTTTCACGGTGAATGCCAGCAAGCAAAAGAAGGTCTTTGTGAAGCAATAACCTAAAATGAGCTACATACACATCATATAGCACAAACTTACATACTATATGAACATATTGTGTGGGTAGGTAGATTGAGAGAGAGAGAGAGAGATACGCATATGTATAAAAAGCTATATAGTATGTACTGTGTAAATATATGCCATGTACAATACCCTGTATATAATATAGCATGAAGTATCCACTACATTTTGCTATTCAGTGTTATGAGAGCTCTGAACACTGACCTTGGTCTAAAAATGTTCAAGTTGTTTGACTGCCTCCAACACTCCACCGCTTGTTACCACTTTGTTGAGTGAGACCAAGAATATTCAATAAGATACCAAAACTTACAAACCTTTATTTTACATTGTCACCAAATGAATGTCATTCACTTTTTCTACTTTTTTGGACTTGCTTTTATTCCTAAAAGAGTGCTCTTTATCAAGGCAGGGTTCCCACAAAAATGCACTATGCACACCCGAAACCCAAGGGCTGCAACTCTTCTGCTGGTTTCATCTGCTAACTTTGTAGCTCTGCATGCAAAACCTGACCAGTCATTCAGCATGGTGTGTGATCATTAGAAATCAGTATTGCATACTACTCAGTGCGGGACTGCATGCTATATCTGAACCTATTTTTTGTGAAGTATCTGTTCAGCCAGGAAGTTTCATTGATACCACTGTAGGTGCTTTTCCTGTTTGAAAATCAAATCTTAGATGCATCCTTTTGTATTTGAATTACAATATTCCCCAAATTTTTATTAAGACAGATACACATGAATGCTGTGCGACTACATTAATAATTAAAAATATTTGCATATTTTTAACTAACAGCTTTATTTAAAAGTTCTTTTTTTTTAACCCTCAATGTCCAAATCTAGTAGCTTTTTGTTGAAGACAGATTTTAAAAGCACAAAAATCCTTACAGACTGAGGAGCAGGATAGAACAAATGGCCAAGAAGCTTAAAGACAATTCCATTGCATAGTCCTAATTTTCAAGAGAGATTTCTGCTCAGCAGCATTTTGGGGATGCTTTGTTTGGAATTTCAGGATCTTTTCAGATACTTTTCCTTTCCTGATCATCTCCCACAGCAGATAGTTAGAGCACTACCTCTTATTTTTAAGAATATATATGCTCACACAAATTAGTCTGTTGTCTCCATTCTGTTATTTCTCAGTGACTTAAGTTTTGATTAAAGGTCTAGTAAAGTCAGTTGAAGGACTTCTGATGTCAGCAGATGGTGAGTGAATATATTTGTAAACTGAAACACGTCTATCTCTTCTCTTTCTGCCCCATTCTCATATTAAACAAACAACATGATGTAGGTTTCCATTTCATCAATGAGAATTATTGTTGCAGATTTTGTTTACAGCCATTGCTTCATATCTCCCATATAATTCTTCTTGTTGATTTGCCTCCTTGCATCACTCCTTGAATTGCTGTACACTCAGTTAAGTACACTAATACTCTGCATTATTTATATATTGTTTCAAAACAATCCATCTCTGTCTCCTTTGCCTGCTGGATGGTTTCCACGCTGTTTGAAGGAAGTTGCTCTGTCACTAACCATAATAAGTTGCTCTGGGCAGGCAGCCATCCATGCATCTGGAATGATATTTGACTCATATTTTCAGGCATGGATAAAATTCAGGATTATTGACTTCTCCCTTTCAGGATCTATCTTCAGAACCTTTTTAAACTACCATCCCCAAATGCTATAAGCAAACCATTTATGTTGTTTTACTTGCAAATACGATTTAAACAAGCATTTTTGGTGTAAGGCATATCACGAGTTTTCTCCTTGGTCATTGTTGCCTGCACTGTTTAAATACATTCAAAATGGAAATCTAAACACAGAAAGCAGTTTAACTCTTTATTGACTAAAGCTTAGTTGACAAATCAAAGTTACTGAGTCTACATTGTCAAGACTGGCTATCTCTGGACAGCACTGGCCCCAGCACATCCCCACGCTGCCTCCAGTGCCACAGGAGTCTCCTCGTGCCCTGCAGCATGCCCTGTGCACCGGAAGCTGCCTGCCCAAAATGCAAAGTTTTCCATACACAGCTCAAGATATGTCCAAACTTTGCCATGCATATGAATGAGCATTTATAGGAAAAAAGCCCACTCAAAATTATGGAACGGTCACTAGCACTTCAAATTGATTTCTTCTGTTTTAATAATCACTATTAACTCTTACTGGAGGAACCATTTGCTGGTGCTGGCAGAAGTGGCCTTCTGCAGAGCAGTCAGCCTCTTCAATATAGTACATTAACATAGCTAAAAGTCAACTTTTACGATCAGCATTTCAGAAACATGAATAACTATAAATCATTTACTATTTCTGAGGAGAAGGTCACGCTTGAAAATGAAATAAGCACCTTGACCCAAAAGAATCTGTCACTACTTCATTTGTTTCAGGCAAAATGCACTTTTTAAAACCAGTTTTCTTTGAAGAGGCAACTGACAACTGACAATTCAGTTAGACTCCAAAATTTTCTAAGAAGTTACTTTATAAAAACTTTGCCTGGTTTTAATCTTTTCAAACCTTACTTAACTGCCTGCTTTATGAAGTACTCAGTCTGAGTTTGTGGATCTGCTGGGCCAAAAAACAAAAAAGCAGTGTCATGAGGATAAAATGCAATGCGAGTCCACAGCTCATACTCACATGCCTTTATTGCCAGCATTCTCCCTAGCTCTTATTTTAGTACTTTACACTTCTACTCCTTCAAGCTTTCTCCCAGAGTTCTGTACTAGGTGGTGCTGATCCTTCTTCTGTTCCTTGCTTTCATCATCTCAGACCAAAATTTCCGTGAAAAAGAGACATCAGACCCCATGGCCAAAAGGTGAGTTAAGAAATAAATGACCAAAAGAATCATGAGGGTAAGAAGAAGAGGAAAGAAGCACAGGGGAAGATCACCAAGTGTATCTGGACAGGAATCACGTATGCAAATCTGCCATCTCCTACTGTGGACTGCCAGGCCTCCCTCCTCCCACTCCACTCCTTATTCCACTGCCTGACATTTTCCAACTCGTAGGGGAAAACAGAGACTAGAATAAAAGTCACTGGGAGGGGACTGCTATGTAAAAATGAAAAGCACATCTCATATACACAAAACAGAATGGAAAAACACCTTGTAGAAAAAAGGTGAAGAGGCTAAAAATGCATTTGAAATTTGTTTCCCCATGGTAAAGCTTTAGACAATACCAAATAACTCTCGCCAAGTGAAGGAAATGTAAGCATTTAAACTGAGATAATTAGAACAGTGAACTTCAGGGTTTGTAGATTTATATTTCTCTTTAAAGCATAATTACTTGTGGAGTTTATTTGTATTTTTAAATGGACAGAAAGTTCCATTTTACAAGCCTAGCTTTTCTGTTACTGTGTTGAACTATATTAATACAATAAAATAATAACAAAAATATTAAAAGCTGTAAAATCCTTCTAAGTGATAAAGTGAGACTTTGACCCCTACAGCTGAGAGGCCCTGGAATCAGTTTTAAATGCATTTATTCTTGTGTAAGTGACTAAAGTGTGCAAAGCATTGATAGCATAACACAGCAGGCAGACAAGAGGGAGTGGATAAGGGAAACTTATATGAATGGGTCACTGACGTTCTAATTCAAGACATGCAAGCATTGGCAAATGTAACAACTTTAAATCTCATTACCCTTTCTGTAGTTCCTCTTAGTGAATTTTTTATTGTAGACAAAAGAAGTCATCTCTGTTTCCATGAGATAATGGACCTAAAATCCCAACAAGTAGTCTGTAATTCTTCAGTTTCAGCATGATTCTGGTTACAAGGACATATGAGTTTTGCTTTTACTTCATTGAGATCAGGATTAAATTCAATTTTTTCTTCACACATTCTAATTTGGAGAAAGCATCAAACCAGGACCATACTTCTTAAATATGGCCTATAAATGCATGACCTATAAATGCTTATAAGTCCATAGTGTTGTGTTATCAAGGCACATAAAAAGGATTAGCCGCAAATCTGTGTAGTTCCATTAAAAATTTCCTTTTACAAGTGCTGCAAGTCATTGAGGAGTGAGGTGGGAGTGCCCTCTTGTGTTTAGAGACGAACAATCTTGATGGCCATCCCCTTCAAAATCATAAAGTGGGGAAAATTTATCCACTCCTGTATCTACCATCGGTCTCGCAGACTGGCTGTGGGTCAAGTGTACAGGTCTGATCAGCACTGTAAAACTGATTGCTCATAAGTTCAAACAAGGTTTCAGCCTCTTGTCTTGTTAAGCAGCATCCAGCAACACATTTCTCGTTCACCAGCTCTTCTGCTGCAACCTCCAGAAATCCCTGACTGTGCACAGGCACATGGCCCCATCCCACACAGGGTGTGGAGAAACATGGGCAAGAGCCACAGGCTATCTCTCTGCATGATATTCCCTCCCACTGCCTGCACGGTGAGTCTGGCACTTGTTGCAAAAATGTGGGTGTAAGGTGAGATCAAGTTACTGCAGCTCCTACCATAATCTGTGGTAACTCAAAGTCGGAAGACAGAAGGAGACGGACATATGGAGCTTGATCCATAGGACTCCCAGAAGGAGAGGACACGGGTGGTCTCTTAGTCTGCTTCTGCCTACAACCAGTCTGGTGGGCCGGGTAAGATTTTCCAACTCTATGACACTCCTAGGATAATAGGTATTAAATATGCTAAAGCTATCTTCTTTTATCCCTTACTTGCATGTAAGAGGCAAACCCTACAATCAAGCTATGCCACAAACTCCCACTGCAGTCCATGGAAACTACTTAAACATGCCAATTAACTACAAGATCTCAAAGAGAAATGAAAGATATCAATTAACATTTCCTCAAGTGAGATCCACTCCTCTCTTCATATCTACTTATGCAAGACTAAGTGCACGCTTGAATAACCTGAATAAAGAAAAGAAAGAAAAATAAAGAAAGAAAAATTAAAGAAATGTCACATAGCAGTTGTTTAAATACTGTGTTGGCCTAGTGATATATAGTAATTTCAAGACACAAGACAGCTTACAGCTGCACTGCTGAGCTTCCTTCCTCAACAGTGCATAAAAGTTTCTTTTTCATTCTTAAACAATAGAGCACCATAATAATTTTTTTTTTCATTCAGGTGATACAACTTATAACACTCTAGTAGCTTCTGAAGTTCTCTTTGCTTTAGAGGAGTGGAGAATTTGTTCACAGCTCCTACTGAATTCAGCAAAAGACTATATCATGCAGAATCCATGGACCAGTAACATTTATGTCACCTGGCTCTGTATCCAATAAAAAGTTGATGGGGGATTCTTTCCCATATAGATGCAAATGTCAGGAATTGCCAGGTGGGCTAAGTGGGATGCCCACAGCTAGAAGAGGCTATGTCAAGACTGAAACACTTAAGGCATCCACAAGACACCTAGGATAGTATCCTTTATAGATGGTCTAGGAGGAGATGAATATGGAAAATTAGGTAGGTGCTCCTGCCACTGGTACCAAGTGTACCAAGTACTGTGGTGCATAGTCCTTGACAGGGAAGGAACCTTATTGTCTGGCAGGGACACAAACCCTCCAAGAAGGACAGCAATACTCAGCATGTCTTTATACAACCAGATCTTTTCATCTTAGACATAACCTGGATGCAGGACAACGGGCACTAGTCAGAGTCTCATGGTAATTCTGGCAATTGTGCCAGCTCCTGTGAGAATAGTCAGCTGCGTTACAGCAAGTGTTAATGGTTTGCACTGTGCATACAGTTACCAGAGCCACCAGCTACCAGCTTCTCCAGCCCCATCTGGCATCCTGACCTCTGTTATGCAGCACCAGGCTGCTGGTGGGCAGTGGGCTGCTTGCCTTGCCCAGGAACAGGTACTGGCCAGACCTTTTTATATCTCACACATCATCACAGGCTTCCACCTAGGAGCTGCTCCAGATGAGGCTGAGCTGACTGCTCAGCCCTGGAGGCATGCTCTCAGATCTGATCGCTGACCTCTCTGAAAACTTGCCCCACATTGGTTTTTGAGGAGTCATCCATTCCTGGCTCCCAAGAGGGCCTGGCTTGGGGATTGCAAAGGATGTTGATGGGAGTACACCCTGAGACTGGCAGCAACTGGAGATTAAGGAGCACTGGAGGATTTATGTCTGTAATAGGGCACCAATTCAAGATCCAGAACACAATTTCTTTGCTCTGGAAGGGTCCTGTGTTTTGAAACCATGAGTGCTTATTACCTCTGGTGGAGCAGTTGCTTCATGTCACATGAAGTGCATAAAGAAACCTCGTCTGCCTATTAGCTGCATATTCTGTAGCCAAGTAGAGCATATTCCCAGTGCTGACAAGGAGTGGCAGCCTTGTCCCACACTTTCCCTACACAAGTGTATGTAAAACTGAGGAGCAGGAAACAGGATGCCTTTGTCTTACTCTACTGTCTGTTGTTGACCAGGCAGAGAGAGCATGCAAATGCCGAAATGTCCAGGTGTTTCCCCTTGCTGCCCTGAGAGTCTGGGTGAGCTCCTTTGAGTTTTGGCAAATATCTAAGAGAGCACAACCAGGCAAACCAGGGTAGAGCATCAGAGTGCCTTCAGCAGGAAACATCTTGTATGAACACTTTCATCATAACAGAAGGATGCAGCCTCATCCGTATCACCAGCTGCAGCCAAGAATATCGGGACAGGGAATGTGCACTTCTGTACATGGCAAAAATTTGCAATGCTATGAGTTCCTTCCTAGGAAGTTATCAACACATAAGTTTACCTTCTCTTCAAGTTTACAAATTATTTACACAGCTGAAATGGCTTATTTGGCTTTTAATCAATATTATCACAGTCACAGGATTAACTATGCTGGCTGGCTCTTTCTGTTCTTTATAAATACAGACTCCCACCTTCAAACACCAAATACATTAATCTTACATATCTTAAGGCAGAGCATCACAACTGTATTGCTCATTAGTAGGATTAGCCATAAAGGTACTTATCTGAATATCAACTGTTCCTTTAATTTAATTGTATTTAGATAGAGATTATTTCTTAGGGTACAAGAGTAAATATCAGCAAACAGTAGAAGAATAGACTTATTAAGCACCAACTATTGTTTATTTTAATGGTAGAATTCTTGCATTAAGGCATAACTAAATTGTAAAATAGCATTTTGGACAGACCAAGTGTGAGGTTTCACATCATATAGCAGTCTAAGTATGAATTGCTGTCAGAGGACATCACCCTGCTCAACCCTTCACCAGCCCAGGGTTTGTGTTCCCACCATTTCCTTTCTATTAAATCTGGTGGTTGATTTGCTAGAAAACTAAAGCTGAAAAAAGAAGAATTGTTTTCTATTGCACCAGGTAGTTGCATATAGTAGCCTGTAGTAGCAACAGGGGAGTAGGGAAGAATAAGGTCATCCCATTCAGGAGCTGATAAGTTCTATTTAACTGTGAAGTTAAAACACGTTTGTAAAAAGTGCTGTTTGATCTCTCCCTGTATGAGAAAAACAGAGCTGCTAAGAGCAAGACACACTCACAAAACCTGCTAAACTGCCCTGGGAAGCTTGCTATTTTTAAGAACAACTCAACATGGAAACAGAATTCTACAATAAAAGATCTGAGAAACACCTGTGTCTATGTATATTTGATAAAAGGAAAGACTTATGCACCATCCAAAGTGAAGACCTGATGCAAAATTGCATCTATTTAAATTAATATATTGGCGCTGTAGCTAAGGTAGTTACATTTTCCTAAATCTTTGCTATTTAAAAAAAAAATACTTCTATCTGTTTTATTATGAATACTAAGAGTAAAATAATATATATGCCTTATTGATTGTCTCACTTTATCAAAGGAAACATTCCAAGCAGTTGAAGAAGTTTCCAAGCAATATCAGCTTCAAAGGGAGTGCCTCTTTCTTCCCAGAGATCTGCACTTATCATATCCAGATTCAATTCCAGATACTGGAATGCTGTTATACAACTTCAATTTTGTTGTAATAGTTCGCATGGTACTTGATTTAAAAAATAACAAAGTGAGTATGTGTTGTTTTTCCTGATTCTGTATAGGGTGTGATTTTAGGGTATTTTATTGTAAGAAAGGCTCTGAAAGATGGCAATATTAAGAATAGTTCTGGTAAAAATAATCAAATAGCCAGTAGCTTTGTCTTCTCTAAGAACCAGAGGAAGGCTCTTAATAAGGAATGTGAAGATATATTTCCGATTTAAAAGTGGACTTGACACTCAATTTGCCAAGGCTGTATAAATATGACAGAAAAGTCTTATTTCCCCCATGACCTATTAATTAAGTGGTTGAAAATTATATTACTAAACAGCTGGATTGTACAACTATGAGAAGAATATCAAATAGCAGGTTGCTTTTTTCCCATCTTGCCACATTACTTCCACTTTCATCTCACCTGGTAAGCAAAAGCCAGTAAGACAAAAAGCAAGTATATTGCAATTAAATAAAACATATTCTCTTCCTTCCATATGCTTTTCGTGTAGAATAACATTGAGGAGATTTAAACACGTGAGAAAGATGATGTTCCCAACCACTAACAAAGACTCAGGCTGAAATTTCCCTCAGGTATTTTTTGGACATCCTGAAGTGCTGCAGTAGTTCGAGATAATGAGTGCTTCTGTTAAACAACAAAATAGTTACAATTGTGTACTCCTAGAGAGAGAACACAGAATTACCTTTACAAACAGAAGAAAAACTAACCATTTTAACTTAAAATTATTAAGATTGATTAGTTTGGCTGTCTTAATACACCAACTTTACCACTTCCTTTAAGTAACCAAATGCAGACTGTTTGCGATTTTTTCTTGTATAAAGCTTAGTCAGTCTTTACCATGAATTTTAGCCATATATAAACTGGTTTGGTTATGACAATAAACCAAATGTGTCAGTATAAGCAAACATGTAGATTATCTTTGCAGCAGAAAACCCAAATATTCACCACAGCTGTACTCAGCTTCAGAAAGGGGACATACCTAAAAATGAAGACGTTTGCTAAAAATGAAACTAAAAGAAACATAACTCTTCACAAGTGGTATGAAGACAAACTGAGAACACTATCCTGAAGGCACAAAATCACCATTCAAGCCTTGTAAAAGGTAAAAAAGAAGATTGCAACAATACGTCAGAATTACACTGTTCAGTCCACCAAAGTTAATAATATATGCCTTTTCAAATTCATGAGGCACAGGATGTCTGTTCAGAGAAAATTAGGCCATGCAATTCCACTAAATGTTTGCTCCATTTTTTGTGTTCAGGGTGGAAAATCTGGGGAAATTCCCTGCACCACACCACTTTTGAGGCTTTCATCAGGGAAGTTTTTTTAAACTTCTTGAAGATGCTGCAGTTTCAGTAGATTCAACTGCTGCTCTGGAGGAACCAAGTGGATCATATGAACTGCTAATTGTTGTGAGCTCCCTCTTGAAATTGCTCTGGTGTTAAAGAAGGGCAAGTAGCAAACAGAATTATAATGTTTTGAACAGGTTCTAGAGAAGTCCAGGAAACTTCAGCCCACTGAGCCTCACATCTGTAGTAGGAAAATAAGTAAAAATTAGTTAGTGGGCATCTATACAAGTATCATCTGCAGGACAATGGTCAGAACATTTGGTAAACCTGTGTCATGTTTGCCATCAAGCATGTGATAATGTGATCTAGTGCACAGATTCCCTAAAGCCTCTTAGTAAATGATTCTAGGCAAACTAAGCAGACATGGGATAAGAGGTAAAAGACAGGAAATCTAGGGTAGAAGTAAATGGTTCATTTTCACAGTGGAAGAAAACTACCTAAGAAATCTTCATGACTTGTACTGATGAACTTAGTGAATTGATCTACAGAAGGTGGTATGCAGAGGGATAAAAAAATTAGTAATCAGTCATTGCTGATGTAAAAGTAAATGCAAGAGCTTAAAAAAGCTGAGCGAGTATAACAGCAATATGTGAAATTCAACATAGATCAGTATAAAGCACAGCTCATTGAGGAAAGCAAACACAACAGCAAAAGTAAAGTGATGGGCTCTGACCTTTATTGCTCAGATGTGAGATCCTGCAGTTGAGGCAGACAGTTCTGTGGAAATGTCAGCTCCATGCACAGTGATAGCTAAAAAAGGAAACCAAAGTTTAGGAAGTGCTGGTGAACAAAGCAGAAAATGGAGAACATCATTGCATCTCTGCACAGGCCCATGTAGTACCTGCTTCCTGAATGCACTGTATGCTTTGGGACTCTCATCGCAAAAAATAACCAAAAAAAAGTTCGGAGAAGATCAATGAGAGTAAGGTCAAAGGCAGGAACTAATTCCCCTATGAGGAATGATGAAATAAGGTTTTCTCAGCCTGAAGAAGAGATTGTGGGATGGGGGCTCAATGAGTGCAGAGGGATGGATTGCTCACGACTTTTAAAACTGTGCAAAGAGCAAACAGGCAGCAGATGCAAAGTGAACTAAAGAAGGAGCATTTTACTGTAATGCTAGTTAAGCTCTGGTATCCCTTGCTATTGGGGATGCTAAAATTTTAAACAGGCTCTGGGGAAGACTGGACAAAACAAACCCCCACCTCTAGAAGGTTTCTGAGTTATTCCAAGAGGCTGGGCAAAATGTTCAGGGAAGGATCCCTATGCCATTCTTCTATCCCAACTGCCTTCTCTATGCCCTAGGCATTTACTAGGCATTTACTTTCGGCTACAGTTGGAAGCAGGATATTAGTGGGAGGTGGGGGGGTGGTAGACCTCTGGTCTGACCCCATACAGCTGTTCTAATGTCCTTATTATCTCATTTATTATTAAAAAAAAAGAAAAGGAAAAAAAAGAGCACTCCTCTTTCTGAGACACTAAAGTGACTAAGAATTCAAAGAGAGAGAACAGAGAAGTTCAAATAAGAAATCCTGCTATCTGCAAGACATTAAATCCGGGTTCAAATTCATAAGCTAAATAAAATTATTTCCCAACTCATGCATTTTATGATGCATAATGTGAAATAGAGCAAAGTCAGCGCAGAATTTTACAACAAGTACTATCTGTTCTGAGAAGGAAGAAATTAAAGCTGCATACAATAGACTTCCTGCTGGGGAGGTGAGCGGAAAGGGGAGCTCAGCATCCCAAAGGATGCACTGGTAACAACCCCAAACCAAAGCAAGAGATGTGGTCATCAAAGCTGCAATGCCATAGGAGAAATTCCAGGAAGCCAAACTTAAAACAGGAACAGATGGGAAGTGGGAAAGGGGAGAAGGATGGCAGAAACAAGAAGAAAGCACAAGAAAAGAAAGAAAGAATTTAAAAAAAAACCAAAAAAGAACTTATAGAGAGTTGCCTGGAACTGAAAAGCCCTGGAGGTAGTCACATCAGCAGCCTTTCAGACTAGCATACATTTGTGTAGGCTTTAGAGTCAATCCACTACACCTCCACGATCTCATAATCAGCACTCCCTTCCGACACTGTGCATGAATGTGCAGCTGTGTGGTGAGCTAAATTCAGAAGCGACTCATCTATAAACTAACATTTTACGGCAAGTAGGCTTATGGTTCAGATCAGCCTTCAGATCTCTCTGGGGAGTGGCATTTGAGGATCATGTCTTGCTCTACAGCTTGCACCCTCACCCAGACCGCTGGGATGTAGGTTAAGGATGTGGAAACCTGAAGGAGGGAAAAGAAAGGCAAAAGAAGGAACCTTACTTTGGTAACTGTGGTGTACATTTTCATCTTGGTTTGGTTAACTTTTTTCAGCCTTGTAATTGTTGCCTGCCTGAAATGAAGATGTACTTCACTTGACCCACAAGTTTCTCCAGTGCTAGAAGACTTGGGTGATGATGAGACATATGAGGTGTATTTCATTAGGAATACACAGTTTATATATAACGTGCACTCAGGCACTGCTAGTAAACCTGTACTCTACAGTCTAACAGAGAGATGAAGAGTTGCCGAATTACAAATGCCAGTGTGTGACAGCACTGCAAGATGCAAGGCTCCCCACAGCCGTGTTTCGTCTGCAAAGCTCACAGTACAGAGCAGTATCCCACAGCCCTGGACAGGCCTTAGTCACCTCATTATTTATAGGCTTCTTATTATCAAATGCAATATAAAATAGTACTCGTTCATGCATTATGTAATGTACTTCGGGTTTAAATTGTAAGTCCATCTGATTTCCCCCTGTCCTGTGTTTCTGTAGCTGAATTTTTAGGGGGGGTGAGGGGAGGGGGTCGGTGCTGCAGAGATGGCTTCTGTTAGAAGCTGCTAGAAGCTTCCCCAGTCCCATGGGAGCCAATGACACTTGGCCCCAGAAGGGACATCCGGCTCCTGACCAGGGCCAAGCCAATTAGAGATTATAGTAACACCTTTGTGATAACATATTTAAGAACTGGAGGTTATTGTGCAGAAGAAATTCCAGGGAGCGAGAACATGGGATAACAAGGCAGACATCAAGGTCGCTGCAGAGCAGGGGGTCAGGAGGCACCTCATGGAGCAGGGGAAGGACTCAGAGCTAAAACCCCTGCAGCCCATGGAGGAGCCCGTGCTGGAGCCAGTGGATGCTTGAAAGGAAGCTGTGACCCTGTGGGAGGCTCAGGATGGAGCAGAGTCCTGCAGGAGACCTGTGGACCCGTGGAGAGGCAGACCCACGCTGGGGCAGGTTTTACCCGAGTGAGATCTGTGGCCCTATGAGGGGGCCCACATCGGTACATCTCGTCCATGAAGAACTGCACCACTAAGGAGAAGATGTGGAAGAACTGCTGCCCGAGGGATGGACTCACGTTGGAGAAGTCTATTAAAGACTGTCTCTCATGGGAGGGACCCCATGGAGCAGGGGATGGACTCAGCTGTGGTCCCCTGTAGACCGTGGTGAAGACTGTGGTGAAGCAGAATGTCCCTCTGCAACCCATGGAGGCCCATCAGGGTGCAGAGACTCAACTGCCCCCCAGGAAGGAGTGACCCCGAGGGGTGGGGGAACTCACTTTGCAAGTGGCAGCAACCGCAACTGACTGCAACCCCCCATGGACAGAAGGAGGGGTGGGGGGAAAGAGTGTGTTGTGTGTGTTTTAAGACTGTTTTATTTCTCACTATTTAGCTTAGCTTTTATCCTGTTAGTAATAAATTTAGGTATTATCTCACTTGGAGTCTGTTTTTGCCCGTAAAGGTGGTAAGTGGATGACCTCTCTCCCTTCTGCCCAGTTGCAGAAGGATTTAACGAGTCCATGGAATCTGGCCAGGGTCAACCCATTACACCCCCCAAGAAAGAAATTCCATTCTTTCAGAGAATAACATGCCATAAAAGCCCTCAAAAGCACCTTCAACAGGTGCTTTTGAAAACATGGGATTATTTAGCACTTAGAAGAGGAATGGTAAGGACCTGCTTCTTTCTTTAGGGCTAATTGAGTTGTGGTTAATTTCTGTGATTACTTTGCTTATCTTTAACCCTGATGTCACTAAGGAAGGGTGGGTCAATGTTTTCAGTGCCATGTGGCAAACATCAGTTTTGGGGCTTTTTGAATAGTCAGATGAATAGATACCAACAGCATAAACTGCTTGTCTGTGCCCAAGTTTGGCCACTGAGGACTGCCGGAAGCACTAGCAACTCTTCCTGGATGCTCACAGATTCTTGCTCTCTTTCCTGCAGAAACAGTGGTTGAAACAGGTGCCAGTGGGAGACAGAGAAAAAGGCAGCATTGTAGACCTTTTTCCTCATGCCTCTACATTAGAAAATGTGGTGAGCTGGCTGCAGCTTGCAGTCAAGAGGAGGATTTCAGACAGGTAAAACAGGATGCGGCAGAAGGAAAGCAGAGAGAAAACAAGTGTCATTGTCTGCCATGGGCTGTGGAAGAAAACTTGTTTAAAATTTGTCAACTGCTTAGTTTTCCTGGTAATATTAATCTCAATAATTTTAGGAATAAAATTGCCAGATATTTTAGCACTTTACAACTCACAGCTCACTTTTCCCTTATCTGTTCCCAAAAGTTAAACCATCCTACTAAGAGCCCAACTTGTGGAACACTGCTTTTTGTCATATTGTTAATAACTTGTGAAAACACCAAACAAATTTTTTAGCTTTTCTTCAACCTTCCTTGTTTTTCATCAACTACATTGATTGATACCACTCAATAAATAGGCATCCAAAAAAACTCTTTATAAACAATTAGCGAGATTTTGGGATGTGGTTTCCTATCAGTTTAATCATCATCTAGGCTGTAGTGCTCCTGCTATCTCCACTATAGCCCAGGTACCTGCTCCCATTTCTTTCCCCAGTACCTCCGCAGCTGGAGACTGTCACTTTCTGAGGTGCAACCATACAACTTCCAGTGGCTAAAGCTGTGGTGGCATAGAGGGAATTGTCGCATGGTTTGGGGTGGAAGGAACCTTAAAGATGATGTAGCCATGGGCAGGGACACCTTCCACTAGACCAGGTTTCTCAGAGCCCCATCCAACCTCGCCTTGAACACTGCCATAGATGAGGCATCCACAGCTTCTCTGGGCAACCTGTTCCAGTGTCTCACCACCCTGACGGTAAAGAATTTCTTCCTAAAATCCACTATTAAGTCCACTGTGAAACAGCATCCTTATACTTTAGAGTGGAAAACTGCAGAAAGCTCTATTTTTTTTTGTCAGTTGTTGGTATGAGAAGTACTTCAGCCCTTATGACTTGTAAAGTTATTCAGGGGTAAAGCATTGCATGCTTCTTCCAAAAAGGAAACAGGTGTGTGTGAGGTTAATGTTTCAGGAACATCTACTCAGAGCTGAAGGAAAGTTGAGGCACTCAGGCATAGGTACACAAGGTTAACCAGTAGAGAGCCCCAGGGACCAATGCGAGTTCACTTTAGAGGCAGAGTGGCTGGAAAGTGGCTGAGCAGAAAACGACGTGGGGGTGCTGATCCACAGCAGCTGAACGTGGGCCAGCAGTGTTCCCATGTGGCCAAGAAGGCCAATGGCATCCTGTCTCCTATTAGCTATACTGTGGCCAGGAGGACCAGGGCAGTGATTCTTCCCCTGTAGTGGGCACTGGTGAGGCAGCATCTCAAGTGTCCAGTTCTGGGCCCCTCAGTTCAGGAGGCACTTCCTTTGAGGTGCTGGAGCATGTCCAGAGAAGGGCAGCAGAGCTGGTGAAGGGCCTGGAGCACAAGTCCTGTGAGGAGTGGAGCAGATGAGGGAGCTGGGGTTGTTCAGCCTGGAGAAGAGGAGGCTCAGGGGAGACCTTCTCACTCCCTACAACTACCTGAAAGGAGGATGCATCCAAGTAGAGGTTGGTCTCTTCTCCAAGGTATACAGGAACAGGGTAAGAGGACATAGTCTTAAGCTGCCTCAGGGGAGGTTTAGGATGGACATTAGGAGGAAATCCTTTACAGAAGGGGTGATTAGACATGAGAATGGGTTGCCCAGGGAGGTGGTGGAGACACCATCCCTGGAGGTGTTTGAGGAGACTGCACATAGCACTCGGTGCCATGGTCTGGTTGATATGGCCGTGTTCGGTCCTAAGTTGGCCTCGATGATTTCCGAATTCCTTCCCAACCTTACTGGTTGCTGTGATTCTTCGAAAAACATATTTCCTAAGGTTGGGAGGGAGGTACAGCTGCATCAGGTTCGTTCCTGCCCTCACTTTAAAAACTCACGTAAAAACCGCTCTGCGTTTAACCCAGCAAACACGTAACGCGAGAGGCCGACGACCCGCTTTGGGCGCTTATTGCTGCCCCGGCCTCGGGGCTTGGCCGGCAGGAGGGGCGGGGCGGGGCGAGGCGCGGTGGTCCCTCAGCAGCGGGGCCCGGGGGACAGCCGGGGACAGCAGGGCACAGCAGGGGATACCCCGGTACAACAGGGAACAGCCGGGAAGAGCCGAGCACGTCCGGGCACCGCCCGCCACGCCGCGCGCGCACCCACGCNACGCCAGCACAGCGCGGCCGAACGCCCCCGCCCCTCGGCTCACGGGTAGGGGGGCGTGGCCAGCCTCGTTCCCGCCCCACCGCATACATATAAGGCTGGCGTGCGCGAGGTGCCCTCCCTTTCCCTGCGGAGTGGCTGCGCGGGCAGTGCACGGTAAGGCGGCGGCAGGGGCTGCGGGCTGTGCCGTTGCCCCGGCGCGGGTCGGGGGTGGGGGGACGCAGCGGATTCTTCCGTGCGCGTGGCCGTTCGGGAGCATCGCCCGCGGCGCCGCTCGCGTAGTGCTCGAGGATGGTGGTGGCCAGTGAGGCTCGCACCCTTGGAGCCGTGAGTGGGGCCGGCCGTAATCCCGCCGCAGGCCTGCAGCCGCCCGTGCACGACACCCCCCCTGGCAGCCCCGGCGGGGCGAGGGGATGGCGGGGCAGACTACATGTCCCAGCACGCCCCGCGGGGGCCGCACTGCCGGAAGCGGCCGCCCGCGGCGCGGTGCTCGCTGGGAGCGGTAGTCGCGGCGGTCCGCGTGGCGCTGCCGGGCCCGCGCCATTTTGCTCTTC
The DNA here is from genome assembly GCA_013396735.1 of Grallaria varia. Classification (NCBI taxonomy): domain Eukaryota; kingdom Metazoa; phylum Chordata; class Aves; order Passeriformes; family Formicariidae; genus Grallaria; species Grallaria varia. The sequence continues at coordinate 144,786 of VWZG01004972.1, read as the reverse complement.
CCATTATGGCTGGGGCCTGCCGTGCCCTCAGCTGGGGCCCGGGCGAGGCACCCTGCACCCTTTTGTAAACCTTTTTAAAATGTTGGCTAGTGCAGAGGAGTGAAATAGACCTGAACGTGTCCATGAGAACGAGATGTGCACCCTAGGGAGAGGTTCGATCTCCTTGTTCTTGTGGCACAGCGTTGGTGCACGCGTTTGTGGTACCTGTGTGTGTTTTTGAGGGATCAGCCATCGGCATGGTAGAATTGTCCTATTGCAGAATACTTCTAAAAATACTGTGAAATCTGCGTATCATACCAACGAAAAAAACCCACAACCTGCACACAATTTTAAGTGTAAATCATAATGTTTTGATTAATTACGTTTCTTTTTTTGAGACAATGACACAGCAGAATAGAGGTTTATTAAAAAACAAGCCACACACCGCCTCCCCAAAACGGTTCCTGCGGCCTTAAGCTTTTTTCTGCTACCCCTTGCAAATGCTGATCTCATTGAGCTGTAGTACTTCTGGAAGCACGGGAAATACAGTAATACAGCTAGGATTCCCGGCTCCTGTCTGCAAGTAGAGATTAGGATATGGTTGGATTCATGTAGGAAGTAGTTGGATTCATTCATTCAGTGTTAAATTAGCTTGTCTAAGGATAGCCCAAGTCACACATTAGATTACTAAACAGTAAGATTTTTGAATCTTTATAAACCAGTAGTAACCCTTACACTCAATAAACGTGAAGTTTAAAATAAAAATGTTTATTACACCCGCGCTCTAGGTTTTCCATAGCTTAAAATTATTTTTGTTATCTGAAGAAAAATGTGTGATGAGTTATCTTTTAAGGATTGCTACATTTATTTGATCTATAGTGCAGAGTGAGAAGCATGGGAACGTGCTTATTTCAAGTATCGTGTATGGTAAAACATACTGCAGCGTGCATTTCTTCAGCTGATTGAGTTGGTGGATTTTGTTTTAACCAGGGAGCAATTATCAGTTCTTTAAATCAATGGAAATTAGTTCCTGGACTGAAACCTGGAGATGATGAATTTTCATTGGAAATGCTTTAGAATGAAGTTTTAACAGCAGGTACATGCAGTTACTTGTACAATACCTTTAATACGGGGTTGCAAGTGGGTGAAACTCACTGCTACTTTGTTACTTAAAGCTGCATTTCTTGCTGCTTTTCTCCTGCAAGCTTGTTGATTAGAGATTGTTGGCAATTACTATCTCATGGGTGTGACTTACTGGCCTGGTAACACGAATCTGCTGATTTCACGTTTTAAGTTTGTTCACTCTTTGTTTTTAGGTATCATGGAGGGGAAGGTTTCAGTGGTGTCCAGCATATTGTGTATTAAGGTAATGGCTCTGGAATTTCTACTACGTTGTAGAAGTAACACTACATTTCTGTTACTGATTGTGATAGGTATAGGTATGACTCATGCCCGTAAAGAAACAAATGGGTTATTGCAGACCCATAAAGAAATAAAACAAACATTTTTGTTGAGTCACTATCTCTACTACACCCCCATAAAGAAATAAACAGACCATTGTTATGTCACTAGTTTCCCTGCATCCTTGTCAGGAAATACATGAATTGTAGTGAAGTCATTACCGGGTGTGTAAAGACAGCAGATGGAACTGACACAATAACTTAGCTATAGCCGTATAAAGAAATGTGTGGATGACTGCTTAGCATAGTACCATGAAATGTATATGATGTAATGAATATGTATGAAGTAACTGGATAAATGCCGGCATATGCTGTACTTGGTGTGTGAGTTGCTTTTACCATATAATAAACTCTTACTTGAAAACCCATCCGGGCTTGAGACTGTTTCTCACACTGATCAAGTTAATAAATGCTTCTGTTTCTTACTTGGTTTCCATATTTTTGTCTGCTTCTGGGGAGTTTCAAATGCTGTAAGGTTGTCATCTCTGTCATGGTACTGAGTGGGACAAAAAGGAAAAACAGTACATTGCATTTTCATTGCTGCCATCAAACTGATGAGTAATTATTTAATATTTTTAGTTTCGGTGCCCTTTGAGTTAGGGTCAGCCTATAGGCCAGTTCTAAGTTGCATTTTTTTTGCTATGACATTTAAATTAACATGATGACCCAGGTCATAAATTGCTTCATTAGCTTGTGCTAAATTACACTGATTGTGGAGGTGATATGAGTAAGCTGTCTGCCCTGGATGTGTAGTTGAGTAATGTGAATATACATACATGACCATATTTAAATGTAATTACTGAGGTAATGATCGTGCAGACTAATGGACAGACAGTACTGCATTGCGAATAAATGCATGGCCACTCATATTTTTGAAAGAGAAGCTTAAATGTCTTGGTTCTTCAGACATTTGTCATGGTTGCTAAAGGGTTCCAAACCAATTAAGGGTAACTTTTTTTCTAGTGCATACAGAATTTCAGCTTGTCAGGTATTAAAGACTGTTCCAGAAGAGTATTGAATTGTTAGATGACACAGTCCATTTTTAGTTCTTGGTGGTTGTTTCTGACATAGTAACATGATAGATTATGTTAGACCACAGCATAATTTTATGATTTAAAAGTTTATTTTATCCTATTTTTAATTTTAGCACTCCATGGAAGCATCCTCACAAGTAGAAGAATACTCGGTAGACGGAAGTGGATTTTCCTGAAAGCAATGTATGTTTTGAATGATCAATGGAGATAAATGAATGATAAATGGATTAGCGAAATCTGGGCATGATCAAATTAGTAGCTGTGTTATTAGCTGTAAAATGGGGGTATTACATTTCAGGCATGTTTGATATGATTTAGAACTGTAAGCTGGGGGAATTATGAAGAGTTTTTGTGTCAGAGGAGCTGGTAAAATGCCTATCTGAAGTGTTCATACTAAATCTGAGAGATTACCTCAATATGGCTTTTAATTGTGACTTTGCATTTTATTGGGAGATTAGTATAAGAAAGTGTTTAGGCAAAGAAAGCAAAGGGAGCATCTAGAGACTTGTTAATGTAAATGGGCAAAGGTTGCAATTTTTAAATAAAAACAGGTATTCATTTTTTAAAAGGATAATTGGTATTTTTTTTTAAAGAAATAATTTCAGGATCTATATTCAAATTAATATGGCTCAAATGCTTACAACCAACCAGTTATTACAAAAGTAAGATTCAGTTGTTTTTCCTTGCTTGTGTTATGTTATGTATGAATGTGTTGTAATTGATTATTTTACTCGAATTTCTAGAGTGGCATGAACAGTTTCTAGTAATGGGAACGTGAGGTGTCCTGAAGAAAGATTTCTTGGCAACATGAAATACAAGAGATAGAGGTAATACTTATTGATTAAGCAGTGGAAATTTTTTGTTGATAGTAATGTATTCACTTTTCAGTACATTGCATATGAAAGATATAAATATATGAATATATGGGTGGTGTTACAGTTCACAGTCACTGATATTTAAGTGGTGGATTGTGATGTAATTGCCAAATCTGATGCATTGATGAGAAACGTTATACAGATCTGGCTACTGAGATGAAACAGCTTAATTTTTCAGTCACTATCCCAGTTGGTGTTACTTTTACTGCTGCCCCTGTGCACAAGGCAGGGACCAGCCTGTGCCAGGTTGTGAACAAGAATGTTGGTGTGTAATTTCAACCCACCCCAGGTCTGTGCTGACATTAGAAAGTTAGTGTATGAACTTCTAGTTTTCCTGTCTTATTACACATCTACAATTTTATTCCATTCCTTATTCAAGAAAGGTACCTTTAAATACTTTGCTAACTACCAGCACTTTCTTTTGAAGAACAGGTTTTGTACCAGTATGTTTAAATGTATGAGTGAAACTTCTTGTGCAGCAGTGCTGCCTGTAAAATGTTGTATTGTTTAGACAAGCACTATTGCAAGTAGGATGTGGAATGACTTTAATGGCTGACCTAGAGAAAACTTGGAAGTAGGAAACCTTGCTAGTGTTACTAACCAGTGATGCAGAGATGCTTGAGTGCTGCTTCTCAATCACAGGTATAAAGGCCAGTAAATGTTGTAATTAATCTAAAAGTTGTACAAGTAAAGCTTAAAACTATTGCTGTGTCTTATCTGTGAAGAACCTCTCCCAAGCCTGATTGATTGCTTGCTGAAAAATAGATGTGAATCTGGAGTCTGAGTTTAGACTAGTACCAGAACGGCTGAAGTGTTTGAAGGTGATAGGTTTCATAGTCTGTATGTACACTGAAACTTAGCAAAACTGGTTTAAATAATGATGATCTTTAATACACTGTTTTACAAAACTGCGTTATTATCAACCCCATTTAAAAGCAGGAGGTGGCATGTAAACTTTTGTATTACAAATGGCATATTTGAAGTGGAGTCTTCTAATTAGTTTCTCAGGACTCTTTAAGTGTACTGGTACTAATCCAACACATGTTGAATAATGCAGTTTGGTCTGTATGAGGTGCTAAATAGGCGGCAAGTTGTATTTTGGGTAATGGAAGAAAACCTTCCTTGACTAATAAACTTTTTTTTTTTAACAGGAAAATGGTCCAAAATGTAGGAACAAATGCTTTTAGCTTATTCAGGTATGTAACTGAAAAGCTTCTAAATATTTCTCATTTTAAGTCTGTAAAGTAACTGCTTAAAGTTGAGAATATTTTTTTTATTATGGCAGTGAAGTCATAGTTGGCATTTCATAACACTTGTTCCCCAAGGCACAGTGTGTGCTGCTAGCTGTGCCTAACCTTGGTTAGCTTTCAAACCGATATATGTTATTACTGAAATATGAGAGGACTGGAGATTGCAATACAAAAAACAAATAATCTGAAACACTGTAGAAAAAGCATAAAGTTCCCTGCTATATTTGTTTTCTCTATTGCCTTTGTCTCATCTGTGATGATCCTATCCCGAACCTGAATTTCTTGTTGAAAAACTTAATACGGATCCGGAATCTGAGACGAGACCAAAATAATTGATTTAAACTTTCTGAAAAGTATTATACTGTCTTTGGTTTTGGTTTTGGGGTCTTTTTACAGAAAAGAAATAGTAACATTTTAATTTATACTAAGTCTTGTGTGCTTATGTGCAAATTGGAATTTTTTCTTTAATGAACCATTTTACATGAACCTTGTTCTCTTTTCGCAGTGATGAACTGAAAACTTTGTCAGAGCTATCTGATAAATGTGGATGATCTGTAACCAGAAGGAAGTCTTAACACTTGAAGAGTTTCTGTGGCTTGGAGTGGGATGCCATGCTTTTAAATGTGCTGAAACAGCTGCTGCAATTTTGCTTAGTACATACTGTTTTCAGGAACTGCATGTAGACCAAAATCACTACACATCTAAAATAGTGCCTCCCCAAAATATGGAACTGCCCTCTCTAGGAACGATAGCAGCACTATTAGGGAAATGAGTGTTGAGCATCGATACATGGAAAACCACCTAAGCAGTTACCCTTTTAAAATACCATCTTGGGTACACATCCTTGCTGATACTGAAAATCTGTGATAACTCAGAATGAGAGCTCACATGCAGGCTCTGTAAAGACAGGGGAAAGCAAAATGAGTACACAAACACAAACCAATGAGTGTGTTTTGAGAGATGTCATTCGGGAGACGGGAGAAAGTATGTGAGGTAATGGTGTTATGGAAGCATAAACCTGAAACACTTACAAGAAAGAAAAGGCAATGTTTACAGCTTGCATCACTGCCTGTATCTGCTGAGGGACCAAGGAGTTAGGGCTTCATGGGCTGCCACTTAATCATGAAAAGGCTAGTACAACAGTGGGACCATTCCTTGAGGAGCACACTGGCAATATGAGCTGCTTACTGTGTGCAGAAGAGAGGCTACAACCACTAGAACTTGTGCTTTGAACAGTCGCTTGAAAAGAACCAGTGCTATATTGCTGTAGCAGCATATTTGTAAAGTTGTTGCTCTTCCACGGAGGAATGAAGGGTTATAAATTGGTCACCAAGTAAGTTGGATTTTAACGACAACTGTACGTAAGACACCACCTGCCTTAAAATGTGACTTTCAAGCCTGATTGTCAGAAATGTTTTATAAAGGAAAAAACATGAGAATGACATAAATAAAAATGAAAAGAGCTAGCTATTGAATAATTCTGAAATGTACCAAAATACCTAAAAACAGCCTTAAAGTCTGCAGCCAAAAATAAAAGCATTGGGTGCTAGCAGCTTTCTAGAGAACTGCAGGAATTCCTATACCTCATGGAGCTACAAATATTCATGAATTACAAGTTCCAGGTAAAGCCCAATTTTCTGTCTAAGCAGTATGATGAAGTGCAAAATGCTACCAGGAACAGCACATAAAGCATTGGAAACATAAAAAAAAATCCATGAGATTACTGAAATGTAGGCTCTGACAGAATTCAGGAGTGTACTGGCTCCCTGAGCATCTTCTGTGGTTTGGTTATTGTTAATAAGCACTGGCCAGCTACTTTTCCTAAAGGCTGCTCCTCTTCAGCAAGCAGCTGTAAATCAGTCTCTTGAATGTTGGAATCTGCAGAAATTTACTACAAAACATCTTTCCCTTCATTGTTTTCAACAGACTTTGTTAACAAATGTTGCTGAGAATGGTAGGTATTTCCATGTGCCATGCTTTGTCCATGCTTGCTCTCAAATAAAGATGAGGATGTAAAAAACTTGGCTGTTGCCCATCCAGGTGTATTGCACCATGGTGTTCTTGACTGCTTGTAGTTTGCAAGAGCTGTGAAAGCAATGTGACCCTGTGCTGCCAAGTGCAGTGTGTACTGGACACATGCTTCACATTGTGTTTGAGTGATACCAGGTCAACAAACTTCATAACGATTTACTCAGAAGTGGGATGGGACTGGTCTTCAGCTGCCCACTGCAGTCCTGTGTAAAGTCTGGGTGCAGCTGACAGCATCTAGTGGAGCTGCTTGGATGTGAAGTCCCAAAGTTGCCAGAGTGAGCTAGGTCAGTCTCTTCTGGAGGTTAAAATGGTGTCAAAGAACAGGGATGGTTAATACAGCAGCAATATTTGGTAAGTACTTTTGCTGGATACTCAAAGGGATTTGTATGAGTTCATTGTGGAGTCAGAAGAGTGTGGCATGTGTAAGTACTTTGTGTCAATCTTGTTCTAAAACACACATTGGAGATGGTCTTGGATGCAGGATTGGCAACATTAGAAAAGGCCAGGGAGTTAAGTTACTGTGCATGGTGGAGGCCTGTCTCAAGCAGTGTTTTAGTCATGAAAAATACTTGTCGCGTAGGATAGAAAACGGTACATGTGGCCAGCAATGTAGCATATTGGATGTTTGGCTGCAAAAGTTTCTGTATGAATGCTCCTGTGTGGCTACAGAAATTGGGTAAGAGATGAAAAATGTGCATTAGTGTAGAAAGCCTCGTGTTTACAAAAATGAACAAATGTATTAACCATTATATACTCCACACATTTTGGAATATGGGACTAGTGAAAGTGATGTAGGAAAGTCATCTTTGTAACAAGCTTAAAAATAGTAGCTTTTTTTGCTTTGTGGGAGTGGGACATGTTTGCAAACCACTTGTAGATTTGGTTCTGTTACAGTTTTTGGAGTGATGAGGTGTTCTATGCTAAAGATACAGAGATGCAGTTGTGAAGAGTTAGTGTGATACATTTTGAACGCTTTGCATGAGACTTCTCTATGCAAAAGCATATTAAACTTCAGTTTTACAAAACATTGTTAGATTTAAAGCTTAACTGAAGATTGTGCAGTAAACAGCATGAACGCACTTTGGTTTTTTGTGCTGTAGTCTGGTGAAATCTTGCACTAACCATCATTAGTGTTGAGCTTAGAAATGTCACATGGCTGTTGGGCTGTGGTCCAAGAAATCAGTGGTTAGACAAACTTTGCTCTGGAATGTTGCCATGTATCCCTCTTCATAACAGGGGCAAAAAGGAGAGACTTTAAAATTGAGTGGTGGCCTTAACAAGCAAGAGGAGTATCTTGCAATGGCAAGATACGAGGGAAGCCTCTGCATAAATGCTTTGCTACTATGTAAGTAATAAGGTCGTTGTTAAGGTGGGAGGTTTTTTCTTGCTGAGGAACCTGTCTTGCTGGTGAAGGCTGTGGATCTATAAACAAGAGTTGCAAGTGAGTGAAACTAAGCTAGCAGTGGTTATCTCACCACAGCACCCGCATTGCTACGTGAGTGCTGGTGTGACGCCTGCTTGAAGTACCAGATCTTAGTGAACTGGAATTTCAGTGTAAGCTGTGCTGTCAGGCTCCATCCTGCAGAGGAGTGTGTGGCTGTGGCTGCAGCCATACTGTGTGCTGGTGTTGCTGCCATTGGCTGCAAGCGAGCTCTTGATTGTATGTTTGCCTTATAAAGTTTGAGTGTGTTTTGCCAATTAAAAATCAGCACTGAAATCAAATATCAATTGGTAGAAAAGGCACTCCTTAAGGCACTTAAGCATGGACACAGCAGAGTGAGCAAGTGTTCAATTTTGCCCAAGGAAAGGTGTTCTTAATATTGAAGAGTGTTTAGCCCTGACTTTGGTGGTTTTTCTGCACACCCCCTCACACAGTTCAGAGGACAAAGTTTGAGTTATAATCCGAAGTATTAATGAATTGAACAGATAAGTGGTGATTTCAGGTGAGTGGAGTACAAATGGAGGCCTTTGTATGCTGTGTAAATATATGTCTGATGATTTGCATTCTCTGTACTTTTTGGTATTACAACCAGTGTTACAAGCATTTTTGCTTGTCTGCCATTGTCTGTTTCCCTTGGAGGATATAAACTGGGAAAGTAAAATTAAAATGATGAATTCCATTTTCTTTCAAAGGTCATATGGCTTTTTAGTTGATAGTCCAGTTAAGCTATCAGGACTATGAAGACAGTACTTCTCTGCCATTGTCTCAAACTTCCTGCAGGCTCCGGAGGACAAAGTGGTGTTTGATGCTCAGAAGAATGGCTGTATTGAGTGGGACAAAGTCTGCCTCGTTCAGTATTCTGTCTGAGGATGACCAGTATAAGGAACAGGAGAAGTATAGAGAGCCTTTCCAGGAGTTTTCTTGGGAATTTCCTGAGGAGATTTTGATTTGTGTTTATGAATACTACTTTGCAATTATGACTTATGTTCATTTAAAAAAGATTTGAAACATGAATAATATGTGGACTGTACAAGAGATGAAGTAGTGGGTATGTTAGTAACTGCAGGGAGGGTGGGATTGGGAGGGGGCTAAAGTAAAAGCTCCCCACCCCCTTGCCCCACTTTGAAGCTGATGTCCCTTTCCATTCTCACATTAACAATAACAGTGGTAAGTGGAATTCAGTAAAGGCCCCAGTGCTAAGCCAGCTTTGCTATTTAACTGAGATATATTGGAGGTAAAAATCCAAAGTACTGATGTGTGCTCTTACCTTCACTACCCCTGAGCTATACTTCAGGCTTCTCACCAGAGCAAGAATCACTACTTTTTGTCTGAGACTGGAGCCCTTCATAACTCAAGGAGCACTCTCTCAGCAACAATGGTACTAGTTTTGTAGTTGCAGGTGAAGAATGATTAAAATCTGTCCTAAAATGAAGTTAATGAATTTTTTTTATTTATATGGAAAGGTGGGAAGAGATGAATGGTCTGAAATAAAACAAATGCGTAGTTGTTACTTTGAAATTGGTAAGTTGATTGAAAAGGTATTCTTAAATTGTCTTGAGAACATTGAAGGATATATAGCTATCATTAAAGCTGTGTACTTCATCTTACCTTGACAAAATAGGAAATAATTTGTCCTAGCCTTTGTTTTTTTTTTTTTTTTTTTTTTTTTTTCCGTGAGGAATGTTGCAGATACTAGAGTCCTGAAAAAAACTTTTGAGACTTAAATTCCTGTGTTGTGATTTAACCCCATTTGGTAACTAGGTACTACACAGCTGCTTGCTCACCCCTGCTGTGGGATGGAGAGGAGAACAGGAAAAAAGGTAAAAGCCATGGGTTGAAATAAGAACAGAACTGAAATGAGATAATAATAATCGTAATGCAAAGGGAGACAACAAACAGAAACCCTAAGACAAGTGATGCACAATACTCACCACGTGCTGACTGATGCCTAGCCTGAGCAGTGATACATGCCTTCTGGCCAGCTTCCCCCAGTTTATATACTGCATGTGACATGCTATGCTATGGAATTGGGGCAGCTGTCCTGGCCATGCTTCCAGCTTCTTGTGCTCCTCCTCACTGGCAAAGTATGAGACACTGAAAAGTCTCTGACTTTTGGTTATTGCTAAGTAGTGCTTACCTCAACATCAGTGTGTTATCAACCCTGTTTTTGAATCTAAACTTAAGCATTGAAGCAGCTACTAAGAAGAAAACGAGCTATCCCAGCCAAAACCAGGATGGTGTATTAGCCCTTAGTAGTTAGGTCATTTTCTGAAGCAGAAAATACAAGTAAAATTGCTGTCTTTTGTGTCGTGCACTCCATCAGAGAAGTACAAATATTGAAATGCAGTGAGTGGCAGTTATTAATGTCATTTGGATTTCATAAGTGAAACAGTTCAGGTATGATTATTCATTCCCCAGTGTATATTAGAATAAACATTTTCTGAAAGTAGTTGGATTATGTAGCTTCTGATTCTGAAAATTTTATTCATCTGCCACTTTGCTGCTGCGAACAGAGTAGTTTGGTTTGTGGGAATTAACGCTCCCCCTTCTTCCTGTTTTACAGATTACAAACCACATAATATAAAATAAGTTTAACGGCAGGAGCAGAAGTTACCTTTAAAGCATGTTAAAATATTACTTTATAATAAATGGTATCACAGTGCTGAGAATGTTCCCTCAAAAAACCTGCATAGCAGGGAACAGTGTCTGGGCCTTTGAAAACATGTTTTTGAAGAAATACAGTTGCCAGGATTGGCTGTCTTCATTTACATGTACTTAAACTTAATTTCTGTTGCTAGTGAAAAATTTTTCAGTATAATTTCTGCTAATTTGGCATACAGGTTTGTAAAGCTGCTGAAAACCCTTTTTCTCCGTGTTAAGAGATCTTAATATGGTGATCCTTTGGCAGACGGCAAAGTATTTTGCTGTGGCTTTGCTGTGTTTTAAATTCTATGAAAAAAGACTGGAAATTGTATAAATACTTCTCCTGAGATTTTTAAGTAGTTTCTAGTTTTATAATTGAAAAAGTAAGACTGAACAACTGTAGCAACTGCTTGGTATATTTTCTATAAAAGTGCAGTCCTGTTATCAGCCATGATGGATATGGGAAAGCCCCAGGCGTCCAGCTTACAAAGACGAAGAGAGATAGTTTGCCAGGAGTTCTACAGATATGGAGAGACATGGGGTGTAAGGACTATTGTCTTTCTGATGACTATTGCCTGACAGCACTAACTTTCAAAGGAAATAGCTACTTAGCTTCAGTTTTGGGCTGGCAAAACTTGACAGTGACCAGGATGGTTCCCTATAATGAAACTCCATTGTATCCTCACCTACCCATAAGAGAAGAAAATGCTTTACTAGGAAGAGGTATTCTGTCATTCTGAGTTAGTGCTCCTGGAGGTCTTCTACCTCTTGGTTTTATCTGCTGCTTTTTCCTAAGGGTTTTCTAGTCATGGTTTGTCCACTGAAGTGTGACCAGGAAATCTTGAGTTATTGTTGATGCTCAACTAGGAAAATGCTTTTAAAATGACAAAGGGAATATGCATATTTGGTCTTTCCTGAAGTCATAACTTAGAGCAGATTATCTGCAGAAGTTTGGGCTATCTCCCCCCCATGAGCCTTCTTACTCTGGGCCACAGTTGGGATCTCAGTATCCAAAATTCTTATGTTGCGCTCTGCCTTATCCCAGTCTCCTAAGACACTATTCCTCCTCTTCTTTTCTAGTCCTGTATTGCTTTCTCTGAAGGAGTTAAGCATTAAACACCCCAAGAACCAAGGCAAACCCACAAAATTACATAAGATACTACATAAGCAATCAGTGTTAATCACAGAAGAGCTGTAAGAATATATGAAACTTCAGCAAAGGGGGAAAAAAAAGATCTCTGAGGTACTTCTCTACACTCAAGGATATAATAATCAAATTGAAACACCTGTTGAGTTGTAAAACAAGACCAGTTCCTGTAATTGATGTGATTTGCTCTTCAGAAATCAGAGCTGGGTCCTGCAAGTAAGAATCATTTATAAGCTAAATTGCAGATCTGTCAGCAATGAGAGCTAGCTGTGCTTCAGGTTGTTTCAGATGTGGAAGGGAAATACTTCCTTCTCCACTTCAGTGTTGATACTGGACTGTCTGCTGGAAAGTTTCTGACAATAAAGTAGGAGTTAGAAAAAGGTGGAAGGTGACTGCTATTTTAAGTAAAGATCTCTCCTACTTAAAGTAGCAGGGCTAAAACTCAACTGTACTTTGTAGAGTAGTCTGAGAAAAGCCATAACCATTTTTCTTGCTCAAAACATCTGTGGAAATAGGCTCTGTTGAACTTGCTCTTCTCTCCTTGACTATTTTGAAGTCTGGCTGGGAAACAGGCACCTCACATTCATTAAAAAGGCAAAAATTAACGTCTGTGAAGATGATAGCCTTTTCTATAGCAGCAGCAATAAAGAAGTATCAGCAGAACTGGCATCTGGCCCTGGAAGCAAAACATTCTGAGCTTCTGCTAAAGCTTCCAAAAGTATGATAAAGAGGTTTGAGAAAATTCCTGGGCTGTCTTGCTTATGTTTATAGTCTAATCCTACTGCTCAATTTTGGTGATTAAGATAAATAATATAGAAAATACTGTCTCAGGCCAAACTACAGCAAGGTATCCATGAGATACTTGCTTTCTTCAGTTGGCTGGGACAGTCTCCCCTTTTACTGGGATTTAACCCTTATTATTTAGTCTTTGTTGGGGTGCATGGACTGACTGCTCACTAAGAAATCTGACTAACAATTGGGGTGTCAGAAAGAGTCTGAGAGGGAATGCTAATGGGCTTCTTGCACTATAATCATTAGCCCGAGGGTGGAAGAACTCATCTCTGTTACCTCAGCTAAGATATAGAAAGCAAGTGAACTTCTAGGTAGGGAATGTTTCATGTTTGGTTTTCTTCTTTTGTGTGTGTAGCTTACAAAAGTTTCAACCTTAATAGCCCCTCTTTGTTAGTTCTGATACTGATTTTTTTCTCATTGTGTGCTGAGACTGGAGGAGTTTGAAATATTTTCTGACTAAAAAAAAATTCTGCATGGTCCTTACTGCCGTTTTGGTTGCAGCAAATCTCTGTCAATACTGTTGGTCTAAAACTTAACAGTTTTCATGCATCAAATTTACCAACCAGGATTGATCTTTTAGTAGATATTTAAAAGGATTAAAATAAATGTTGTCACTAAATACAAACATTTGCCTTCTAGTATACATGAGAAGATCTCTAGAGTAGGAATTATTTTGTAATTTGTCTTGGGAGACATGTAAGTTATTACCGTGGATGTGGCAATAAAATCTAAACATCTGACCCAGAAGGGTATGAAAGACTTTAGAAACTTTTTCAGTTAACTTCATCAGTGATTTTAACTATTTTTATGGACATGCTCAGATATCTATATTAATTCTGCTGGAACTAAGAATTTTGATGTATTGGCAGTAAAAATGTATATTCTCTCACAGTTGCATTGACTCTTCTTACTGCTCCATGTGTGCCTCCAAACACTGCTCTCCAATGGTATGTAAATCCGGTTGGAGAACACAAGAGCTACTAGAAATGTTTTGGTTAATTTGAATGTGGTGTCAATGAACAAGTTCACAGGTTATCAGCTAGGTGTTTAACTAGTCATAAACTAAGAAAAGATTTTTTTAAAGTTTTCAAAATGAAACTTCGCTGTTAACTGTTCTTACTTACTGCTACTTTTGAGATCAAAACTTTTAAAAAGAAAAACTAACCCTGTATGTTCTTATAAGATCAAAGAGCCACTTTTGTTTTCTGAGAGCAGATTGAAAGCATATTACTCTTCATCTGTCCCCTGCAGATCACACAATAGCAATGTATTTTTTCTAGTGCCCAGTTGCTTTGTAAAATTAAAACTTTCCCTCCCTAAAAAACTAAACTATTGCTTCTAATTAAATTACAAAGTTGTTCATATTTGAGCACAGGTTATTTTGCCTGCACTGCCCTGTGCGAAACAATGAAGGGATACCTGGTTACTGCTGCACAAGCTGGAAAGGATAAACTTATACACGTGTGCTGAATCTCTATGTTAGGTTAAGATCTAATTCTAGTATCTCTCAGGGCCCATATAGAAGTATAGAGTAGACCTTCCAAAAGAAGATTATTGAAAAGTAGCAAGCCTGGGGTACTGATATAGTAAGAGTTCCTCATCCCTGAGCTCCAGTCTGAAGTGCTGTAAATAAGAATTCTCTTAGGGCAGCATTCTCCAAGTATCTTTAAAAAATAATAAAAACCCAGTTGTATACAAAAGGTGGTATTGTCTGCTCTTGGGATCTGCAGAAATGATGCATTTTTGTAGTCATTTGTGCCTTGTACCTGGCAAGGATTGTAGATGTGAGAGGGGGTCAGATTGCTCTATTCTTACAAGGACCTTGAAAGACACAAGGTTATTTGGGCTCATCCATGCTTGAAAGGATTTTTTAGGTTGTTTGGTTACCTGTTAAGTCCCCTGCAACACTTGACCTGAAAGCTGTGTACTGCAACTGCTGCATCAGGCACTTTCCCAAGTAATCAGCCATGTTATTAGTGGTGAACTAAATAGGCCTCAGACATGAGCCCAATCCCTGGCAACGGATCATTCATGCCATTAAGGGTTAATACAATCTGACAGCTAAAGCCTGGGCAGTGAGCACACTCTCACATGTAATATTTGGACGTGGTTTAGAGGTTAAGGTTAGTGAGAGCTTAGCTGGGGGAATGCAAGCTATGCTCTCTGCATTTGCTTTACACCTGGAGAACCTGTCCCATCTGCTGTACAGCTGTGGCCATTGTGTCTGGTGTGCTGTACCCTCCTCTTGGGAAAGATGCCCAGAGCTGGAGAATAATATTCTGTGAACTACTGACATGCTGTCTGCCTTATGGCAGATGATGGGCTTATTGCAGTAACTTATATGGGGTTGAGTATATCCCAAGGGTCCCTTTCCTTATGTTCCATCCTTCAGCTGGCTTTTATAAGTGTGCCAAGTACTGGAATCCTGATGGCTGCTAGGCAATACAAGGATATAAGGGCAGGGCTGGATGGGTGTCTAGGGCAAAGGATGGTCTAAATACAGCAGTAAGTTCTCTATTGACACTTTCATTTGTGGCTGTACTTGGTGAGTTGCAGCTTCAGCACTTGGCTACCTCACACTGCGCAAGTGGACAGGATAGCACTACTGTCCTGAGATGACTTTGGGACATTTTGAAGATGGATACTGATGAGAAATGCTCTCTGCATTTCTCTTGCATGAGTCCTTCTCATAAGCAAAATGCACTAGGACCTGGAGGAAACTTCTTCAGCCTTTCCATGCTAATTTGATGAAAATAGGGTAGTGTGTGATTAACTGTCTATTCACTTCTTTGCTCAATATCTTATCTCCTTTTTCCATGGAGCTTTGCCAGGCACTGACCTAATGGCAGCATTCCTCTAAGAGCTTTAAAGCATCAGATGCTCAGGGTAACAGGATGGAAAAGACAGTAGTTGTGTCCTAACTCTCACTCTTGTACCCACAGCAATAGTAAAGCAATTTTTTTTAATTTTTTTTTTTTCGGTCAGATCGGGAAGCCTCTTCCTCGCTCTTGATAACCTTGTGAGCTACTTGCATAGGAAGCCTGTGGTTTATAGGTGTATAGTGGGATGAGGAATATGTGATTAGAGGGAATCTGGAGGAAGGGGTACATTTGCAAGTATACTTCTGCAGGAAGTGGGAAGGGTTTGGGATGAAAGGAACAGATTAGTGATTGCATGTTCTGCTTGCTGCAATGACAGGGTATTTGCACCATCAAACTGAAGAGTTAAGACCAGTATTTGGTCTCCAGTAGTGGGTGTTGTCTAAGGGAAAAATGCAAAGATAGAGCAAGCATAGGTATGATAGTATGTTCTTGTATGGTCCCCAAGACTCCACTGATTTTTGGTGCAAAATTTAAATTGAGATGACATCTCTATGTCTGCGTTTAATAATTTTACATGGCTTTTTTTTTTGTATTAATTACTTAATTTGGGAGAGGGATGCATGGAAATACCTACAGCTTCATCTGACAATGAATTCCCCAGGTTAGTTGCATGTGTGTAAAAGTAGCTCTTTTTGGCTTGGCTATCTGCCTGTTTGATTTGGTGCTTCCTAGTTCTTCCGCTGGAAGATAGTAAGCAGTTATTGTCTAGTTTTCCCCATGCCATTTCTGACTTGTAGACCAGTATTAGATTTCTTTATTTGTTTGTCTCTTGTCCATGTTGAAGGTTTAGGTTCTGAATAACTCTTAGCACTGGTTTGTTTTCCTTTTTTTTTGTTTTGTTGTTTTTGTGGGGGGTTTTTTGTTGGGTGGTTTTTTTTTTGTTTTTTTTTTTTTTTTGCCTGTAAGCATTGGGCATTTGTAGTTCTGGGCCTGTTTATTGAGTGATAATAGTTTGGGATGGCTTTAAGTTGGCATTTCCACATACACATGGAAGCGATTTCACTGTTTTCTGTGCATGCAAAAATAGAGTGCTTTCCTCCTCCACTCCTCTTTCAATGCTTACACATTAACCTACAGCATACTGCAAAATACACTGATTTCTATGATGATTGCTCTGAACCTATGGCTGATAAACAGCTGAGTTAAAATCCTCTGACAAATTAGAAAAAAACTAAAGGTATTAATGGAATGTGACCTAAACTACTTTCTGCTACTTCTGTGGTGCCATTCTCTTACAATGTCAGCTCTGGAGTGTTTCATTTGAAGATGGATGTACCTGTGTGTAGGGGGGTGATGGTAAGTGGGAAGAGGAAAAAGCAGTGATTTGTATTGGAAAGAAAGACTGAAAACATAGGTACTTTGCAGAAATAAGCAATTCAATACTCATTCTTTCACTGGCACTGTTGTTATAGCACAGACATAAAGCAAAAGAGACAAAAGCAGTTCAGAATGAATTTAAGACCTTCAGTCTATATATAGAATTCAACACCAAAATAATTCCTGGTAGAACCCAATCCTTCCTCATTGCCAGGCTTATTCTCTGCCTGCAACTATCTGAGCATGTATTTAGCTGAATGCAGATGATTTCAACCTCAAAAGCCCTGAAATATATCATGTCAAGTCTCTAGGAGCAGTTTCCTCAACCATCTTGCAGAACTAAAATGAAAAATTAGGGAAAAATTGGTTGGTTTGGATTTGGCTGGGAGTGGGGCAGGAGCCTTTCCAATCTCAAGAAAGAAGCATCAATTCGTCAGTGGACAGAGTTGGATTTGTAAAGATCAGTATAATTAACCATATCATATTATCTATCTGCCTGCCCAAGCAGTTGCTATTTGCCAAGAGAGCTTTTGAATGTCTCAGAGAAGAGAGATTCCACATCCTCCCAGTGCAACCTGTGCCAGTGCTTGGTCACCCTCACAATGAAAAAGTGTTTCCTGATGTTCAGAGAGAACCTCATGTGTTTCAGTTTGTGCCCATTGCCTCTGGTCCTGTGAATCACACTGGATTTGCAAACACTTTCTTTGCTCCTTTTATTTTCCTGATTTAATTGGAAGAAATGGAGTGTTTGAAGAGTCAGCAGGGTCAAAGTTAGAACTTCAGAAATAGTTTAAATATAAGGGGGATTAACCTTGGCACTGTTATAAGAAGTGCTACTCATGCCTAGTTATGGAAAAGTCAGAACACACACAGAGGATATAACTGGAAAGAATGTTGAAAGAAAGTATTACCATTACTTAAGTCTTTACTGAAATAATGTGACAATTTTAGATCATAAGTTACTCTTTTAGAATGGCGAATCTCTCAAATTACTTATTAGAGACTGAGATCATCATACATATAAACTTTTTCTTTAGAAAATGTGATATATGTTATCTCCTTTTCATTAATTTTTGACTTTCATTTTCCTCTTAATAAGCACAGGCCTTGTATTTTGTAACTCAACCCATCTTTTAAGACACAGAGTATTTGACCGATAGGATGGAGAAATTAAGCAGGTATTTCCCCAATAGCCTTATTTTACCAAGGATCTTGCAGGGCAAATAGGCCGGTGGCCAGCTGTGTACTACATGGAAAAAACTGTAACTGCAATTCTTTCCTGAAGTTAGATATCTTTAAAACAGATGTATATATACAGATGTATTAATAATTTGGCAGTCTTACCAACAAGGCTAAGGGCTGAGAACGGCTTGAAAAATAGATTGCTGAGAAAAACCTAGGAGTGTCTCAGTTGCTTCAGAATTGTGCTGTGGCAGGCGTAACACAGGCGACTTGTTTTGTTGTTACATTGGCTGTGTGACCAGAGTGATCTGCCCCTCTAATGCTGTAGCTGGTGTGTTTCATAGATCAAGTATAGCAAATTCTACAGCACTCTAAATTTCCAATGCATGCACATCTTGGAAAGGCATCATAGAAACTGAAGGTAAGATTCCTGTTGAGTCTCCTAGATCTTCATTCTTTGTTTATGGTATGATTATTTACCTGTATGTAAGTAACTCCAGAGCAAAAATTAAGACTTAATCTTACAGTAAAATTAAATCTGTTTTTTGCTGCTTTATCTCTGCGACTGTGTAGTTGGTCTCGTTGTAATAACCGGTTTTACTGTGGATGTGCTGGGGTGGGGCTCAAAAGTCCAGCTGTGGCTTCAGTGTGGCTCTGCAGTGGTTACAATTGGACCAGAAGTAGGCAGGGGTTTCATATACCAGGAAAATTTAGGGATCAACACAATTTTCATTATGGTGAGAAGCTTTTAAACTTTCAGGCATATGCAGTGAAACTCCTCATGTAAATCTAAGTAATCAAATAAAGTGCCTGTAAATGTTCTTGGCAGGGTATTTTTTCAATTGATGTTCTACATGGTTAAATAGAAAAAAACCTGGATTCATGGATCTTTTACTGAACATACCACTTTTGTCTTTGTCCTACTGAATTGAGGCTAATAACTGAGTTATATTTGGAGGAACTGCATGTCAGACTTTCTGCTTCCTATGTAAAATTTCAAAGGATCAAATAACTGCAACTCTGACTCTGAGTCAGCTGTGATTTTTAAATAAGGGTGCAAATCTGTTCACTGCATTTATCCTAGTCTTTTTATTGTTTTTACTTCCATTTTATTGAGGAAAATGTTAAGTGCATAAAAAGGTTTTCCTCTAAAAATGGGCTTCAAAGTGGGAATTACTTTCTCAGGAGTTTGCCACCTATAGTTGGTCAGATCCACTGACTGAGAATTGTAATTAAACGCAGAAAGTTCCACCTCAACATGAAGAACAACTTCTTGACATTGAGGATGGCACAGCACTGGAACAGGCTGCCCAGGGAGTTTGTGGAGTCTCCTTTTCTGGAGACATTCATAACCCACACTAGGTGGCCCTGCCTTGTCAGGAGGGTTGGACTGGATGAATTCCAGAGGTCTCTTCCAACCCCAAAGATTCCGTTTTTTCACTGTTTTCGTTAGTTCCAGAGAACAAATCCATTTACAAAATTTAGATAACACTCTGTACCACATCTGTATTATACACGTTACACTGAAACACCTTCTGTAAATATCTGAAAATAACATGTTCTGGTGCAGCATTTTCACTGAAAAATACACCCCAGGCTTATTTTTGAGAATATTGTCGTTGCCCATCTGACAGCTATGCTTTCGGAGAAAGTTATTAACTTTTGAAGGGAGAAAAATATTTATTTTCTTACAAAGAGTACAATTAAAAATACCACACAGGTTTGCACTAAAAACGTTAGCTTTTTTTTAACTTTTTTTCCCAGAAAGTTTTGGGTTTTTAAAGGTGGTGAAAAGTTTAAGTAAAAATTACCTTTAATCAATCTTTCGAATTAAAAATTAGCTGGAAAATTTGCTAGTGTATAGCTGCCTTCTATTTGTTGCTATTTCAGATAAATCTGTGGAGTGGTTCAGCTTTTAATGAAGTCTTACGGCATCGAATACTTGAGGGTATTTTTTCTCTCGTATCGCCAAACACCAGCTGTATGTTTCACATACTTATACACCCGCATGTGAGCATTTCTTGACGGCGAACTAACCCTGCAATTGTCTGTGCTTGCTCCACTGCGCAAGCTGAAGCGCTTTCAGAGCGCGGGAGGTGTTCGGCCGGGCTCGGGGGCAGCAGCCGCTGCCCAGCTTCTGCCTGAGCCGCCTCTGGGGAAGTGACTAATGCTCTGTGTGTGCCTTCCTGCCTCCCCTTTGCCGTCTTTATCTGGACACACAGGTCTGGCAGAGCTCACTACGTTGGCTTCCAAGTTTCTCGTGCGGGGTGTGCGAGTGCGGCGTGCTCAGAGCCGGAATGCCGAAGCGCGCAGCCCGGATCCCCGGCGCTGACAGCGCGGCGCGGGCAGACCCCACGTTCCGCCGGGGCCGGCAGGGGAAAGTTAAATGGCCAGCGAGGGGCCGCTCCCGGGTGGCTGCGGGGGCCGGCCCCCTTCCGCGGGCCGTACTGCGGAATTCCAGCGGCGGAGCGCCGTGGCGCCCCGGCCCGCCGCTGCCAGCGCCCACCACCGCCCGCAGCCCCGTCCAGCGACTCCGAGAAACTCCCGCTCCCCTTGGAAGAACTCCCTCCGCCCGGCGGCCAGGGCGGGGCCGGCGCGGAGCGCGGGGTGCCCCTCAGTGCGGGCGCGAGGCTCCTCCCGTCCGCGGTGTGGGAACGCCGAGCGCTGGCCGCCAGCCACACAAAGCGTGGCTCTGCTTCCCCTCCCTTTGTCTGCGTGGCTTTGTCTCCTCCGTCCGTCCTCCCCCCGCGGGCCGGGACTCCCCCCCGCCTCCGGTGGCCGCGATCTCCCCCCTGTTCCGCCCCGCCCTGCCCCGCTCCCGCTTTGTGCCACCTGCGCGCCGTGGGAACGGCCGCTCGCCCAATCCCACCCCCGGTCCGGCCGCGGCCGCTCCGCCGGCCCCTCGCCCGCACAGGTGCACGACGCGGGAGGCGCCGGGGAGCGCGCCGGGCGCGTCCCGCCACCACCGCCACCTCCCCTCGGCAGATCCTCGCCCCGGCGGGAGAGAGGGACGGACGGACGGACGGGCGGGCGGAGGGAAGGCAG